>JASAOG010000073.1:2775000-3227240 GCA_030265305.1 Biomphalaria pfeifferi
AATTTTTATTTAAAGAGGTAGTCAATAAAGTCAAGTAGTCTACGAAGTCAATAAAATCACTGTAGTCAATGAAAGTTAACATAGTCATGAAGTCAAGTAAATGAAAGTCAAAGTAGTAAATGGTGTCAAAGTAATCGATGACGTCAAAGTAATCAGTGAAGTTAACGTAGTCGATAGAATCAAATAGTCAAAGTGGTCAATTAACTCAAGTAGCCAGAGTAGTAATTGTAGTAAAGTAGCCAATAAAGTCAAAGTAGTCTTGAAGTCAATTAGTCAATAAGGTCAAGTTAATGAAATCAAAGTAGTCAATGGAGGGAGGGGGGGAGGTCAAAGTAGTCTACAAAGTCAAAGTAGTAAATGATGTGAAAGTAGTCAATGAAATAGTATATCGGGTCAAAGTAATCAATAAGATAAAGTAGTCAATAAAGTTAGAGTAGCCAATGAGGCTAAATTAGTCAATGAGGTTATAGTAATCAATGAGGCCAAAGTAATCAATGAAGTCAGATTAGTCAATGAGGTCAAAGTAGTCAATGAGGTCAAAGTAATCAAAGAAGTCAAATTAGCCAATAAAGTGACATAAAGAATGAACGCAACAGTAACTTAAAAGTCTCGACAGCCAAACACACAATTAACACAAAGGGGAAACCCCAGACAGCCCTGCGATTCAATTCATAATTTACATTAGACCTAACTTCAGTGACCTAGAATCTATGTCAACACATTGACCTGGAGACCAAACCTTGTTGATGTCCAAAAGAGCTGAGCCGAAGGCTCTTCGAGCTCTAAGTTTGAAAAGAAACCTGTTTGGTCATCCAGCCGAAACAGTAAAAAAAAAAAAAAAAAAAAAAACCTGTGTGAATGCACAGTTCTGTTTGAGAGCGACCCAAGTCAATGCCTATGTAAAACATTGCTGTTTCCAATGCCTTTGGCCCCGACGCATGTTTCGCCGCTCATGGCCGAAGACCGAGGACACCGGGAGCCTCCGTTATTTTCCTTCGTTGTACCAAGCTAACCGTGGGGGACTCGCCATTTATGTAACGGTCCTTTGAGGAACGGCGCATGGATGTGGGACGTACCCGTGGAGACTTTTTTACAACCCCGCCCGTGCAATGGGTGGACTCTCGTCTAGCCGTGGGCATCCCCACGGGAGTTATGTTTCGCCATTCATTTAGCCTAGCTACCCCCTCAAGTAGCCGTTTCCACGCAGGTGCCACGATGAGGCAGAACAGCGTACCTGGGGGAGACCAAACCTACTCTATCTCTAAACATACACTATTCAAATGTTGTTTCTCGCCACTATTAAAGCGCCTCTGTCTTTGTGCCAGGAAGGACTAGCTCAGTATCAGCCAAGTGTGTATCTTGATGTCCTCATTAAATGGCGAAGTCGTCACTGTGGACAAAAGCTTATTCGTGCAGCGAGGCGCTCCTCTATTTCCAAGATCTGTTTGTTATTTATTTGTTGGGGAAACGTTATGTTATGAAAATATGTAATTGGGGCACTGGGTTTTCCCGCTATTTTTCTAACATTTTGTCAGTGGTTTACAAACTTAGCAAGTCAAGGACATGCTTTAAGCGCCTGCTCGTCAAAGACTGTTTGGATTTTTACATTAATTGCGCGACGTCATGTTGTTTTTCGCGAATGCCAGATCTGCCTAGAGTAAGTTGTTTTAGTATTTTGAACATTAAATTGTTAAATTACTTGAATAGTCTACTTAAAATGTTCTAGACTCACTAACAAACATTTGATAGATTCTGTACTTGACCTACACCTTTCACCTATCCCTTGGTCTGTTGAATCATTGGGGCACCACACAAGATCGGTTGACGTCCTTCTTCATTCCTTTCTGTCTTTTGACTTGAATAGAATCTCTTTCAATGACAGGCCTGTCCATGCTTTTATGTTGTCTTCTCATCGCTTTCTCTGTCTGCTTCTTCATTTTTCCGGGTATTGTTCCCTGAAGGAAAGTCTATACGAGCCCTGAGGACCTTGTGATATGGCCGTAGAGTTTTAGCTTTAGCTTGCGGGTTGTTGTTTTTTTTTGACAGTAATTAACAGGTTATATTGGGGCTCAATCGCTGCACAGTGCACTACTACTAACTCTAATCTCTTCGTTTGTGATGAGATCTTTGTGATCCCTCGGGTCTGTCTGTAGAATGTAGCAGATCAATTCCATTGCTAAGATCTTCCTCTTTAGTTCTGCAGTCAGCGTCCTAGATTTGAACGCATATAAGAATGTGGCCATGACCAGGGAGCACATCAGTCTGATTTCAGTGTCGTAATTTAGTAACTTCTGTATACTAAAGATTGTATTATTTTATACGATTTACTATAGTCAGTGTGGTCTAATGGGATGAAGTTGGGTTCAGTGGCTTAGCGACATTCCAAAAAGACACTCCAATGTAGGTAACACCTTGGAGATGTTCTAATTTCATGACTCTTAATTTCATGACAACTTTTGACAAGGAGAGAATCTGTATGACACTTGGAGTTCATCTTAAGAGTAATAAATATATCAGCAGCTCCTGTGGGCCCTGTAATCATTGGCCCGGGGGCAAAAAGCTTCTTTACGCCATGGTTGCAGCACCACTGGTTTCACTGGTTGGGTGTCATGGATATATGTGGCTTTTTATGGTGTTTATAATGTATGTGAAGTAACCATGAGGAAAGTAGGGCTGATGTTCTAGGTGTTTCTAATGAAACCACGAGGTGGTCTGTCCTAATTCGAGTGAATAAACGTCACTGGTGTAAACATTAAAGAGGAGACAAACCAGAAACGTGAGACAGTAAAGACGTGAGGCAATAAAGAAGTAACGTCTGTTTAAGATAAGATAAGATAAGAAATACTGAAATTGATAACTAATCTAATATTGTGTGGACATATTTGGGCCTACATGTCTGATTAATATTAAGTACAGTTAGTACAACGTTTCTCAATCTGTGGGACCCCCCCCCCCCAGTCAAAAGAGGCAAGGGCAAAACTGGTGAGTTTCTTTTTCAAGAGGCCAAACAAAAAGAACTTTCATTCTAGTTATCAAACTCAGTCTGACTATACACAAAGTAAAAGGGTTAATATTTCCAGTGGTTAACAGATAAAAATAGTTATAACTTTTAAAATCTCTACCGTTTTTGTGAGAGGCGTCTGCAGCTATATAAACTCTATTTTTAAAACGTTTAAAGTAATTTCAAAACGTCTCCGCTACCCTGACATTTTTCCGACTTTATTTTGTTAGAATGGACGAGACTCTTCCGACTATCGCACGGAGGTACTTTGACAACTTTGTGTGACAAAAATTAAATTGCACGTAGGTATATTGACAACTTTGTGTGACAAAAATTAAATTGCACGTAGGTACTTTGACAACTTTGTGTGACAAAAATTAAATTGCACGTAGGTACTTTGACAACTTTGTGTGACAAAAATTAAATTGCACGTGGGTACTTTGACAACTTTGTGGGACAAAAATTAAATTGCACGTAGGTATATTGACAACTTTGTGTGACAAAAATTAAATTGCACGTAGATATATTGACAACTTTGTGTGACAAAAATTAATTGCACATAGGTACATTGACAACTTTGTGTGATAAAAATTAAATTGCACATAGGTATATTGACAACTTTGTGTGACAAAAATTAAATTGCACGTAGGTATATTGACAACTTTGTGTGACAAAAATTAAATTGCACATAGGTACATTGACAACTTTTTGTGACAAAAATTAAATTGCACATAGGTACATTGACGTCTTTGTGTGACAAAAATTAAATTGCACATAGGTGCATTGACAACTTTATGTGACAAAAATTAAATTGTACATAGGTACATTGACAACTTTGTGTGACAAAAATTAAATAAGTCTTAATTAATACGAAGATGATCCCACGACGAACACGCTCATTACGGTCCTGAGACGCACGTTCGCTCCACGTGCCACGAATGTCACTCGCATAATAGTATTGACCAACGCTGCCTCCTTCTTTATTAGACTTAATCTGATCTTCGACTTTTAACAACTACAATAAATAAAGTACTCTAATACACACAAAAAAAAGCACTTCAATATCGGCCTGTCACTTCCTTTTTAAATAACCATTCTTGACTTGTTCTTTTCTTACTATGAGGAAAATAAATTGAGTTCTGAAATTAAGAACACGGGAAAACTCAGGCCCGGATCCCGCTGGAGGACCTTACAG
The DNA here is from genome assembly GCA_030265305.1 of Biomphalaria pfeifferi. Lineage (NCBI taxonomy): Eukaryota > Metazoa > Mollusca > Gastropoda > Planorbidae > Biomphalaria > Biomphalaria pfeifferi. The sequence goes on from JASAOG010000073.1 coordinate 2,779,197, forward strand.
TGCGTCCCCAGACCCCGCTGCTGAATTTCATTCTAAAAGACCCCCCGGGACCTCACTGTGGTAGCCTACAGCAGTCCCCAAGGTATCCTGCTCGCTAAGAGAGGCGCGGAGAAAATTCTTCTTGATTAGGTGGGCGTCACTGGCAAAAGTTTGTGAAACACTGACTTTGAATCATGACATCTTATTAGGTTGCAATTCGTATATACCTCTATTCAAGTCACATGGAGGGCGGAAACTGGACACGGATCTCAAAAACGGCTCTAATTATTTTCCTAGAAATGTAGTAGTTGGTGTATAACGCTGTGACAAGATATAAAGATGCTGTCTTTGTTTTAAAGTATTTTTAATGTTTTCTCGTTAAAGGTGATCTCATTTCCGTTAGTTTCTTTATACAGTTCAGACCCTGGGCTTCTTACATTACCTTAAGTACGACCCTGGATAGAATGTTCAAATTTCGTTCCCCAACTTTGAGGCAGATAACAGGACGTCTTAGTTCATAGTTTGAGGGGGGGGGGGGACCACTGCTGAAAGCGAAACTTGAGTTACCACATCTTATCTGTATTGCTAGTTTGTCATGGGAAAGATACATTAGATCTGGGCCTTGGAGGAACACTTGTGTGTCGTCTTATGTGACCTTCATGAGTACAGATTGTTTTATAAACATCCTTCTTCTGATCATGTAAGATTGATGTTTTTTCTTCTTATCTTGCATAAGAGTTTAAATGAAAAAGGAAAGACTTTATTATAAATATATGATAATGAAAATGTATTTATGCAGCGTTAAGTAGAGTAGTATAACGCTTGGCGTTTGAACCGAGGGGTTCTGGGTTCGAATCATGGTGAAGACTTGGATTTTTTTATTTCGAGATTTTTAGGCCGCCCATCTCTTATAGGTACCTGCCATTATTTGGGGAAAAGTAGAGGCGGTTGGTCGTCGTGCTGGCCACATGACACCATCGGTAATCTTTGTTGACCATAGAAACAGACGACTATTACATCATCTGCCCCAATAGATCGCAAGGACTGAAAGAGATAAGTGTCAGACAGAAAGAACATTTGACAGACGAATGTCTCTATAACATTCTTTAGACTCATTAATATAACCATGTTACTCAATTCACATGTTTTAAAATGTTAAAACCTTTGACCTCTGTGATCTCTGACTCACAAATACTCATGTCGTAATGTTCACAGATCTCAGTGAGGACAAAGAATGTTGCTACTTACTTTGATCTTAACTTCAGTCACGTTGGAAGGCCTAACTAGTCATCAAGTTGTGAGTGGTATTTCTCCTGTCATTAGCGACGCCTCACCTCTGGAATATCTTCCACAATATTTAGACCTAAGTGAGAACGACACTTCTATGGAAGATACAAACGCCGAATATCAAACTGGATTCCGCAGTGGTCACGGCGATAGATTTGAATGTAAACCATGCATCTGTTCTCACAGTTATCATCAGTTCATTCTAGCGAACTGCTCTTCCAGGAGTCTGAAGGACGTTCCTGATTCTCTTCCTCCGGAACTTTGGTTGCTGAACATGACGGACAACGGAATGCAACTCTTTAATCCTGAGAGCGTTCAACGCTACAAAAACCTAAACACGCTGATCATCTCCTATAACCGCAAGATAACTCATATTTCAAATGAAACTTTTTCAATCTTAACTTCAGGGCTGGTCATTCTAAACCTGACGAAGAACAGTATCAGCACCATCGATGACGGAAGCTTTCACTTCTTCGCTAACCTGCAACAACTAGATTTGGGGGAAAACAGTCTTACCAACATCACAGCAGGAATGTTCTTAGGTCTCCGTAGCTTAAGATACTTAAATCTAACCAAAAACTCGATCGTGTTTATTGAAAATAGCACATTCGACGAAATGCAACATTTGAAGCTATTGGACCTTAGTTTAAATAAACATCTTTCGTATTCCGTGAGAAAGTTCCCACCTCGTCTGTTTGAGAAGTTGTTCCGTCTCCAGAGTCTATACATTCAAGGCAACACCATGGGTGACCACTCCTATCCCAACAGTGCGCTCCAAAAACTCACAAATCTTAAAATCCTCAGCTCAGACGCATTGCTTAATTGTACATTTGGACCCCAACTTCTGTCCCTGAAACATTTGCAGGAACTTTATCTAGGTACAAATTTCGGATTCTGTCGTCTGAGAAATCTTTCTCGAGACTTCTTCCAGCACACCCCTTATCTCAAGACGTTTGTAATTAACGGCTGCAACATTTTCCACATAGATCCTGAAGCTTATTCTAATGTTCCAAATCTGCACACCCTGGAGTTATCACACACTTCCCACACGTATGATCTTTACGAGGCTTTCGAGCATCTCATTGGGCTCCAGAACTCCTCCCTCAAAGTGCTCAGGTTTAAGTTCATGTACCGGACACACTTCCCGTGTCGCGAGTTGCATGCCCAACATGCAAAATATTTGCAGCACATTGCACTGGAGGAGCTGGACCTCTCTCAGAACAGAATCGCTTTGATTGGCTTGGACTTCATCAGATTGCTTCCTAGAACTTTGAAGAAACTTGTTCTTAACTATAATAAAATCACTCCCTTTTCATTTAATCTAGACCAGCTCGCCTTCCTGAATAATCTTTTAGAATTAGATCTTGAAAATCAAAATGATGATAGAACAGACTTTAGAAGCCAAGACTTCTCTTTAAAAACTGATTCGGATCCTACCATTGAGGTGAACTTATCGACTCCTTTGTGCAATTGTTTGAGTTATAAATCTGAACTACATAAGTATCAAGATCTAGACTCAATAAGAGTTCCGTTAATAGACTCATGGCCAGTAAAATTACCGCCAAATTTAATTAAAATAAAAGCATCTAAATACCTGAACTATGGAATCTTTATTCTTGGTCACGTCTTCCAAAACAATTGTTCTCTCAAGGAAGTAGATTTGTCTGACAGCTATTTTTCCGATTGGGGGGATCTGTATCTCTCTCCTCCGATAAAGAAAATCGACTTGAGCAGCAATTACTGCCCTAGGATCAGCCATAATTTTTTCCCTAAAAACAGTCCACTGGTCTATCTCAACCTGCATAATAATATTCTGGGAGACAATTTCGCTAACGACAAGTATGGCAACATTTTCCGAAATCTGAACAAGTTATTTTACCTCGACATTTCAATGAACTTAATCTACAAACTTCCCAACCGGTTTCTTGCAGGTTTGACAAATTTGGAAACACTCATTGTATCAGATAACAAACTTCAGCTGCTGAATTTGACCTTTAGCCACATTACCAGACTTCAGCTTTTAGATTTTAGCAGGAACTCGATCACATGGATAACAGAGTCCACTCGAGATGACCTTGATGCTCTAGCCGCCATTACGGACTTCGAGCTCGACTTGACCTTTAACCCTTTACCCTGCACATGCGCTGGGATTGAGCTCATAAAATGGCTGGCGACCACCAAAGTGAAGCTGATAGACCAAGTCAACTTGCGGTGTCGGTTGAAAGATGGAGGTTCCACGAGCGTGGGGGATCTGACTGAAATGTTGCTCTTTCTTCAAAGGTCTTGCATCTCAAAGTCTTTGATTCTTGTGGTTTCTATTCTTTCCGCTGTATTTATGGCAGTCGTGTTGGGTCTACTGTTGATGTATAGGTATAGATGGAAGCTTAGATATCTCCGCAACGTAGCCATCGCCAAATTCATTGGCTTTGAACCCAAAAAACCCCACCAAGGTATATTCAAGTACGACGCCTTCTTGGTCTACGACAGTGACGACATGCAGTTTGTCCTGAACGAAGGCGTTCAAGAGCTGGAGGTCAGGAGGGGTCTCAAACTGTGTATCGGAGACAGAGATTTCATGCCAGGGACATACGTCGCCAGTGATATAGTCAGCGCCGTGCAAAACAGTTTCCGGACTGTTCTTCTGGTTACGCCCGAGTTTTACGACGATGACTATGTCGAGTACGCGGTCAATATGGCCATCAATGAGGAAATCCACACGTCCAGGCAGGTATTACATCTATGTCTGTATCAGCCAGTTGCCCTGGCGGAGATGCCCCGCGATCTTGTAGCCATCTTGAAGAGAAATGAATTTATCGAGTACCCACCGGAAGAAGAGATAACTCCAGGATTAATTGAAAGCTTTTGGGATCAATTATCTGCCGCTGCTCGACAAACTGAATGAGCATTGCTTTCTTCATAAAATAATTCAAATGGTCATTTTAAAAACATTTATTTCATTTTAAGTCTAGGGAATTTTCTTTTTTTTAAAATCCAGTCATTTGTGCTTGTAGGCATTTGAAGTTAGTCAATTCATTGGATTTCGCATAAATCTTTTTAACGCCACTTGTGTATGTTAGTCCTTACTTACAGGGTATTTAATAATATGTGGTCCCAGTTTTAAACTTCTTACAAAAGTCATCGTGCAGTGTGTCAGCACACTAAGGTTATTTATATTCACCAAAGTTTTGAAAACTCACCTTCGTAATAAGTACTCTTTGCTGTGGTTGTCACGGTCTACAGCCGCCTGTTATAGTTTTGGCTTATTTTTTGTTCCCTTTTGTGGTAAACAACTGGAGAGAAAGGACATGGCACAAATATGCTCACCACGGGTAGAGAGCTTTGTGTAGTAAAGCTACAATGTTGGAGTTCTGTCCTACGGATTTATTTTTAATTACAAAGCTTATATCAACTCACGCTGTCTGTCTGGTAAAAAGTTTGTCCACGTTATTTCTCCCACACCCATTCTGGGATTAAGTTGAAACCTTGCACAATTATTCATGTTTGTTTGTAGAATGTTTGACATGTTTCCGATGTTCCTTCAGAGTTGATGATAATTTACTTCCCAGTCCAAACGACGGGGGATGGCGGCGGGCAGGGAATTAACCGGGGACCATCGAGAAGTCAGAACGACAGTCCAGCGCGGAACCGCACGACCAGGCAGCCATCCACTGTTTTTTCAATGACTGGCAATGTACTAACAACTTTTCATAGTGGTAGTGTGAATGTATTTATTAGGAATTGATGTTTTAAAACATAATTTCATAAAACTGCTTGGAAGTTTCACAAAAGTTTCTGTTTTCTTATTACTTGGAAATATTCGCAACTCTGGGGGCGTGTATGTGCGTGAGAGAGAGAGAGAGAGTACGTGTGTGTTTGTAAATCTTAAAAGGAGGAGGTATATTTTATTTTCCCCACAAAGATTATAATATTGCTGTAGCATGAGAAACTAAGTATTATTGCCCTAGACTCTCATATTCATAGCATACTCCACACATTATAGTCCTTGTTCATACTCCACACATTATAGTCCTTGTTCATACTCCACACATTATAGTCCTTGTTCATACTCCACACATTATAGTCCTTGTTCATACTCCTCGCATTATAGTCCTTGTTCAAACTCCACACATTTTAGTCCTTGTTCATACTCCACACATTTTAGTCCTTGTTCATACTCCACACATTATAGTCCTTGTTCATACTCCACACATTATAGTCCTTGTTCATACTCCACACATTATAGTCCTTGTTCATACTCCACACATTATAGTCCTTGTTCATACTCCACACACTATAGTCATTGGTCAGACCCCACACATTATATTTTACTTTTTGAAGAGCGAAGTTTGAATAATTTGTATTAGTTGACAAGAAATGAAGGTGAGTGTCCTTGCTAGTGAAGTTTTACATTTACAGTGTTCCACAGGCTGACTATGAATGCCATTTTTATGACTTTTCATTGTGTGTGTGATGCCCAAACAACGACCCGTAGCTTACCAAAGAGATCACGGAGGTCTCGGCCCTATCAAGCCTCTGACAGTGGTCTGTCCGGCCCTCCGACACCTCTGCCCGCAATGAGACCGCATAGGCTTGGTAAAACTGGACTCGATGTGTTTTTTTGGTGGCGATGCGTGTCGGAGATTTTATTTCCCCTAAGGCTGAAGTAGTCAGGGCACTGCTGTGGTAAGGCTTATCGCGTGTAACCTTTAATCTGTCTCACAAAACATTTGTTCATGAATCTGTTCATAAATGCAAATTAAACCAATGTTTGATTTCTTTTTATATAGTTCATGTTTTCTTTTGTAACTAGAAAATGAATGCATCGAAATTATATATGGAAGGAAGGTCTATTATCAGGCGAGAAACAAAGACTACTCCTTAGGGAAGCGCGCTCTGTCGAATGGATGGTTAATAATTCATCTTCTTTTATATTAACAAACCCCTTTATCAGCATTTGATCTTTATTAACAAATTAGTTTATTTGTCCACGGCTTAATAAGAGAATAATGAAAAAAGACAGAGAAGAATTGATAAAAAGTTGGAATTAGGAACAAAACAAAATGGATTCTGAACAACGAAACAAAGATATTTTTAAAAATTAATTCAAATACGATAACTCTTGAAAAAAAAACTCAGAAAACGATCACTTCTGGGCTAGATGTGGCAAAATATGTAGATCACAGCAAGGACTGCGTCTGGTCTTCAGAATCAATAACAAGACATTATTATTTACTATAAATTGCAATGATGTTAAGTCTATAGCTATATAGTCTACAGTCTACATCTTCGTTGTATATATTGTTACGAATCTCACTATCCAGGCTCTCTGCAAACTGCACCATACACCACCTACTTAAAGAACTTGACGACTCAGGGCTCCAAAGTAACGTAACGCTTTAATAGTTGAATAAATAACAGCCAATACTGTACGATTGGCAACACGTACACTGTACAAATATCTCTCCGATAACACCGTACCGCCGTATCAACTCTTGCACTGGCCTCTTCGTCTCGTTCCGGGCTTGCACTGGGTTCAACAGTTCAGGACTGACTTCACACACTAGGCTCGTTGTGTCGGACTCGATCGCAGACCAAGATCAAGACGCCGTTCGTCTCAACTGTACTTGATAGTACTCCGCACTGAACCGTCGTAATGCTCCGTACAGAACCACACCGCTGAACTGTGCTGTAGTCGACCGGACTGTAGTGGACCTTCTGTCGTGAACCTCCTTTCTGAACCTCGCTGTATTGAGCCCCTTTTCTCCTCTTCTTGACTGCGACACCTCCGCTCTTATATAGGGTCCCAACTGGCCTTCTCGAACCGGACAGAACGCCGCTCGACGTTTTTAGGTGGTCAGATGACTAGCTCTTCAAAATCGTCACTAACAGTTGGGAAAAAGAGGTAACATGGAAAGAGAGCATATAGGAAGGGTTCTGGATTGGTTGATAGTTTGTATTGGTAACGAATGGGCTGGGGGTGGCATTTATCTTGCTTTCTCCTCCTGCCCATGATAAACGGGGGCGTAATGTTCCCCCAAGGGGTATGGAGCGGGTTGGACTGGAGATAAAACACAGAAACATTTTTCATCAAATACACTGTGTTTATGTGTCTGTGTTTATGTGTGTGTGTGCGTTTGTTGTCCGGGAAGCGGTGTTTTTGTTAAAGAATTGTAACAAATACTATTAAAAACTGACGTCTGCTAAGCGTGATGCTAATGCTAAGAACTAGTAAGGCAGATGGGAGGGGACTACTTAATCCTTACTACAAATGGAGGCCATTTTTCTTCTACTGCAAACTGTTTCATTATATCCACCGTCCAAAATTTTTTTTAACTTTTAAAAATGCGTGCTAAGTATTAAGTTCATAGCCTCGTTTTTAACAAGGAGGTCACCGTAACCAGTTTGATCACGTGATTTGGTTTTCACTATTCACGTTGTTTTAGCTTGCAGACGACCTGTTAAATTCAGCATATTTTTGACAAGGCAAACGCTCTTACTTCTCTCTCTCTCTCTCTCACACACAGTTTCTTTCTTTCATTTGCAAACTTTCAATTTTTGAGTTATATTGGTCCAAACTAATAAACTTATTTTTAATGTTTATTTTCTGGTTTTTACAATCCTGACCAGATGCCATACACATCAGAAGTAGAAAAAAGGGCAAAGGTGCAACGGTACCTGGTGATCACAGCTGCCTAAACTGTGACCCCAGCTGTGTATCAAGAATTGGTCTTAACAGTAGTGACACAAGAGGTTTCAAAGGGGAATGACAAATACTTTATGAAGACTACATCCTGAAATTTATATTGCAGAAATTTTCAATAGCAATTATGAAATTTTTAGAAAAGATAGGGCTGATAATCATGGAGGAGTTCTTCTAGCAATAAAAAGACTCTTATAGCTGAAGAAATTACCTTACCTAACTCAAAAAATATAGAATCTACATTTTGTAAAATTAATACCACATCAACATCCCTAATAATAGGCAGCATTTACAGACCACCAAATTCTATTTTAGAATACATGCAGGAACTATGTAATCAGATTACTACACTTAAAGAGACAAATAAAAATGCAGTTTTTTGGATTATGGGTGATTTCAACCTACCTGATATAAATTAAAAAACACTAACCATAGATAAACACCAAAACCTTAAGGACATAAATGAGCTTTTCATAGAAACTTTACATAACCAAAGTTTAGATCAAATCATTAAAAAGCCAACTAGATTAAACAACACATTAGATCTCTTCTTAACCAACAGACCTGGATTAGTAGTTGATTATGATATTATCCCTGGTCTATTAGACCATGAGATCATAAAAATACACAGTCAGATAAAAGCAGTAGCCAATTCAAAACCCAAAAGAAAAATCTTACTCTGGAATAAATGTAACCTAACACAACTACACCAAGCTGCATTAAACTTTCAACAAACATTCTTATTAGAAAAAGACATTAACCAACCAGTCGATGACCTCTGGAATTTTATTAAAAACCATCTTAAAAGCATTATAGAAAATCATATACCAACTAACTACACATTAAACAAAATAAATAAATGCTGGTTTAATAATAGACTAAAGAAGCTTTGTAAACAGAAGGAAAACCTATATAGAAAATTTAAAGAAACTAAGGCAGAAAGAGTTTACAAAAAGTATATAAAAATTAAACACTTAACCCAAAAAGTAAGCAGACAGCTGCAGAGTGAATACATAAACAATGTAATATCTAAAGATAACAACAAAAACCTATGGTCATACATTGTCTAAGAAAATGGAAACAACAGACATAGCGCCGTTAAAAGATGAACATAACATAATACATAATGATAATGAAACTAAAGCAAATATCCTAAACAAATACTTTGCATCAGCATTCTCAGCCCCAGGAGACAAAGACATATTACTGAATTTGAGCCAAGTAGACAACATAGAAGATATAGTAGTACAAGAAAATGGAATTCAAAAACTATTAGCCAACACCAAACCAAATAAAGCGTCTGGACCTGATGGTATTCCAGCTAGATTACTCAAAGAACTAAGCAATGAGCTAGCCCCAGTGTTCAAAATACTCTTTCAGGCTTCACTTAACCAGGGCAGAGTACCAAAGGACTGGAAAGAAACTAATGTCACCCTCTATTTAAAAAAGGAGAAAAATCTGACCCAGGAAACTACAGACCAGTATCACTTACCAGCATCACATGTAAAATCCTAGAACACATAATATGTAGCAACATAATAAACCACTTAGACAAACAAAATGTCCTCACACCATACCAACATGGCTTTAGGAAATATAGATCATGTGAAACACAACTAATAGGACTAATTGATGATTTTTCTAAAGGTTTAGATAATAGTGAACAAATAGATGCTATTTTACTAGATTTTTCCAAGGCTTTTGACAAAGTTCACCACCATAGTTTGCTTAAAAAAATTAAAATATTTCGGCATTAATGGTCCACTGCATCAGTGGATTAAAGATTTTCTGATAGGGAGAGAACAAACTGTAATAATAAATGGCTCTAAATCAACACCGATAACAGTAAACTCAGGTGTACCTCAAGGAACAGTCTTGGGTCCACTACTTTTTCTAATTTACATAAATGATTTACCAAATTGCATTACTTCAGGAACAAAAGTCATTATTTGCAGACGATTGCATAATATATAGAACAATAAAAACAACACAAGACACAGGAAAACCAGTGACTTGGCAGAATTTAAGTCATTGGTTAATATGCATGACTAAATGCATGACGCGTAGGACGTAATCATCTTCTTTTTTGAAGTAACGTCTATATTATATAAGATAAGATAAGAAGACTTAATGTGACACATATACAGAGAGTAGTTATGAGTTTATTTTAAACTAGTGGAGCGGCGGCGTAGCATACACCGCTATTTTGCAGGGCTGGCCTCAGGCCACTGCAACCTATGCGACCGCATTGGGCCCCGCACTTTCACAGGACCCGCTCTTTCATAGGGCCCGAGCTAATTCTAGGTGTATACATTTTTAAATTAAACCATTTTATAACTTAAAACAGATTTCCCGCCCCCTCCTGTCAATTTAACAGGAGCTCGCGAAATCTCCCGAATGTAGCAAAGAATGAATAAAATACAAAGACGAAATTCATTTTCTAATACAAATTCTGAAATTTCACTTATTATCCGCTTCCCTGCCCAAACTTGGCCCGGCGAAATCCGTTTCGCATAGGATCCCACAATGCTATTAAGGGCCGGATGAATATACATAATAGATTACCTGTTCTCTTTCCATGACTTCTTGGTCACAATGGTTAAGTCCGGCCCTGCTATTTAGTGTTTGTAAAATGTTTGCTGGTACAATGTTTACTTCCTAGTCCAAACCTCCCGCAGGACGAAGGGGGATGGGAGCGGGCAGGGTTTCAACCTGGGACTATCGATACATCCTAACGACAGTCCAGCGCGCAAACCGCACGACCAGGCAGCCATCCGTAGTGACAGGTGAATACTACTCCCCCCCCCCCCTCTTGTTTTTTTGTGGGGTAACTCAGAAATCCGCAGAAATAAAAGAGTGATCTTTCCTTTACTTCTTCTCGTCCAAACTCCTGAGCCATGAATAGAATTAGATAGATAGATAGATAGATAGATAGATAGATAGATAGATAGATAGATAGATAGATAGATAGATAGATAGATAGATAGATAGATAGATAGATAGGGTTTGTATCATTTAAAAATTTGGAAAAAGAAACAAGGCTCCTTAATTAGATCATTTAAATTTTTAAAAACTACTTATTCAATATGCAATATAGATACATATCAGTGGAACAATGTATAATATATTTAGGTAACAAAAAGATTATTATAGGTTATTATTACAATTGAAAAAAAATGAGACTAAGAAAAATTTGAGAAAGTTTGGCATGGATTATAAAACGATTTTTCAAACCTCATTTGACTCGTGAAAACACTTAAAGCGCTACTTAATTGTTCTTTAACATTATAATTGTAAAAAAAAACAAAAAAAAAACTCTTTCTTTGTGACTAACTATGACAAAATGATCCAAAAACAAATATGCCCGTAAAAATTATACCAAATTGTGGCTATAATTTACTATCCTGTACACAGGTGAAAGTACGGATAGAGAGAGACGCTGAACCAGGTACTGCGTTCTCTCACTAGTGTATATTAAGTAAAGGGAGGCGACTTTATAAACGTATACATTATGTAGCATTTAGAATTAAGCAACATTTTCGTGTGACGTCCTCAGAACAAAAAAAAGTGCCCAATCGTTAGACAGGAAAGGCGATAAGAAGCTGTAGGCCCCACACACACATACGTACACCAATCAGATGTGACAAGTTATAAGAATGTCGTAGGTAAAAGAAGGAACATGATATTGTTTCTGTAGCTGGAGAGACTACTGAAATTGTGCAAACCTTTAAATACCTTCGTACTATCCTAGACAATAAACTAAATTTTACTGCAAATACTGATTATATCAGCAAAAAAGGGCAGCAAAGATTACGATTACTAAGAAAACTGCTCGTTTAATGTTAGCGAAAAGGCCTCGGCTTTGTTTTATCACGCTCATATCTGCAATATTTTAAGTTTCAATGTCACTGCCTGGTATGGCAATATGAGCATTAAAAATAAAAATAAACTTTATATAATCCTAAATGCTGCAGGTAAAATCTTTGGCAAAAAAACAAACCCCATTTGGGCAGTTGTTTGAGACAAACATCTATAAGAAAGCTAACAAGATCCTCGAAATAAAGTATCACCCTTTGGGTCAGGATTTTGTGATTTTACCATCACAAAAGAGATACAAGACACCGATAGCAAAGACAAACAGACACAAACACTCTTTTATTCCCCTGGCAATCAAATCATTAAATAAGAACAATCTGGTATAAACTTTGTCACATGTAAATTATGAGTGAGTCTGGTGTGAATGTACACTTTGGTTTCTTATAGTTATAATGTTTTTTGTTTGGTGTAATGCACAAATTGTAAGACAAATTTCCATACGGACAATAAAGATTGTTATTATTATTATTATTATTATTAAAACATCAATACACAGCATGTATCATTTACATTTGTATCATTTTTCCATAAGAAAGTGTGTGATTTTTTTTCACCGATATTTGCCTCGTAGCTAAGGGTTACAGTTGGTCGAGTGGGGGAGACTACATATACTGACCCCCCCCCCCCCCACTATACTAATGATTACATTTTAGATCAGATGGGAGGGAAATATTCTATGCAATGCATTAAAAATATCAATGGATTAAAATATCAATATAAAGCATATATTTCTAGATAAGTTACTTTTTTTAAAAATAATGTGTGTGATTATTACACCAAACTTCGTCCGTCCGAAACCCCGCAACCCCCTCCGGATCCGCCTATGATGTGGCCAGGGATAGCTTTTGACAACCCTCCAAATGAGAGACGTCTGCAATTCGTTTCCTGTTTTATTTGTGTGCTTCGTACCGACAAAAATTTCTGGCAGTACCAAGGACATACGCTTCAAGGGAGGTAACAGGTTCAATGTGTGGGATGTTTAAAAATTTGTCTTCGTTTAGTTAGAAAAAAGAAACAGTATCAGATTTGGTAAAGTTTGTTTTTTTATTCTTTGTTTTTCACATTTTTTCCCTGTGATCTGCTTGATCTAACAAAAAAAGATTTTCCGTAAGGCATGCACATAGACTCAACTACTAGGTGTAACTAAAAGGCCCATCCGTCGCCGATCACCAATTCCCATATCCACAATGTGAGAAATGGCTTCTGGAAAGAGTATTAGTAAATAAGATAGAACCCAGAAGAGATCATGTTCATTGCCTGTGGGGAACATCGCAACGCAGGGAACAAGATTGTTTCTTATTGTGAAGCCAACGCCATGCATTCTCGGACCTTGTTCTGGCTTCTTACCAGTAGAATGTAAAACTACTTTCTGTAAGAGATCCACTGTCTGTCTGTCAGTCTGGTTTCTTGCCTGCTGAGTTCTCTGTCGATGATGGCAGTTTGACGCATGTCAGTGACGAGTTCTGATTCTGGCAGATTGGCTTAAGGCAGGCAGAAGCTATCCAATGATGCTAAAGGGCCCCTGTACCGCTGAGAGTGGTCTTTGGAATTCCAGCTTATGCAAATCTTGGAAATTATCACATGTAAATATCACTCTCCTTTTTTTCAGACGTTTTACTCTCACAGAGGGAGGCTGAGTGGCCTATAGATGATGTAAAGGTAATATGTTTCTGTGGCCCACGGTTTACTAGGTTGTCTTGTGGCCAGCACAACGACCAACCGCCTTTACTTTTCCCCAACTAATGTCAAGTACCCATTAGAGCTGGGTGGACTCAGAGGCGCCCTAAGATCCTACGTAGGTCTACAATATATTTTTCTTATGTTTTTCAATTCACGGAAACAGATGACCTTTATATCATTTGCCCTATAGATCACAAGGTCTGAAAAGGGAACTTTAACGTAAGGCTAACTTTATTGTTGTGGTCGGGAAAGGAGTGGGAGTGGAGAGAGCGGATAAGTAAAAGTGATATATGAATTTATTGGCTAAACGCTTGTTGTTTTTTGTCAGTGTGGAGGGGGGGAGGAGGATTATAAAATGGATAGCTATAAATCAAGTTAAAAGTCTATGTCAGAGAAATTACAGCGGGGTCGGAAAGAAAGGTTCCAGAGAGAAAGAAAGAAGGAGAGAGAGAGAGGTAGAGAGCAAAAGAGAATGGATGAGAGAAGGAAAGTGAACGAAAGTAAGCCACTCTAAATCACTGTAACATATGCTAGAGATCACAAAAATAATTTGTTAGGGGGTCATTTAAATGTGGGTAATGTGGCCCAACTACTGGAAATGCTATAAAAAAATGAAGGAGGGCTTTCCGGCCGTAATGAACAATATAGAGCCTGGGAATAAATCAACGGTCGTAGCCGGTGTGCAATGCTTGCAATATTTATAAATCAAAAAGAAATAGCTCATTAATTTAACCATGTTACTCAATTCACATGTTTTAAAATGTTAAAACCTTTGACATCTGTGATCTCTGATTCACAAATACTCATGTCGTAATGTTCACAGATCTCAGTGAGGACAAAGAATGTTGCTACTTACTTTGATCTTAACTTCAGCCACGTTGGAAGGCCTAACTAGTCATCAAGTTGTGAGTGGTATTTCTCCTGTCATTAGCGACGCCTCACCTCTGGAATATCTTCCACAATATTTAGACCTAAGTGAGAACGACACTTCTATGGAAGATACAAACGCCGAATATCGAACTGGATTCCGCAGTGGTCACGGCGATAGATTTGAATGTAAACCGTGCATCTGTTCTCACAGTTATCATCAGTTCATTCTAGCAAACTGTTCATCCAGAAGACTGAGGGACGTTCCTGATTCTCTTCCTCCGGAACTTTGGTTGCTGAACATGACGGACAACGGAATGCAACTCTTTAATCCTGAGAGCGTTCAACGCTACAAAAACCTAAACACGCTGATCATCTCCTATAACTGCAAGATAACTCATATTTCAAATGAAACTTTTTCAAACTTAACTTCAGGGCTGGTCATTCTAAACCTGACGAAGAACAGTATCATCACCATCGATGACGGAAGCTTTCACTTCTTCGCTAACCTGCAACAACTAGATTTGGGGGAAAACCGTCTTACCAACATCACAGCAGGAATGTTCTTAGGTCTCCGTAGCTTAAGATACTTAAATCTAACCAAAAACTCGATCGTGTTTATTGAAAATAGCACTTTCGACGAAATGCAACATTTGAAGCTGTTGGACCTTAGTTTAAATAAACATCTTTCATATTCCGTGAGAAAGTTCCCACCTCGTCTGTTTGAGAAGTTGTTCCGTCTCCAGAGTCTTTACATTCAAGGCAACACCATAGGTGACCACTCTTACCCCAACAGTGCGCTGCAAAAGCTGACAAATCTTCAGAGCCTCAGCTCAGACGCATTACTCAATTGTACATTCGGGCCTCAACTTCAGTCCCTGAAACATTTGAAGGAGCTTCATTTAGGCACAAACTGCCGTCTTAAAAATCTGACTCGAGACTTCTTCCAATATATTCCATATCTCAACACGTTCGTTATTAGCGGCTGCAAACTTTTTTACATAGATCCTGAAGCTTATTCGAATGTTCCAAATCTGCACACCCTGGAGTTATCACACACTTCCCACACGTATGATCTTTACGAGGCTTTCGAGCATCTCATTGGGCTCCAGAACTCCTCCCTCAAAGTGCTCAGGTTAAAGTTCATGTACCGGACACACTTCCCGTGTCGCGAGTTGCATGCCCAACATGCAAAATATTTGCAGCACATTGCACTGGAGGAGCTGGACCTCTCTCAGAACAGAATCGCTTTGATTGGCTTGGACTTCATCAGATTGCTTCCTAGAACTTTGAAGAAATTTGTACTTAACTATAACAAAATCACTCCCTATTCATTTAATATAGACCAGCTCGCCTTCCTGAATAATCTTTTAGAATTAGATGTTGAAAATCAAAAAGATGACAGAACAGATTTTAATTCCAATGATTTTTCTCTAGCAACTGATTCGGATCATAGCATTGCACCAAACTCATCTACCCCTCTATGCAATAGTTTGCTTTATAAGACTAAACTACACAAGAATCAAGATCTAGAATCAGCCATAGTTCCGTTAAAAAATTCATGGCCAGTAAAATTACCACCAAATTTAAGTAAAATAAAAGCATCTGAATTCCTCGACTATGGATTCTTTATTCTTGGTCATGTCTTCCAGGACAATTGCTCTCTCAAGGAAGTAGATTTGTCTGACAGCTATTTTTCCGATTGGGGGGATCTGTATCTCTCTCCTCCGATAAAGAAAATTGACCTTAGCAGCAATTACTGCAGAAGAATCAACCAGAAATTTTTCCCTAAAAACAGTCCACTGGTCAAACTCAACATGCAAAATAATTTTCTAGGAGACGATTTCGCTAACGACAAGTATGGTAACATTTTCCGAAATTTGAACAAGTTATTATACCTCGACATTTCAATGAACTTAATCTACAAACTTCCCAACCGGTTTCTTGCAGGTTTGACAAATTTGGAAACACTCATTGTATCAGATAACAAACTTCAGCTGCTGAATTTGACCTTTAGCCACCTTACCAGACTTCAGCTTTTGGACTTTAGCAGGAACTCGATCACAGGAATAACTGAATCTACTCGAGATGATCTTGATGCTATGGCCGCCATTACGGACTTTGAGCTCGACTTGACCTTTAACCCTTTGCCCTGCACGTGCTCTGGGATTGAGCTTATGAAATGGCTGGCGACCACCAAAGTGAAGCTGATAAACCAAGTCAACTTACAGTGTCGGTTGGAAAATGAAGTAGCGACTAGCGTGGGGGATCTTAAAGAGAGGTTGAATTTTCTTCAAAGGTCTTGCATCTCAAAGTCTTTGATTCTTGTGGTTTCTATTCTTTCCACTATGTTTATGGCAGTCGTGTTGGGTCTACTGTTGATGTATAGGTATAGATGGAAGCTTAGATATCTCCGCAACGTGGCGATCGCCAAATTCATTGGGTTCGAACCCAAGAAACCCCACCAAGGCTTATTCAAGTACGACGCCTTCTTGGTCTACGACAGTGACGACTTGCAGTTTGTCCTGAACGAATGCGTTCAAGAGCTGGAGGTCAGGAGGGGTCTCAAACTGTGCATCGGGGACAGAGATTTCATGCCAGGGACATACGTCGCCAGTGATATAGTCAGCGCCGTGCAAAACAGTTACCAGACTGTTCTTCTGGTTACGCCCGAGTTTTACGACGATGTCTATGTCGAGTACGCGGTCAATATGGCCATCAATGAGGAAATCCACACGTCCAGGCAGGTATTACATCTATGTCTCTATCAGCCAGTTGCCCTGGCGGAGATGCCCCGCGATCTTGTAGCCATCTTGAAGAGAAATGAATTTATCGAGTACCCACCGGAAGAAGAGATAACTCCACGATTAATTGAAAGCTTTTGGGATCAGTTAACTGCCGCTGCTCGACAAACAGATTGAATGCTGTTTTCTTCATAAAATAATTCAGATGTCCTTAAGTTTATTTTAAAAACATTTATTTCATTTTAATTGTACGTTCAGAGAATATTCTTTTATTTTTATCTAGTCATTTGAAGTTAGTCAATTCATTGGATTTCCTGTCAACCTACTTTATACTCAAGTGACACAATTCAACCATCTTGTATGTAATTGTTCTGACTTACAGTGTATATAATAATATGAGCTTCCTGTGTTATACTGCAGTCTATGGCACACGTGTTAAAAAGTCACTGTGCAGTGTGTCAGCACACTGAGACTGTGTGCTCCAAAGTTGTGAAAACAGTCAGAAATAGTCATTGCAGTGGTTGTCATCTTCTTCAAGTAACCCATCATATAATTATTTAATTTGTTGTTTTTTCTGTGTTTTTTACAAGTAGAGAGAATAAATATGTCACTAATGTGCTTACCGGGGATAGAGTGCTTAGTGTAGTATTGTTGCATTGTGTTCTGTCCTTAAGTTTACTAGATCTATAAGCTTACAATTTCTTTATATTCAAAGCATGATCAAGATCTTAAGTCGTAAGTTAAGTTCCCTTTTCGGACCTTGTCGTCTATAGGTCAGATGATGTAAAGGTCACCTGTTACTGTGACCTGCGGTTAACGAGGATGTCATGAGGCCAGCACAACGACCTACCGCCTTTACTTTTCCCCAACTTATGGGGACCCATTAGAGCTGGGTGGACTCAAATGCGCCGAAATTAAAATCCCTGTCTTCACCAGGATTCGAACCCGGAACCCCCCGATGGATAGATGGATAGATTAAAATAGTTATATAATAGTTATCTATCACATTCTAGAGAGTTACATATCACGACATTTACAGAGTTTTATAACGCGACACATCAGCTCATCCATTGAAACAAGTTTCCTCATGCGTAGCAAAATCTTTTTAGACGTATAACCCCGGAAGTTAATTTAACTATTCTCTGACACTTAACAAAAGAAGAGCTCTCTCTGCGTAAAAAGACAAAGCTTTGTTAAAAGTGTTATTACTTTCCCGACGGGTGACGGCCTGTGGAAATTTGAAATGCCATTCTGGTTGGTTACAAAACTCAAAAGTTGGCAGGTCACCTGAATATAGTGGCACAAAGACATTGACTAAATAGACTAATTTAAAAACCATCTTAATCACTCGAACACGGCTCTTCCTTCTGTTGAAGAAATGTTTTTGAAAGATGACTTCCAAAAAGACAAAAAAAAATTCTTGAAGATGATCTGCACTCATTGAACCACTGCTACATCAGGTATGAACGACTCAACGTGGCGCTCGTGTGGAAACGGCCATTAGAGGAAGTGGTTAGGCTAAATGTGTAGCAAAACAAAACTCCCGTGGGGATGTCCACGGGTAGGCGAGAGTCGACCCATTGCACGGAGAGATGTTGAAAGAGAGCTCCTACGACCCAGTCGATAATCCATGCGCCGTTCCTCAAGGGGCCATTACATAAATGGCGAGTTCCCCACGGTTAGCTTAGTATAACATAGGAAAATGGTTGAGGCTCCCGGTGCTCTCGGCCTTCGGCCAAGTCTAGCCCAAGTGTCTGAGGTGCCAAACGCATCGGAAATAGCAATGTTTTACATAGGCATTGACTTGGGTCTCTCCCAGACAGAACGGTTTTCAGACAGGTTGTTTTTTGTTTTTTTTACTGTTTGACGCTCAAACAGGTTTGTATAGGATACAACAGAAAGATTTGAAATCTTTATACCACTTTCAGTCAGGGTGTTTCAAAGTCACTTGTCGTCACTGAGAAGTGCATTGAAGCCTGAGTCTCAAAGTGTTTCGTGTGTAAGTGTCGTTCGTGTTTGCATCTATATTGTCATTTTTACAATTGTTACAATAGTAATGCTGAGGTGGACAACTAGAGTCAAACTGAATTTCCATTTGTTTGGACTAATAAAATCTTATCTTATGTCTACTAATAATACTTCAAAAGCTTTCAATCGCCGCCAAATTAAGAAGTATTACTTAGGCATACTTAATTCTTTGACTCAGTGTGAACCCTAGGACTGCAACGGACTCTGGCCGATTCCCCTCAGTTGGGTCCTATGCCCGTCTCTGATTCTTGTTCTACTGATCTCCTCAATGTTTGCCTTGGTCTCCCAGCCCTAGTCTTCCCCTCTGGATTCCAGTCAAGAGCCTGCATTGCAATAGGGTCGATTGTTCTTCGCGTTGTATGTCAAATTCAGCCCCTTTAGCGTCTTTTTTTTTCTCTTAAGTACCATGAGTACCCACTTATCCTTAGACGCTGTGTGCAGCGTTGAACAGACTTTAAAGAGATGAATTAATGGATAATGTGTGTGACCTAACCAGCCTGATTTTATTATACAGGCTTTCACGGCGTGATTGCTCAGTTGTAAATTGCTTGGTTTCTGAATCCAGGGTCTCAATTGGGATTTTGAACTACGGAATATAGGCCAACCCTGCGTCCACCCTAAGGCGGCACGGTGGATGAGTGGTTAAGCACTTGGCTTCCAAACCAGGAGTCTTGGGTTCGAATATCGGTGAGGACTGAGATTTAAAATTTCGGGATTCTTAGGGCGCCCCTGAGCCCACCCAACTCTAATGGGTACCTCTAATGGGTTGTGCTGGCCACATAACACCCTCGTTAACCGTTGACCATAGTAACAGATAAGCTTTACATCATCTGACCTCATAGATCGCAAGGTCTGAAAGGGATACCGTTACCCTATTTTCCCACAAAATCACTATTTTATGAGGGGGAAAAAAAGTGTTGGCTATTTTTAGAATTCACTCTTTGCCTGAATCCTTTATTCAGACTTTTATGTGTCGTGTTTGAGACGTAGTCGATTACGACTGAAGGCGGACAACAATTGGTCTTTATGTTTTGTTGTAAAGAAAGGCTTACGTTCTATCTATCCAGATGTGTAAGTGCTTAATGTGAAATATCAACATAAATCTGTGTGTTGCTCAGCACATTATGCAGCATACAATGGCGGATGGGGTTATTAAAATATTGGTTCAATGATCCGAAGCAAAATTTTGAAAGTAGATCATTTGCATATTTGGTAAGGAAAAAACACACGCATATTTTCCTACACTTAACATATGTCGCATCGCTCTCCCAACTGATCGATGCTATTTTCACATTTTTTAAATTAAAGCAATTTAAAATGTCAATTAAATATTTGAACAAATTTCGTTCAAATAGTAAATAAACTTTTTTATTTTGAAGGCATGCTAAATTTTTAAGCAAAATATTTCAATAACTAATTTTCAAAAAGTAAACGGAATCTATTTCATGCAAGGCCTATTTCATACAAGGCCTAATTCATGCTACATTACTCTTAGAAAAAAAAGTACTATTTCCATCATTAACCGAGAAGTGGATCTCAAGCATTCTTCTTTTATCCAACAATAAATAACTACTAGGTTAGACTTAATTGACTTGACAGACAAGCACCGAGATGGTCTATATAGGTCAGTGGAATTTTTGTTTAAATTTCAAACGATTATTAATGATGTTAATACGTCTTTTTATAAGCGTCAGTGACGTGACTTTTCTTTGCATTCTACACATAGACATCAATAAATATAGACTGGCCGAGAAAAGAGTTTTATAAAACGAAAATTTCTGACTTGCAATTTTGTGTACTTTATTATGCAGCATTTATGGGCAGTATAGTTTTGTTTTAATCTCTAAGACTGAAGATCATGCAACTTTTCAGAATTCGGAAATCTGACAACAATAGATACATGTTTTCAAGTTACATGAAGTTATTTCCTATTTTCCAGTCTATATTTATATATGTCTATGGTTCTACATCTGTTTTATCAATATATTTCCGTCAACTTTAATCTCACAAACAAGCAAAACATAAAAAGTATTTTTATAAAAGCAAAGCGTATATTGAGTGATGGGAGACCATCGTTCAAGTGCTGCCTTGTCTCTCAATATTGCAAGGTTTATCTGCTACTTTCTTTATAAAACAACATTAATTAATTAGCACTGATTGGGTTAATATTTTGTTATCGATTCATGTGTTGTCAATGACAATGAATAACTGCACAATTTCAACTTGATCCGAGAATGAGAAGTTGAAGAAGAAAAAAAAAGTCCAACGCAGACAGACGGAGAGAATTAATATAAGATTTGCAAAAATAGACTAGAACAGACACAAAATAGAGTCGCGAGATTTATAACAAATGATTATCAACATTTGACTAGTGTAACACCGTTTAGTAAAATGACTAAACTTAGAGACACTTCAGGACAGAAGACAAAATAGTAAAGTTGCAATATTACAGAAACACTAAACCCAAATCTTTCAATATAAAAACACAACGTAATTTTAAATTCAGTAAGACACAAAGATAAAGACACATTTATTATTCCATATGCTGGCACGAATTCATTAAGGTGGCCCTTAATTCCAAGTGCCATTATAGCATTCAATGGGTTGCCTGAATCAGCCATGAAATGCTATGACTTTGCAGAGTTTAAGTCTCTAAGTAACAAGCACGACTAGATTAACAACTGGATACGCCTATGACTTATTTATCTTCTATTTTGGAAAGTCTGCAATTTCTAAAATTTGAAAAATAGAGTTAATTATTGAACTAACCATTTGCACTAATTTCTGAAGCATGAGCCCTCTTCAAGAGATGAGACCTGGGGCGGCTCCTCATTCCCCTCCCCCCATTCCATCCTAATGCCACTTAAGTTTCCGATTTTTTTTTTCGTTAATGACAGTCAACTCGCTTTGTAGATTAACTCTCGGTCTTCATGAGAAGTACAGTATCATATCATCATTATAATCATGGGCGGCTCATGCTGAATGCTCGCTCTCTCGACCTTACCCTTAGGACAGCGGTTCTCAACCTTTTCTGCTCGGCGACCCTTTTTACAATTCCTCACTATGCCGCAACCCCTCCCCCCCCCCAAACAGTAAATCTGATTTTCATTGCCAAAGCTTCATGAAACAATTTGTTATTATATTCTCTTTATAATATCTCTTTAAGATATGCACTTATTTAACTTACTATTTCTAATTCATATTATTCACATTGCATACACCTGTGACGTTTTTCTGTATTTAGACATGATAATGAACAGGCTGTTATGCAAATAATATGTTATTGCAAATTGAAGAAGAAAATGCAACACAGACAAATTGGGACATGACTACAAACACTTGATCCAGATGTCTGTAATAGAGAAATTTCTCGCTGCATCTTTATTAATGAGTTCAATAAACTATTTCTGTTTCCTAAACATTGTCACTTTTGACTTTCATTGGAGTTCTGGCATGTGCAAATGGGATGTTAAGTAATTTGGAAGGTTGGGTGATATTTTGTCCGCAAAGCATTAGCAAATGGCATCACTGATAATTCGACTTAAATAACTTCGCTACAATTGACATACATGGGGCAGGCAAAGGAAACATTGGTGAATGTCTTACGAGAGTGTCCAAATGCTGCGGGGAGACAACTGAAGGCTATGAGACACTGCGTTCAACAACAGAGTTTCTTACCAGCACTATGGGAGGCCCACAACAGAGTTTCTTACCAGCACTATGGAAGGCCCACAACAGAGTTTCTTACCAGCACTATGGGAGGCCCACAACAGAGTTTCTTACCAGAGCACTACGAGAGGCCCACAACAGAGTTACTTACCAGAGCACTACGAGAGGCCCACAACAGAGTTTCTTACCAGAGCACTACGAGAGGCCCATGCTTTTCTGCCCTACTACCATTAGAAGTTCATCCAAGGTTCATGTTGTCCAATACGTTATGCATTTCTATACAAAGTTTACGTATTAAAATTCAAATTTATGGATGGACTGTTCAACCTTTTTCAAAACGTACACATTTTGGTTCACATATTACAGATTTAACACTTTAGTATTTCAATAAGGCATCCTAGATGAACTTTATAAGTGGCGAACCTTAGACTTCACTTATATCTTAGTATTATTGATGATAAATAATGACTCTTGACCTTACGTACGAAATACCAGAGCTTTACAACACGACCAGGCTTATGCATTAAGCGCATTTACTGAAACTGTTGAAATTTGTTCTGCTGCGACAATTAAAATGTTTGAAATGAATTCTGATTCTGCTACATCTCTCTTCGAATAACAATAAAAATAGTAATTTCCGTTGTTACAAAAACATGTATGTGTCAAGTTTTACATTTTAGATTAGGCCATACATTCGATGGTCTTAAACGACCCCTGACAAATTGTCAATCGACCCCCAAGGGGGTCTCGAACCACAGGTTGAGAACCCATGCCTTAGGATGTTAGTTAATATTTTAAGATCTGACATACTGGTGTACATCTAATGATGGTCTACTAGACTAGAAATATTGTCAATGTACTCTACCTCCAATCTAACGAGAAATGCGTTGCTTACTTAGATTTAGTAAAAAAATTACAGAAATAAAGCCCAGCAGGACTACCTAAGTGAAGCAGAGCACATTAAACAAACACAAGTTTATTTTAAGACTTATGGCTATCATTGGAGATCAATCAGATGTACATTACTCTGCAGCTCGCGATGTGTCAATAAATAGCTTAAAGGGAAAGTACTCACCCAATCAGTTCTTCCAGTTAACTCCCTGCTTATTAAAAATAGAACGACACTCAACACTTTGATCTGCTGCGATAAACAGTAAGCTGCAACTATTTAGTGATGTTGAAAGCGTAACAACAAGTCTTGCAAAATAAATTCCTTCAGATGAATGGAAAGACGTCCAAAAGTTAGACAACTCTTTCCTTGCCCTTTTAGAACAGAATCGAAAAACTCCCCAATGTTGACATTGCGTTACCGCCCCTCTTTTTCGCCCAGCGTTCAGTGGATTGGATGGGAAAGAGGGGGAGGGGGAGTCCAATGGAACTCGAATTCGAAGTCGGCGGGTATCGATTAGCGTGCAAATGTCGCTGTGAATGAGTGCCGTCCTTCAGTCGATACCGCTAATACTTTGGTCTGTAGTGTTGTCGCATCTGTCGTCTTTGCTAGTAGTTTATTGCTGTACTTATAGCCAGTTGTTCCCCCTATTTCTGACAAACTAAAATTAGATTGAGGGTCTATATTCCCTTGACACTGTATATTCTTGTGTTGTTAATATAGATCTGATTGTACAATGTATATTATGTATGTATCGTCGATAGTTTGGGGTGTTACTGCGAAAGATGTTATTTTGCTTTATAATGAATATCAACTCTTTTTAGAGTCATGTTGTGCCAGTTAAGTCATTAAAACTTCTACTTCCAAAACAGTGTTTCCCAAACTTTGTTACGCAGAGCCCTAGAATTCCGCGAGGTCTGAATAGGTGCACCGCGAACTACTGGAAAAATTAACTAGTAGGCCTATGCCACCCCGTGAATTAATCATTCTAAAAAAAATAAATAAACCAAGTGTTCCGCTAAATACTCCGAATGCGCGAAGTGTTTCGTTAACGAAAATGTTTGGGAACCACTGGTCCAAAGCATGCACTCATCATCAACATTAATCAACATCATCATCATCTGTCCCTTGACTTTCGTCGTAGGTGGCGCTGTGACAGTTTGCGTAACCAAATCCTTCCCTTTTTCCCTCTCAGCAGCTGTTCTTAATAGAATATCAAGAGAGCGGCCGGTCTATTCTTGTATACATTCTAGTCAGATGCTCTTCGGACGGTCCTTTCTTCGTGCTCCCTCCACTGTGCCTTGAAGGAGGACTTTAGACAGTGAGTCTTGTCTTACACTAGGATGCACTTTATATTTACGTACACGTCAGTTACCAGTCACTTGCCAGCCCCGAACACACACACAAATACACTTTTAAAAGTAGGCTGGCAATGTATAGGATGAAACGTGTCATTAACTCTAAAGCTATAAAACTAGCTTAATGGACATTTTCATACATGGCGCCGGCGGGAAATCTAAAAATAGCTTTTTTAATGTATCCGGTGTATTAAAGAATGGAAGTGTTGATAACAGACCTATGTATATTATATATAGGTCTGTGGTTGATAACAACTGTTTAGAATTAGTGATTACTAAAGAGCAAGTCTGCAACATTTTCGAAAACGTCAACCCAATGAAAGCTGGTGGGCCTGATGGAACAAAAGGGGGGAATCTTAAAAGAATGTGCTGAACAACTAGCTGAGTCTTTCCTAAAGATTTTTTCCACTTCATTACTAGACCACGATATACCATATGTGTGGAAGTCATCCATAATTGTACCTGTGCGAAAGGTTTCCAAATCAAAGGAAATGAATGACTTTAGACCTGTTTCACTTACTTCTATTGTGTCTAAATGCGTAGAAAAACTGGTTAAAATGTTTCTTCTGAATGATCTTTAACGAAAAGCTTAGGCGCCAACTTGCCTTAGCTGACATAGAAGAGAATTACCAAATGTTCCAATCTATCTACGAGAATTGTTGACCTCAAGTAATTCTTCATTAGTTTGAGGCGCGAGAAGCTTCTTTCACTAGATTCCACAATTACGGGTGGAATAATCGCGTTTAGGATTGGCGTTTTCCATATTGAATGACACTCCAAAATTACAATTTTCGTCTATATATTTCAGAAGATTTGTATGAGTTTTCATTAATTAAAAAAATTTATACAGCTAGAATTTTCGCGGGTCCTATGAAAGTGCGGGGCCCACAGCGGTCGCATAAGTTGCAGTGGCCTGCAAAATAGCGGCGTATGCTACGCCGCCGGTCGACTAGTCTTTCTTATTCCGCGATGAATGAAACCCGTATGGGGACTTGTACTTTTTTTTTAAAAATAAAGTTATGTAGCTTCTGTACGTTTGACTCTCGCTAGCAGACAGCTGTTGTGAATTGTCCCAGATCCGAGTGTGTGATATCAAAGAGTCATTTCTTCAATAGGGTTTTCCTTGCCCTGTATCTGCCACCTCATTTCCACTCAATTCCCACGAGAGCGGGGACATACAAGGATGATTTGGACAGGTCAGTTCCTTGGTTCCGCTGGGAGTTTAAGGTTCTTGTCTTAGACACAAGTGGTGTGCCAACTTTTACACGTAATAGTTTGATGTCTACAAGATCTTTTAGTTTTAAAAGAGAGAAATCAGTTTGATATTAAGTTAGAGAGAGAGACAGCATGCGCACGCAAAAGAAAGATAAAAAGCGAGAGAAAGATAGAGAGAAAGGAAGATAAAGAGAGAGAGAGAGAGAGAAGAGAGACAGCAAGAGAGATATATATATAGAAAGTGAGAGAAGGAGAGATAAAGAGAAACAGAAAGTGAGAGATATAGAGAAATAGAAAGCGAAACAAAGAGCGAGATAAAAAGAAAGCAAGATAAAGATAGAAAGTGAGAGATAAAGAGAGATAGAAAGTGAGAGATAAAGAGAGATAGAAAGTGAGAGATAGAAAGTGAGAGATAAAGAGAGATAGAAAGTGAGAGATAAAGAGAGATAGAAAGTGAGAGATAAAGAGAGATAGAAAATGAGAGATAAAGGGAGATAGAAAGTACTAGATAAAGAGCCTGCCTATTTCTACTCTAAATGGAACATTGCATTGTCACTTAGCTTCACATCTGTAGTTACCTTTCAGATGAAGTTTCATTATATGTTGTGTATTTATAGTCCCTTTGAGAAATATACTAGATACAGACGTTAATTCAAAAAAGAAGATGATTACGTCCTATGCGTCATGCATCTAGTCTTGCATGTTAACCAATGTTCTTCCAAGTCACTGATATTCCTGGCTAGCTCAGGCAACCATGCTCTAATAGCACTAGAGAAGAAGGAGCACTTGTACAAATTTTTCCTAGCATATGGAAGGAGGAATTTGCCTTTATCTTTGTGTCTTTCTGAGTATTTTATTAGATTTTGTTTTAGTATTTGAAGATTATGTTCTGTGTTTTATGTATAATTGCTACTTTACTTTTAAGTCTTCTATCTTGAAGGCTTTCTAAATTTAGTGATTTTACTAAAGGTGTAATGCTTTGTTTGATTTTTTGATAGTTTCATCAATATGGGGATTCCATGACAGTTTTTCATTTGTTAGGTATTTTGGGTTTTTAGTCTGTTACTGGTTTGCCATGAATAAGATAAGTGGAATTAATTTGTTTTAGTTTTTTTGTTACTCTTAATAACTGACATTTTTCTGGGTGGAAAGTCATGCTCCAATTTGATTCCCATTTCTGTAATTCATCTAATTCTCTTTGTAAAATATCTGTATCTTGTATTGTTTTTTTGTTCTAGGGTTAGGGTAAATCATTTATGTAAATTAAAAATAGTAGTGGACCTAAGACTGTTCCTTGAGGTACGCCTAAGTTTACTGTTATTGGTGTTGATTTAGAGCCATTTATTATTACAGTTTGTTCTCTCCCTATCAGAAAATCTTTAATCCACTGATGCAATGGCCCATCAATGCCTAAATATTTTAATTTTTTAACTTGTTCAGTTCGAATTATTTTGATTGAAAAAATGGAGTTTTCCGGAACGAACACAAATTTTCAAGGGGGGTAGAGTTACTAAATAACCTAACAAATTTGATTTTATTTTAAAGGAAAATGAATGGGCTACAAAAGTAAAGTAAATCAAATAAATTATTCAAACAAAAATTTTTTTCATTAATTTTAAACTGAGTACGGAAAAAGGAAATATTTTAAATATTCATTAAAAAATTGATATACTGAATGATTTAACCTTTTAATTAACCATTTAATCCATAAATATTAAATATTCACAATGCTTAACACATTTAATAGCTTTAAATTTCATAAAATATGAACAAATGCTCTAGGAAATTGTTTTATTTACATTTTTCGGGTCCCGGGAAATAAAGTAAAAAAGAGGAACCATTAATATAATGTTGTATTTTTTTTTAAAAACATAGTGCTACTGCATCAAATTTACTATCAAAACAAAGAACAATCAGTCCCAGATCCGGTAAATTAAAAAAAAAAGAGAGAAATAAAAAGTTTAACATAAAAAAGATGGTGAAATAAATATTATAAACCAAATTACTCGCTGAGAGTAACGCCGCACTGACCAGTGCTAGCAAAGTTACTCGCTGAGAGTAACACCGCACTGAAAGAGTTAAGCAAACTTTGGTGGTGAACTTTGTCCAAAGCCTTAGAAAAATCTGGGCAATAGCAATTGGCAAAATCTATGTCAATGTAGACGAGGATAGATTCTAGGCTCATAAGTTTGCCTTGAGGAATCTTATGTTCAGAAAACTAAATACGAAATATTGTAATTTACTATTTTTGTGCTAAATATAGTGCACTACTATTGTTAACAGAATAACTGCCAGTCATTTTGAATAATAAATTTTATTTTGTAATGAAATTTAGCCATGTGACACACCATAACTTACACATTGATTGGCACATTTATACTTTGAATGTTGACTAACATTTTCTCACAGATACTTCCCAAACCACATGTAATCATATCTATTTAAATACTTGCTACATCCAAGAACATTGTTCTGCACACAGAATTTAAAAGTGAATGGATTCATGTTGTTTTCCTCTACCCACTTCTCTTTCTCTTCCCTCTGCCTCACAGAGTTGTGAGTGATGATTCGTGTCCTGAAGCCCAACTTTTTCTGAATCTAAAAAAAACAAAAAAAAAAATAAAATAAAATAATTAAAAAATTAAAGCATTAAAAAAAATTATTTCAGCACATTCACTGAATGAAAGTTATGATCGTAATTCTGTGAATAAAAAGTGTGTTTTTTTTAATAAGTCAATGTATTATCAAAAATACACATGATTTAATATTGTAGGATATTTTCCAGTGTTCATCTCATTGTTTGTGCTTGCTACAGGGTTTTGAGGTAACAATTCTCATTAATACTTATTTTTCACCATATCTTTATAGGCCTTTATTAAAACAAAAAAAAAGGTGTATTTGGCTGAGTGGTATAAAATGCTTGGCCTCCTATCAAGGGAGCTCGAGTTCTAATGAATTAACTAATTGGTTAATTGTTTGATCGATTCATGAATTGTCATTGACCAAGAATAATTGTGCAAAATTTCAGCTTGATCCAAGAATGGGAAGTGTGAGACATAACATTTACTAGATTTTTATCAGACAAAGTATAAGATTTGTAAAGGGTTCTATCTACACTCAGAAGTTGAATGGAAAAGCACTTTGCTCACCAACTGATTCTTGGGATTTTAAGGGCCACCCAACTCTAATAATAAAAACGGCAATATCTTTTTATTCCGAAGATTAAGGATGAGTGCAGTGTTTTACATGACTATGCAAACCCAGTTGCAGCCTGTATATTTTCTCATATCTGATGCAGACATAGCAGAGAAAGTGGAGTTGTTCACATGTTGCCACATGGCACCCTGGTTACCCATCGGTCATAAAAACAGATGAGCTTTACATGATCAGCTCCATTAGATGGCAATATCACAATGAGAAGTAGAGCAGCTGCAATTGGAATGAATGCATGCATTTACTCTAGAAGATGTACATGCCGCTACTTTTTATGTTTGCTTGTTTATTTTTTACCCCCAAACTTTGTTTTTACAAAGTGGTACAGGATAAAGCTAATTATAAATGTATTTCAAAAGGTATAGAATATTATTTAATGAACAAAACAACTGTATTGTATAATATGTAACTTATCAAAAAGGACTAAAGTCATAATTAAAGTAAAAAAAAAAAAAGGACAACTACTTACAGCCTTTAGAACGTTGTACACCTCCACCAGCTCACAGCGTCCTCCCATCTCTAGTACTACCCTCTCTGCCCTAAATGGAAAGACATAATGATCGATAGGACCCTTTCCACCGCCCATTCTTCTTCCCTGACCTTTACGGCTGACAGCTTGCCACAGATGGTTAAATCTCCAGACAGCAAACATGTAGCGCTCGTCCATTTGTTTTAGGATAATCTGACGCACAGCCTCTGTGTCTTTATGAGATATTCTTCCTCCAGTTACAGCCTGGAAGCAATATGTACACAAATACAATGAAGCTCAGTTTCAACATTTTATGAGAAAATTTTAAGCTATTTAGCTCAACTTGAGAATGAGACATTTTATAGTTCAACAAATATGCAAGTCAAACTTGATAATGAAACTTTACACTGTTGACAAATGAAAACAATTGATAATGACATTTACAAAATTAGCAGAGTCTCTATTGATACAATTATGAACAACATGGGCCTTCCCCCCCCCCCCAGTCCAAAAAAAAATCTATTGCGTCAGCGCTTAAAAAAAACAAAACATTTTTCTCGCAGTAGATCTAATAAGAAAACTCTATTTCCAGATAATATAGCACAAAAAAACAAAAAATATATATAATATATACATAAAAAGGTTCTACTTTACATAACTTTAGAAACAACAAAAAATAAAAGGTTTAAAAAAATCAATTCCTGGGTAGATCTTATACCCTGCACTATTTTCATTTTTGTAGGAAATTGTTAGGGAAAGAAAAAGTACACATCAGATTTTCTTGTTCTGACCAAGACATGAAGAGCTCTGCATAGGCAGAAGTGAAAAGAAATGCTGGTAACTTTCCATTGCATCCTAACACACTAGTCTAAAACACACACACTGAATTCTATAGCAGTAAGAGTGAGTGGGTTGAAAGGACAGTGCTTGACTCTGAAACATAGTCTTTTGTATACATTGCACACTTAGTAGTTTCTTCTCTTTTTTGTTACTTTGAATAAACGAATAATTTTGTACTAATACATGTTTTTTTAACATATATGATGACCTGTAATCCAAAGTTTCCATACAGTAACTTGTTCTGAATTAACTCTGGGCCTCTCATTTGGTGCAGATCTCTCATCATCTTAGGTGGTCTGATACCAGGGTCAATGGGAGGAACTTTGTCGATCATTTTTAACCTTCTGCGCTCTGGGAAAACAACATCTGGAAAGAAAAGATACATATAATCACAGTTCTTTGAAGATTCAACACAGAGAAGCTAAACATCATTTTGAACTTTCAAGTCTGTTACATTCTTTTAAATATTTTAAATATTTGAAAAAAAAAGTACAAATTTATTATGAGTACACAATGAGTACAGTATTTTGTGATCTATCAATATAGCTAATCACTCATTTCATCTGCCCAATGATTTCATCATAAGGGTGCTGTGACTATTCACGTAATTAAATCCCTCCACTTTTCCTATTCAGCAGATGTTCTTAGCAGGATATCAAGAGAGCCTGGTCCATTCTTTTATGTTACCAGCCAGCTTTTCTGTGGAGGACCCTTTCTTGTGCTCCCTCTACTGTACCTTGAAGAATAGTGAGTCTTACAATATGACCAAACCAGATCAGCTTTTATCTCTTCAAAGTATTGAGGAGTTCTTTCCCTGTCATCTGATACCCAACATTTTACTTTAGCATTTACCCTCAAAAGCTTTGATTCTTTCAGCCTCAGCATTCAGTACCCAACTTTCACAACCATATAGGAGTAGGGAGCCCACTAGCGAAGAATACAGTTTTAGCTAATCGATAAATAATAAATAAGAGAATTTTCCATGAAATATTTAACATTTCATACACAGAACATTTGTAGCAATTTTAAAATTTCATTGGTCAATTTAGTGGCTTGTTTAAAATTGTCAAGACCAAACAAGGTTTAGTCATGAATTAAGATTTACAGCTATCCCAATACTGAGAAAAATTATGTCGAGTCTGGATAACAGTAATTAAAAACAAAACTACAAAACCCTAATTTATTGTAATTTTACTTCCTGTGAGCCTTAATATAATTTTTTTTTGCCTTTTGACCCAAAAAAAGTATGATGTCACCAAGCTATAAACTTACTGTCATAGTTAGGCGGTAATTTGAATGATCCCGTCAAACAAGAAGAACAAGATATTCCACATCTGGAGTCTATGGAAACAAATTATAAGCATAGACAAAATTAAATATATATGAGAGAATCTATATAATTTTAGCATTATTATTTATAGGATTTTAATAGCCTTGACATATAATTAATAATAATATTTTTGTCATTTTCCTTAGATTTAAAATTCTAAAATGGTTGATGATCGAAAACAATATTAGATGAATACACCCCAATTGTCCACTTGTTCTAAAGTTAAAGTAGATCCAGATTATTCTAGATCTAGACTTTTACAGAACTAAGCTGTTGTCAAGTTGTATACATTGCGCTACGAAAATGGAAAGGGAGATCCCAAAGGATAATGAAGGTCTCCTGAAGGGCTTTATGCCACGATATAGGGAAAATCGCCATCATATATTTTTCTATATTTGGGGAATACTGGTCCTTCGTTATGATCAATTCTTATCATATTTCAAATCATCCCATTCATGCAGAAAACTGAAAGAGATCTTATGCAGTGACCTCAAAAAGGAAACAGCAAAGAAACTACTGTATATCATGGGCTTAATAGGGAAACTGTTGACAAGCCCTTGGATGAAGAAATTTTAAACTTCACCTGGTGGACAAACCATTTCTCATCTTAAGGGCATCTCAGTCATTAAAGAGGTTCTAGCCCAAGTAAATCAGTGCTTGGAATTTCCATTCAGTGTTTAATGAAAAACTTGATGTCAACGATCTTGTTTTGGAGACACTTTTGCTCTGCCTTCAGGATGAGAAAGTGAAAAGCAAGATAAAAGTCAGCTTTGTCTTCAATTGCAGAAGTTATCAAGAGGCAGTATGAAAGATATCTTCGGATGAATGTGACAAATGAGCTAAGCACTGAGAATGAATCTGCTAGGCTACACAACATAGATTCTGAGGAGGTGATTGGTATGCATAGTGCAGCTAAACAAATTGCTCCAAATGCAACAGCATGCTACATCTCCTCAAGAATCCGTGGGAAAAAAAAAAAAAACTGCAGCCTATTTAGAGTCCCTCAGTGACTCAGAAAGAGGTGGTTGAATGGGCTATTGGTGCTTCTCGTCAAAGAAGGCAGGCTGAACGTTTGAGTCAATCAGAGATGATTAAAGAGATGGTGAAAAGGGCAGAACAAAAGGAGCAGAAGGAACGTAAAAATTTTTTTAAAAAAGAATTACATCAATGAAATAAGGACATTATTTCCCAAAGTAACTGAAGACATTTCGAATGACATGTGAAGTTTTGTCTGGCAGTGTGCATGACAGATTAATCTGCCACTATTGGTACAATAATGGCCCTGTACCCTACAGTGGCAGGATTGAAAGTCTCACTCAAAGCAGGAACAAAAGATGTGTATGTGGTAGCATACTGGCAGATTGATGAGAATTGTAGTGTAGCAATTAACTATAACATGTCCAAATTTGAAATTGCATGTGACATATTATACAAAGACTTGACTCTACTTGGAACGAGTGATTATTGACATCAAGGCTTTTCCCCTATTTCCCATAGATTTTGCAGTGTAGTTCTTTTCCAACTTTATTGTAGTTTTTTATTTCATTCAATTTAGGATTTGTTTGATCTGTTGATCTTCAATTTTACACACATGCTTCTTGCATTGAATGGTTAGAATCTATTTAGAGGTATATTGGATTTTATATGTGTACTTCTTGCATTGATTAATTGTAATCTAATTAATTTTTGTGATGTACTTCTTGTATTGACTATTTGGAATCTATTTTGATCTTAAACTTTATATGCAGTTCTTGTAATGACTAGCTGGAGTGTTCTTTTGATTTTACCATAATTTATTTTTGTGATGTACTTCTTGTATTGACTATTTGGAATCTATTTTGATCTTAAACTTTATATGCAGTTCTTGTAATGACTAGCTGGAGTGTTCTTTTGATTTTACCATAATTTTATTTTGATTTTAGTTTCCCTTTATCTTCTTTCATATATGGACTTGCTTGGTTCTTTAACTTTAAAATTCTAAATGTAATGAAATGTTAATATGTCAAATACTTAAAAACAGCACATGACTCGCATTTCAGCAAGGAAATCAGAGTACAATAGTGTTTCTCTAGTCCTCATAGCAGGTCTGATATAACACCAGTTGCATATTAATTTTTTTTTTTCATGACTCATTATTATTTTTTTTAAAAATTTGTTTTATGTTTTATTTTTCTGTATTCAGTAATTTTTTCTTCAATTACTTTCATATATGTATATTTATGAGATCTTAACGTGGTCGTCTTGCCTTTTTTGTGTCAGTCATTTTGATGTCTTGAATAATACATTTGTACTTATTGTTACCTTTTGCACCCAGTGTACTTGGGCATTTTACCTAAGTACTTGCATTTTAATAAAATATATTTATGATTTTTGATTTAACCCTCACCTAAATATATCAACTACTCCATGTCCTAGTTACCCATGTGCTTTATCATATATATCTTACTAACCCTGACTCTCACCAAAATTATATCACTAACCAATGAGTTCAACAATGCCACAAAAACATGTAGCTTGGGCATATACATCACTAGTTTGTACATGTTCTGACTGGTGGTCACTTGAATATTGCATTGCAGATTGCAATCAATCACTTTTAAGTCATCAGATCCGGCAATCACTTGTAAATAATAACATAATTGGAATGAGCCCTTGCATGGCATAAGATCAAATACTTATACTTTCTGGTGGTTACTTGTATATTGCATTGCAGCTTGCAATCATATCACCATTATGTCATCAGATCTGACAATCACTTATAAATCATCACATAATGAGCCCTTGCATGGCATAAGATCAAATACTTATATTTAAGTAATGCTTCTTGTAAGTTATAATAAATGTTATCAGATCTAGTGATTTGATTATCAATATTAATGTATTAATACTAGCAGCATATTAACATTATCAATAAAAATTGGAAGGTTTATGTGACTAATTTTTTATATCCCTATCACTATAATACTTATATAGACATGATTTTAAAATGTAATTTATGTTTTTCAATCTCTTGGTGTTTGTTTATAACATTAACAATCTAGATAGCAAAAATGAATGATTTTTTTTTAAATTTATTTTAAACAAAATATAAATTATTTAATTGAGTACACCATTAAGCTTTCTTTTGATATGCAATTTAAAGATGTATGATACAAAAAAATTAATTTCTAAAAATTTTGCTTTTTCTTCTCCATAGACCGCTGTGTTAAACAAAAAAGCTTGAAAATTATTTTTGTTATTACTTTAGCTTTTACACCAAGTTATATATCATTCGAAAGCTTATAACAAGGGCTTCAATAATCTATCATCAATTTTTTTTAAAAATATTTGTGACATACCTAGTGTAACATAGTAACACCCCTATTTATTCAAATTTATTGTTAACATAAAATCTGTAATTATTTTTTTTTAATTAGCCCTTGACTTGACAAGATTTGAAGAGATAGATCTAGAATAGTTAGATTCTAGATCTAATTGATTTACTTGAGAATATACTCAATATATATTATAATATTATACTAATATCTAATATAGACACTAGGGTAATCATGAAGATGAGCGTCAAAAATTGATTCACCGAAAATTCAATTTTTTTTTTAAAAATACAATTAATAAATGTAAATAGTGTTTTTAAAAGATTTTCTTGTAAAAAAGAGAACTTTTATATTTATATGACATCAACAAAAAGCATTAGCGACGTCAAGGTTGCTCAAGCACGCTGCCATTTTGTTTACAATGATGTCACAGAGGTATTGCCAACTTAGTATTCTGAGATTTTCTTTTTGTTACACTTGCTTAAACCAGTGCTGCACGCTTGTTTGTAGGCATAAATTATATAATTAACTATATAAACTCTTTCCTTTTCTAACAATTATATTAATAAAGTTGCAATAAGACAAATAGATGCTGAACTTGTTTTTTTTGTGTGTTGATTTGCTTTTTTTTTGTTAAGTCTATATAACCTAGATCTAAATAGATCAATAATATGTTTTGTTCTGTTGTATTTGAGTCACTGGTAAAATAGTAATCATGTGACAGTTTCTAATATTTAGGTGATTTTGGCCAATATAGAGATTGAAAAGATGTCATTGTGACCCGCTTCTATTGAACCACAGATAAAAAAATCGGCAAGGCAATAAGCCATTTAAGAAGAAAGTCAAGCTGTAGTAGCCATGTAAAAAAAAAAACGTAGAAGGAAATCCAAGTCTAGTAACTAAGTAGGCTAGTAGTCGGTCGACCTGAGAGTTAGAAGATTTTAGAAAAGTAGCGTTGTAAAGAGAAGTGATTAGGTCACAGTAGAAGTCACGTGAGAAGCAATTATAAAAGTCTGTATGAAGTAATTGACTAGTTTTATGTGTTGAAATTGATGTGTTCGTCTTTAATAGTTTAATAGTAGTTAAGTATCTGGGCAACAAGCTGCTAAGAACATGTAGATTTCATTTCACACCAAGACATATTCCATTGTATATTTCATAGACAAGATATTTCGGGTGTTCATGGGCGCCTGCAGGATTTTTGGCAGGGGGATGCAAGTTGCCACCTATGGCTCAAAGTCGTAGCTTCAATTTTTTCCCCCGAGCACATTAAAGAAAAGAACTGGTGCCCCCTCGCCCCCCCTCCACCTATAAGATATTAATTTCACTGTAAATCCATGACGCGTAGGACGTAATCATCTTCTTTTTTGAAGTAACGTCTGTATGATATAACATAAGTAGATTGTCAGGGAGAGGTATGGCGAGAATGTTACTTTAATATTTTGGTATGATTGTTATATCCCCTTGTTATGAATGTGAAGTGTTGCACGTGTTGTGAACTTAGCAATTAAGTCTTCGTTGAATGTGCGAGAGAGTGTGTTAAGTCAGTAAGGTCTTGCTCCCGGTCCAGGAAGGTTGGATAGTTGCTTCCTAGACTGGTGTTTGTTTAAGTAATATTTAGTGTGCATTATTTGAGCTATATTGGAAATTAAAATATCATTGTTATATTCTTGGAGATCTAGAGTTGGAGTTGATGTGTATCTAGTGGTATTAAGTAATTGTAATTTAGTATTGAAGAATTTAAGAATCAAGTAATATTTGTCATACAAGTGAAACCCCTAGTGAGCCAAGTTAAGAAACACAAGAACAAGAGACAAGCAGCAGTATA
The DNA here is from genome assembly GCA_030265305.1 of Biomphalaria pfeifferi. Classification (NCBI taxonomy): domain Eukaryota; kingdom Metazoa; phylum Mollusca; class Gastropoda; family Planorbidae; genus Biomphalaria; species Biomphalaria pfeifferi. The sequence goes on from JASAOG010000073.1 coordinate 2,816,483, forward strand.
TGTAAACTAGACCCCTGACAGTATCTGTTTCATGCTCTTGCATCGTTTTAGGATGTCAACAAAACAGGTTGAACTGAGCATTAGTATTGCTTGAAAAGAGAGACGTTAACGAAGAAACTAACGAATCCAGATACGGACTGTAAAGCAGTGTTGTTTAATAAGGTCTTGCTCCCGGTCCAGGAAGGTTGGATAGTTGCTTCCTAGACTGGTGTTTGTTTAAGTAATATTTAGTGTGCATTATTTGAGCTATATTGGAAATTAAAATATCATTGTTATATTCTTGGAGATCTAGAGTTGGAGTTGATGTGTATCTAGTGGTATTAAGTAATTGTAATTTAGTATTGAAGAATTTAAGAATCAAGTAATATTTGTCATACAAGTGAAACCCCTAGTGAGCCAAGTTAAGAAACACAAGAACAAGAGACAAGCAGCAGTATATGTAAACTAGACCCCTGACAGTATCTGTTTCATGCTCTTGCATCGTTTTAGGATGTCAACAAAACAGGTTGAACTGAGCATTAGTATTGCTTGAAAAGAGAGACGTTAACGAAGAAACTAACGAATCCAGATACGGACTGTAAAGCAGTGTTGTTTAATAATCCCAAATTTTGAACAAATGTTTTTTGCTTGGTGTGTCTGTCGACTACAAATTATCGGCAGCACTAATTCATTACCTAGTTTGTCTGCCAATAGTCTCGCCTTCCTCAAGATGCCATCCCTGAAGTGTTCCTCACCATGGTCAGTTTGGTTTTTGATTATGTAATTAATGTGACTGCTGGTGTGCTTTCGAGCAGCCACTTTTGCTAAGACGGACAGACTGCAACGTACAACACGGAAACTGGTTCAAGAACAGATGAATTATTGATTACAGTTAAAACACACATCAGAAGCACACGAGAAGCAGGCACTGATTACACATAAAGCAGTTTGTTTAGTTTCACTTATAGTGGGCCTAACTATTTTAAAATGCACCAAACATTCTGTTTTGTTTGTTCGTAAAATGTTTTACATGCTTCGGATGTTCCTTCAGAGTTGAAGATAATTACTTCCTAGTCCAAACCTGCAGGACGACGGGGGATGGGAGAATGCAGGGTTTGAACCCTGGATCATCAATAAATCTGAACGACAATCCAGCGCGCAAACCGCACGACCAGGCAGCCATCCAATTCAAAGATCTCAAATTGACAGCTGACTAGAATTTTTCCTCCAAGACAAATAGAAAATAACTTTTTATCATATTCTAGGCCTTTACTAAATATAATGATAGCTATAATTATGTGCAAATGAAAAAAAAATCGTCACGACTACGTGCTACAGAATTTTGAATTGCAAGCCCATAATAAAGCGTGCATGGTCGGACATGAACTACAGATTAGCTTATTCCAGTTTATTACAATTATATAGCTTATCCTCATAAACTTTATTTCAGTGAAATCACTACATGCTAAGTTGCTTCGTATCAAAAGTTAATTGATTTGAAGGTGTACAAAACATGACAACTCTCTCGAGCGCTTAAAGATTGCACGAAACAGGAAAGGCTCGATATTAACTATCAAACAATTTACAGCCCAGACACCAGAACATAACATCTGGCATAGGTTTCTGTCACATAATCGTTTGAGATTCAATGTGACATGAAGTGAGTTAATACCATTGCAAGGGTGAGCGATTGGATGGTTGAAAATAAACTCAAGATGAACGAAGACAAGACAGAAATAATTAAGCTTGGCACTAGGAACAATGTCTCAAAGTTGAAAGCACAGATTCTCTCTTTATCACGAACTGCCATGTTCCTTTTGTCCATGTAGTGCGGAATCTTGGAGTTTTCTTTGACTCAACACTATCTTTCGACCCACACATAAGTCAGCTCTGCAAAGGTCTTTATCTGCAGCTGCGCAGATTAGGCCAGATCCGACCATATTTAACAACGGAGTCAACAAAAACGCTAGCTGTAGCATTCATACTCTCCCGCCTTGACTACTGCAACGCCGTGCTAGCAGGTATACCTGATGACAAAATAGCCAAGCTGCAACGTATACAGAACAACGCCGCTCGAATAGTCCTTAAAAAAACTAGACAAGATTCTGCTACTACGCTCTTTCGCACGCTCCATTTGCTTCCCGTGAAAGCGAGAATCGATTACAAGGTCGCCACACTTTGTCATCAGTGTATATATAACAACGAGATACCCTTGTACCTTAGCGAACTGATTACTCCATATGTCCCCCAGAGAGCCCTGCACTCAATGGACTCTTTTAGTAGTGCCACATTTCTCCCTCAAAAGCTACGGTCTGCGGGCTTTTTCAGTTCACGGACCAAAGGTTTGGAACTCACTCCCCATTGATCTCAGACAGACAACATGCTACACCACTTTTAAGAAGAACATTAAGACCTATCTGTTTAAAACTTGTTTAGATTAACTGTCATTGTAGCTGTCGTGTTTGTGTTTGTAATGTTGTTACAGCGCCTTGAGCCTACATTTTGTTTGTTAACAGCGCTTTATACATAAAATTATTATTATTATTAATAGTCATTTGACTATCTCGTGCCTTATTTTCAAAGAAATAATTGGTCTGTATTTGACCACGGGGTGAAAGCCTCAGTTACCTTTTGGACTCCTGAGAGTAAGCAGATGTATGTATGTATTGAGAGTAAGCAGATGTATGTATGTATTGTGTAAGAGATACGAGATGTAATATAAATGGATTCTAAGTGATGTATTTCCATGGCTGGAGTTGCCAAGTTATTATGCACTATTTTATTATGATTATTAAACGTTTTGTCTGTTGAGACGATGCGTGCTTCTAAACATATGTGTTGTGTTCAAATTACTCAGTGAACATAGTGGCACTACGCAACAACAAAATTGATCAGGATAAAGTTATTTAATGTTTGCACAAAGAACATTCTAACAAGGCCAGAAGAGGCCCTAATGCTATACAAATAAACATTCGCGTTATCAGCATATGTCAAAGATATGACAGTTTTGAAACAGCTTATGGACCTGATGTAATCAGAAGAAAAAGGGAACATTATTGAACCACAACCCCCCTGGCTACGTCTATGCCCAGTAGCGGTCTTAGGGGTTGGCAAATGGGACAACCTCCAAAGGCCCCGTGATTGGAGATTCCCTTGACACAGTCAGCTTCGAAAACCAGAACAGTTCTCATATATACTCAATATCTTTGGAAATCTTTCCAGGCATCTTTATAATGCCAAATACTATTTCTATGTAAGCTCTTAACATGAGATAAACTTCAGCAGCACGAGGTTTCTGTACATCCCGTTAAGTGTGTGACTAGGTGGTTGGATTTAGCTCTGAGAATGTCAAATGGTAGCACAACGAATAACGTGATGCAAGAAAAATTAGAAAAGTAAAACTGCAATAGCGCGCAGTCTTAACAGAAATTCTAGAGATTGTACAGTACCTTTAAGAAAACAACACCACATATCATGGGAGAACAGAGAAACAAACGAACAACGGTGATAGCCGAAGTCGACCCAACCATGCAAGTACATCTTCGAAGAATTAAGAACGCCGAGGCTCACGGCCATTACATCGGGCATAGGATTCAAAACGAGCATATGAACATTATGGCATCAGAAGTAAAAGGGAACATTATTGATAAAATCAAACTTGCAAAATATTTTCCCATCATTCTTGACTACACACCTGATGTTAGCCACAAAGAGCTGATGTCCCTTATATTGAGTTTTTTGGACGTATCCAGGAAAGGGTTTGTCATGGCGCTTCTTGCTGCGCTGGTGAACGCTGGTCAGGACATCGCCGATTGTTGTGTCCAGGGATACAAATACAATGGTGTAAACTTGAAAGGAAAGCATCAAGGGGTCCAAGCACACATTATTCGCATCAACAATCGACCTTTTGCGCTCTTCTTGCGGCGGCCATAATCTTAACCTTCAGAGTGTTTAGCAGAAATATATTATGTAGTTTGTTGATTGTTCATGAACAAATGTCTTAATCATTAGTTATGTTCATTAAACTTTAAGGCAAAATCTTTCATAAAGTACATTATGTAATGTAGTCAAACGGATAATAGTACAGTACATACGTAATGTACTATGTTTTGTAGCAAAAATAAGACCTACAGCATTAGAGGCGGACGAGACATTAGTGTGATGTGATGTGGTATGGATATATAGCCTACACTTACGGCTTAGGGCCCCGCATATGACACTCGTTACAGTAGACCTACACACGCAAGTATCTTTTTTCCATAAATTGTGAGAAGTTACCTTCCAGGAGCTTCTTGTAAACCAGAAGACCATGGGAAATCTGTTATAAGTTATAAAATGGTTTCGTTTTAATAATTTACACCTAGGATTAGAGTGGGTTCTATGACAGTGCGTGGCTCACTGCGGTCGCATAGGCTGCAGTGACCTAAGGCAGGCTCTGAAAAATATTGGCGTATGCTACTCACTGATTTTTTTTTTAACATAAATTAATTACCCTTTTTAACATCGTTTACTTTCAAAATACACCACCAATAAAATACAGCAAGATAAATAAATAAATAGAAATTGCTATATGACAAGCGTGAGAGACATAAAACGCTTGGGCTTGTAATAGCTACACATAAAGAGGCTTGAGGTTCTCAACATCGGACTTAATCAGAGTTGTGCTTACTGAGCAACTAAAAGCATTACTGAAAACATTTTCCCTGGATACCTCCCCCCCCCCTTAGTGATCCTGAAAACAGATTGGACCATAGTGCTCTGAGCATGCTATAAGCATGAAAAATGCTCTTTATGAAAATAAAAACTATTTAAAATAATATGGAATCTGGTCTAGCAATTCATAAAAGCTATTTTTAAAAAATCTCAATCAATCCAGATCTTGTCTTATAAAGTACAGACGTAGGTTACTTCACACAAAAAAAAGTATTAACTCATAATTCAGTGACAATGAAAAATAACATCTATTTAGCACACACACAAAAATGATTGCAATAAATCTTTTTAAAAAAGAACTATTTTATTGTGGTTTAAATTATTTTGTCTAACATTAATACATCTGTACGTTAATGGGTGTTTCTCATTTCTAGTTGGCAGCACTTAATGATGCCAAAATTATTTTTGATAAACAAATCTGGATTTGTTTTTGGCCAGGAAGAGACAACAAGGAATGTCGCGAAAAATATTTTTGACGCACACATTCATGATTACAGACACTAGATTAATTGGCAATTTCCGCAATGAGCGTCAATATTTACAAACTGCAACTGTTGCCAGATTGGCTTGGTTGGTTACCGATAAATTAGATATACCATTCAAACCAAAAAATAAAATAAAATGAGTTCGCTTTTGCTGCCAACTATAAAATATAGTTCTGAAAAAATTGTAGATCTATTTTATTTAAACAACCCATACATTTACTATATCTAGTGCAAATTATAGAGCAAATGTAGATTATTTATAGATCTTTTTTTGTAATGATTTTTTTTGTCTTTAAGAATTAATATGTCTTAATAAAATGTTATGGATCTGTCTTTGTGTTTTGTTTTTCTTATTTCTGTTATATGTTGATGCATTATTTCATTAGCATGAGAACGTGTGTGTTTATTATTAAAATTGGATTTTTTTTCTTTACAAGAGTACAGTATAGAAGACTTGCGCTAACAGTTACTGGCACAACAATCAATAGTTTCAGATAGATGTAGATAAGACTTATAGGCTAGTAGGCCAATTTAGATCTCAACTTTATTTAATTTAAATCGTAATCAAAATATTACTAAATAGATCTATTTAAAATATAATCATTAGTCTATATAAATCTAGATGGTCTATTTAAATTCGGTTTTCTGTCACACACACACACAAACACACATCTAAACCTAGTTTATATCAAATACCGGTACTATATGATAGATCTATACATTTTTTTATTGCTCTATATTCTCTACTGTATGTAAGGGGCAAACTTGGAGATGTCTGACATGGCTAAACACATGTGCCCCATTCGGCTGTTAGGGGTTAGCATGGGCTCAATTAAGGGGCTCTGATAATACCATGTGGGGCCAGTAAGAGGGGTGATCATTGAGGGGCCTGAAAGGGCTTAATTTATGGGCCCCATCTGGGAAACGAACATTGACCCAAACAGGTGCCCTTAGGGGGCACAGATTGAGAAAGCTGAAAGAGCTGTAACTCATGGGCTCTATTTGGGGGATGAAAATTGGCCCAAACAACAGGGGTCCTTAAGGGTGAGTTTGGGCTCAGATAGGGGGCCCAGATGAATTCAGGATAAAACCCATGCGGGGCCAATAAGAGGGGCGAACATTGAGGGGTCTAAAGGGCTAAACACATGGGACCCATTTAGCGATTAATGTTGGCCCAAAAGGGTGCCCTGAAAGGTGAGCCTTGGCTCAGATAGGGGGTCGTATAAAATTCCGGATAAAACCCAGTAAGAGCATTGAACATTGAGAGGCACGAAAGGACTAAAACATGGCCCCCATTTCGGAGAATCACCGTTGTTCTAATGGGGGTCCTTAAAGGGCGATAGTGGGCACTATCATGGAGCCCTAGTGGAGGCCAGTAAGGAGCAAACTTCAAGGGGCCTCAAAGGGCTAAACACAAGGGCCCTAATCGAAGGCATATGTTGACCCAAGCAGGCAATTAGGAGTGAGCTTGGGCTCAGGTGGCCCAGATGAAACCCTTTTAGGGACAGTAAGGGGGCAAACATTGAGAAGCCTAAAAGTGCTATAACTCATGGGCTCCATTTGGGGGATGAAAATTGGCCCAAACAACAGGGGCCCTAAATGGTGAGTCTGGGCTCAGTAAGGGGGCCCAATGAAGCCCTGATAAAACTGAAGTGGGGACAGTAAGAGCGGCGAACATCGAGGGATCTGAAGAGGCTAAACACATGTGACCCAGTTAGGGATTAATGTTGGTCCAAAAGGGTGCCCTGAAAGGTGAGCCTTGGCTCAGATAGGGGGTCGTATAAAATTCCGGATAAAACCCAGTAAGAGCATTGAACATTGAGAGGCACGAAAGGACTAAAACATGGCCCCCATTTCGGAGAATCACCGTTGTTCTAATGGGGGTCCTTAAAGGGCGATAGTGGGCACTATCATGGAGCCCTAGTGGAGGCCAGTAAGGAGCAAACTTCAAGGGGCCTCAAAGGGCTAAACACAAGGGCCCTAATCGAAGGCATATGTTGACCCAAGCAGGCAATTAGGAGTGAGCTTGGGCTCAGGTGGCCCAGATGAAACCCTTTTAGGGACAGTAAGGGGGCAAACATTGAGAAGCCTAAAAGTGCTATAACTCATGGGCTCCATTTGGGGGATGAAAATTGGCCCAAACAACAGGGGCCCTAAATGGTGAGTCTGGGCTCAGTAAGGGGGCCCAATGAAGCCCTGATAAAACTGAAGTGGGGACAGTAAGAGCGGCGAACATCGAGGGATCTGAAGAGGCTAAACACATGTGACCCAGTTAGGGATTAATGTTGGTCCAAAAGGGTGCCATTAGGGGTGAACTTGGGGTCGGGGGACCCAGATGAAACCCTCATAGGGCCAGTAATGGGGCAAATATTGAGAAGCCTGAAAAGGCTATAACTCATGGGCTCCATTTGGGGGTGAAAATTGGCCCAAACAACAGGGGTCCTAAATGGTGAGTCTGGGCTTAGTAGCTCAGTTAGGGGGCCCAGATAAATTCCAGGTAAAACCCATGAGGGGCAAGTAAGAGGGGCAAACATTGAAGTCCTGATAAAACTGAAGTGGGGACAGTAAGAGGGGTGAACATTGAGGGGTCTGAAATGGCTAAACACATGTGACCCATTTAGGGATTAATGTTGGCCTGAAAGGGTGCCCTTATAGGTGACCCTGGGCTCAGTAAGGTGGCCCAGAGGAATTCCTGATAAACCCACATGGGGCCAGTAACGGGGAAAAATATTGAGGGGCCTGAAACAGCTAAAGACATGGGCCCCATTTCGGGGGATGATCGTCGCTCCGATGGGGGCCCTTAGAGAGCGATTCTGGGCACAATCGGGGACAAAGATAAAGCCAGTAAGTGACGAACTTTAAGGGGCCTGAAAGGGCTAAACACAATGGCCCCAATTCACTGGCGGATCCAATGGGGGGGGGGGAGGTAGGGGCGATCACCCCTTCCCACTCAGCCCCCCCCCCTTTTGGGGACAAATTTAAGTAAAGAAATCACACAATCTGTGTATGAATTTATTAGTTATGTTAATAATATATACTAATTAATTATTTTTCAACCTGCTTCTAGATTATTTCACCCCCTCCCCCCATTTAGTATGTTGGCCAATTTAATAGGATGGGGAGGTGGCGATGGCATAAACTTTCGATCTGGGGTGGGGGGGGGGGGCGTTCTCATTTATTTGTAGAAATCACAGCTTGTTAACAGAATGAATTAAATATCTATATAATTAAAACAGATCTTTAAATTATATCGTTCCCCTGTTAGCCGATTGGGTGGGGTGGGACGAATACATCATTTTTTAAAGTCTAAGCCCACTAGAGACGTTTGCCAGGCGTTAACTTGATTTGCGACCTTACCGCGCCATTCGCTTTATGACGTTCAATCTTTCTGAGGCTTTTTGTCGTACTTCTTACACACGATCAGACATAACCAGCTTAGAATCCAGGGTAGTGGGTCCGATTCAAGTGTGGTCCCATCAATTTTTAGATTTATGGCTGCTTGGTGGATGTCTTTCCCAATGTGAATAGGGTCTAAACCGTTTTTTGTTTTTTTGGACAATTTATTTCCATTTTCCACATACGGTTAAAGAACGAAATCGTGACGAGGTCACGTTGGATTTCCGCAGTAAGAGCTGCAGCAGATCTCCTGGTTTGCCAGAATAGCAGGTCGTCAGCGAAGAGCAGAGATCGACATTTCAATTGTTCTGTCAGATCATTTCTATAGACTAAGAAAAGCGTGCATGATAATGATGAGCCCTGCGGTGAACCTTGCACAAGTATTCTTTTGTGAGACACGCTAGATCCGTAGCGCGACTGGACTGTCCTGTCGGTTAGGAAGTTTTTTAGTCACTAATACATATTTGAGCATACTCCGAGGTTCATTCATTTTAGCAATAATCCTTGTCTCCAAACTCTGTCATAGGCTTGTTTAAGATCTAAAAATACTGACAGTGTCAATTCGTCCTTGCGTCTTACCGTACCTCTCGGGAAACCGTCAGCTACTGGCTGCATAAAACCATCGCTTGATCATTTGCACTTTTATGTTGTCTGAACCCGCCCTTTTCAGGTGCGATGATTTTGCTTTCTTCCAAGTACCACACCCGCCTTCTGTTTATCACTCTTTCAGCTATTTTCCCTACACACGATGTTAGGGATATTGGTCTATAGCTGTCAGGTCGGTCGGCCGCCTTTCCTATCTTTAGTAGCGGGACTATCGTGGCCACTCTCCAGGCCTTTGGTAATTTCCCTTACGTCCAGGTCCGATTGAGCAAGCCGAATAATTTACTTTGCACTTTTTAATAAACGGGCCATGCTTTAACGATCAACCTAACATACTTTTTTAGCCCAAGAATTAATGTGACTTACAATGCAAATTCACGGCCCATTCTCTCCTTCTTTCGCTCTCAAGTCCCCATTTCTTTTTTTACCTGCGCAGCGTTATTCCTCCCACATAGTCTTTTGACTTAATTTGGAAAAACCCACTTTATAATGCGCCCCCTACGCTGAACCAACAAATAGGGCAGACAAAAAAAAAAACGCGGACAAAATAGCGCGAGACATAATTTCCTGACAAAGTAGGGCATACTTAGGCTACATATAATGTGCATAAAAGTACCGGACTTATTTAACTGAATGTCCTGGATAGCATTTTTGTTGTGGTCTCTATCTTCTTCAGCATTAATAGTTCTAAAAGTATGCCATATTTGCAGAGAAAGAGAGTACTTTAACATTTATTTTCCATCACAAAAATCATCAGATTATTATAATTCTTGCATAATTTTTGTATATGTTAAATTTAAGAACCCCAAATCTTTTTTTTTTTTCGTAGACCCCTTGGAAGTTTTCGTGGATCTCTGGGGTCTATATAAACCATTTTGGGAGTGACTGCTTTAAATAATGTTTTGCACGCCTGCGTGCAAAGCACACATTGCACCATGGGCGTAGACGGTGGAGGGGGTGAAATGAAATCTCCAGTGGGTGAAGGAATTTTGTGACATTAATTTTGTTTATTTTAGTTAGATTGCTTCGCTGGCAAGGACGGGGTGTCTACACTCTATACATTAATTCCAGGAAGAACATATTGTAGGTACAATAAAAATCTTTCGGAAGAATGAAGGGTCATAATGTAATAAGGATTAATTATGGACACTACACATGAATGGCGAAGCCTGAGTTTGGGCCAACGTTCATCCTTGAATGGAGCCCGTGTATTTAGCCCTTTCAGGCCCCTCAATGTCTGCCTACATCACTGGCCATATGTGGGTTTCATCAGGGTATTATCTGGGACCCCTGACTGAGCACAGACTGACCCTAAGGGCTCCCATTCATCTTCCGAATGGGGCCCACGTGTTAAGCGCTTTAATCCTCCTCCAAGGTTTGACTCTTACTAACCTTCACTATGGCTTCATCTGGTCCCTTATTGAGCACAAGCTCACCTCTCAATGTTTGCCCTCATCCCTGATCCCACGTGGGTTTTATCAGGGCTTCATCTGGGTCCCCTAATTGAACACAGACTCATTCCTAACTAGCCCCCATTCATCCTCCAAATGGTGCCCATATGTTTGCACCCATCACTGGCCCCACGTATGTTTCACCAGTGCTTTATCTGGGCCCTCTAAATGAACATAGACTCACCCTAAGGGCCCTCATTCATCCTCCAAATTTAGGCCCGCGTTAAGCCCTTCATGCACACCAATGTTTGCCCCCATCACTGGCCCCATGTGGGTTTTAACTTGGCCCCATAATTGAGCACAGACTCACCCTAAGGGCCCCCATTCATCCTCTAAATGGGGTCCATGTGATTAACCCTTTCAGATCACACACTAGCCCCATGAGGGTTCAATCAAGGCTTCATCTGGGCCCCATCAGTGGTCTCATGAAGGTTTCACCAGTGCTCTATCAGGCCCTCTAAATGAACATAGACTCACCCTAAGGGCCCTCATTTATCCTCCAAACGGGGCCCGCGTTAAGCCCTTTCAGGCACCAAAATGTTTGCACACATCACTGGCCCCATGTGGGTTTCCTCAGGGTTTTATATGGGCACCATAATTGAGCACAGACTCACCCTAAGGGCCCCCATTCATCCTCTAAATGGGGCCCATGTGATTAACCCTTTCAGATCACACACTAGCCCCATGAGGAGTCCATCAAGGCTTTATGTGGGCCCCATAACTGATCCCAGACTCAGCCCTAAGGGTGCCCATTTGGGCCAATGTCTATCCCCCAAATGGGTCCCATGTGGTTAGTCCTTTTAGGCCCCTCAATGTTTGCCCTATACTAGCCCCATTAGGTTTCCGTCAGGGCTTCATCTTGGCTCCCTGATTGCGCCCAGACTCAGCCCTAAGGGCTACCCTTTGGGCCAATGTTCACCTCTGAAATGGGGGCCAATGTATTTGGCCCTTTCAGGCCCCTAAATGTTAGTCCCACACTGGCTTTTGAGGGTTCCATCAGGGCTTCATCTGGGCCCCTGAAATGAGCCCAGACTCAGGCATAAGGGCCCCCATTTGGGCCAATGTTCCCCTCCGAAATGGGAACCCTTGTGTTTAGCCCTTTCAGGCCCCACAATGTTAGCCCCACACTTGCTCCATGAGGGTTCAGTCAGAGCTACATCTGGGCCCCGGAACTGAGACCAGACTTAACCATTAAGGGCCCTGTTTGGGCTTTCATTAATTGCCCCCAAAGAGCCAAGTATCTTTGGCCCTGTTGGGGCCCACAAGTCCTTCCCCTTACAGACCTCACACGGGTTTCGCAAAGGGATTTTCTGGGCCCCCTGACTGAGCTCAGACTCAGCCCTATAGGCGCCTGTTCGGGCCAATGTTCATCCCCCAAAAGGGAGCCATGTGGTTAGTATGGCCTGGCCCAGTTGGAGCCCTTACTGGGCCCAAACTCTTTGCTACAAATAACAGGGATCCACTCATCCAGTTTATCCGGACTTTATCTGGGCCCTCTAATTGAGCCCAAACTCACCCCTAAAGGATCCCAGTCATCTTCCGAATGGTGTCCATGTGTTTAGCGTAGGTTTCATCAGGGCTTTATCTGGGCCCCCTAATTGAGCACAGATTTATCCCTAATGGCCCCCATTCACCCTCCAAATAAGCCTTTCTCTTTGCCCCCATCACTAGCCCAACGTAGGTTTCATCAGGGCTTTATCTGGGTCCTCTGATTAAAGACAGTCTCATCCCTAATGGCCTCCATTCATCCTCCAAAAAAGGCCCTTTCAGGCCACTCAATGTTTACACTCATCACTGGCCCAATGTGGGTTTCAGCAGGGTGTTATCTGGGCCCCCTAACTGAGCACAGACTCACCCATTCATCCTCTAAATTAGGCCCATTTGATTAACTCTTCAGACCACTCAATGTTTGGCCCACACTGGCCCCATGAGGGTTCCCTCAAGGCTTCACCTAGGCCTTCTAACTTAGCCCAGGCTCAGCCCAAAGGGCGTCCATTTGGACTAATGTTCATCCCCCAGATGGGCCCCAAATCTGTTTCATAAGGGAATTTTCAGGGCCCCCTGATTGAGCACAGACTCAGCCCTAAGGGCGCCCGTTTGGGCCAATGTTCAACCTCCAAATGGTGTGGTTAGTCCTTACGGGCCCATCAACGTTTGTCCTATACCTGCCCCATTAGGTTTCCACCAAAGCTTCATCAGGGCCCCCTGATTGCGCCAGTTTGTGCCAACATTCACCCCCAAATGAGGCCCATGTGTATTGCCCTTTCAGGCCCCTCAGTGTTTGACCCACAATGGCTCTATGAGGGTTCCAATAGGGTTTCATCTGGGCCCCATAACTGATCCCAGACTCAGCCCTAAGGATGCCCATTTGGGCCAATGTTCACCCCCCTAGTGGGGCCCATGTGGTTAGCCCTTACAGGCCTCTCAGTGTTCTTGGAGGGTTCCTATAGGCCTTCATCTGGGCACCTGAATTGAGCCCAGACTCAGCCATAAGGGCCCCCATTTGGTCTAATGTTCACCTCCGAAATGGGGCCATGTGTTTAGCCCTTTCAGGCCCCTCAATGTGAGCCCCACACTAGCTCTATAAAGGTTCCATCAGGGCTTCTCTGGGCCCCCAAACTGAGCCTTGACTCAGCCCTAAGGGTTCCCAATCAGGCTAATGTTCGCTTCCCAAATGGGGCCCATGTGTTTAGCTCTTACAGGCCCCTAAATGTTAGCCCCACAATGGCTCCATGAGGGTTCCATCAGGGCTTCATCTTGGCCCCCAAACTGAGACCAGACTCAGCCCTTAGGGACCTCATATGGGGCAATGTTCATCCCCAAATGGGGCGAATGTGGTTAGCCCTTTCATGCCCCTTAACATTTGCCCCACAATAGCCCCATTAGGGTTTCTATCGGGGCTTTATCTTGGCCCCCGCATTGTGCCTAGACTCGACCCTTAAGGGCCATGTTTGGGCTTTCATTAATCGCCCCCAAAGGGCCAAGTATCTTTGGCCCTGTTGGGGCTCACAAGTCCTTCCCCTTACTGGCTTCACAAGGGTTTCAAAAGGGGATTTTCTGGGCCGCCTGACTAAGCCAGGACTCAGCCTTATAGGCCTGTTTGGGCCAATGTTCCTCCCCCAAATGGGGCCCATGTGGTTAGTATGAGCTGGCCCAGTTGGGGCCCTTACAAGGCCCAAAATTTTTGCTACAAAAAACAGGGATCCACTCATCCAGCGTTAAAAGAAAAAAACGATGCTAAATATTGTCTATTGAGATTTTAATAGGCCTGTCTAAAAGAAATATGATCACTATAATAATGTCCATTTTAAGTAAATGTTGACAGCACCATAGTTGAAATAAAAATATAATGTCGTATTTTACTTATTTCAACATTATTCTAGACGGACATATTAAGAAATGTTGCAGTAGGCCTAGATTCGATTTATTTAAATACAATATTGATCTCAACATAATTTAATTTAAATCGTAATCAAAATATTACTAAATAGATCTATTTAAAATTTAATCATTAGTCTCTATATAGACCTATAGATGAAGGTGTATTTAAATTCAGTTCTTGTCACACACACTAACACACACACAATCTAAACCTATTACCTAGTCTATATCAAATACTGCTCTCTTACATCTGTCTAGAATTATAATAATATTTTTCCTCATCTAGATCAACTACTGTATGTAATTATTATAATTATAATTTAATGTTAACTTAATTAACATTTGACTAGATAAACGTCCCGGTATGCGTACAGCTATTTAAATTCAATATTAATCCCAACTTTAACTTAGAAATATTACATGTTGACAGCACAATAAATTTTAAAAAACTGCACCTAGACCTAGTCTATATCAAATACAAATGCCACATCTAGATCCACTATTTTTTCTGTAATTATTGTAATTTAGATGTAATTAATAAGAATATATTTTTTATTAATTATGTAATAATATACTATTCTCTCCTCCCCCTATTCAAAACTACTGCTAGTAATAGTGTATATTCATAGTTGTTTATTCAATCTACATAGCTTTCGTATTTCCTGTCGGTATTTTATATAGGTCTGTGAGCTCTATATTTCTATTAGTTTATTTTCTCTGTCTTCCTATCCGTGATTAAAGTCGGTATTTAAAAAACAACTAGGTTATTCCCCCTTTTGATAATGCTTTTGGTCTTGATCCTGCTCCTTGACAACGCAGAAAAATGGCCAGGAGTGTAAATATCAACGCTAAATGCGGATATTGCTGATTAATCAATACACAATCTAGTCTAGTGACTACGAGTCTAGATCTATCTAGATAGAATCTAGTGAGTCTATTCGGTCTCACTGTCTTATCTTATCTTATATAATACAGACGTTACTTCAAAAAAGAAGATAATTACGTCCTAAGCGTCATGCATTTAGTCATGCATATTAACCAATGACTTAAATTCTGCCAAGTCACTGGTTTTTCTGGCTAGCTCAGGCAACCCATTCCATGCTCTAATAGCACTAGGGAAGAAGGAGTATTTGTACAAATTTGTCCTAGCATATGGGATGAGGAATGTGCCTTTATCTTTGTGTCTTTCAGAGTATTTTATTAAATTTTGTTTTTGTATTTGAAGATTATGGTTCAGTGTTTTATGTATAATTGCTACTTTACCTTTAAGTCTTCTGTCCTGAAGGCTTTCTAAATTTAGTGATTTTACTAATGGTGTTACTCTAGTCAAATGTGAATATTCATTTGTTATGAATCTCACTGCTCTATTTTGTGTTTGTTCCAGTTTCTTAATGTTTTCTTGAGTTGAGGGGTCCCAAACAGTGGATGCATATTCTATTATTGGCCTAACCAAGATTAAATAACATTTTAGTTTTATGTTCTTATTTGATTTATAGAAATTTCTTTTAATAAACCCTAATGCTATGTTGGATTTTTTAATAGTTTCATCAATATGTGGATTCCATGACAGTTTTTCATTTATTATAACACCTAGGTATTTTGCGTTTTTAGTCTGTGTTACTTGTTTGCCATGAATAAGATAAGTGGAATTAATTTGTTTTAGTTTTTTTGTTACTCTTAACAACTGACATTTTTCTGGGTGGAAAGACATGCTCCAATTTGATTCCCATTTCTGTAATTCATCTAATTCTCTTTGTAAAATATCTGTGTCTTGTGTTGTTTTTATTGTTCTATATATTATGCAATCGTCTGCAAATAATCTGACTTTTGTTCCTGAACTAATGCAATTTGGTAAATCATTTATCTAAATTAAAAATAGTAGTCTCAGTAGTCTAGTCACTAGTGTCAGTAGACTCAGTAGTAGACAAGATAGACAGTAGTAGTAAGTAGTGTCAGTAGTGACTCGAACTCTAAATTTAGTAATTACTCTAGCTAGATCTAGTCTAAGTCTCTAAGTTACTCTTATAATAAACTTACATAATATTAAATATATTTATAACTCTAACTGAGTAACTCTAGTCTAGACTTAGACTAAGTTAGACTAGACTAGAACTCAACTTTTCAAACTTCAAGTTCAAGACTCTTGATCTTAAGTACATTAAATTTAATACTCTTTATATATATATAATGACGTACCAATAAGTCGACCAGCAGATTTGAGAATAGGAATAGTAACTTGTTTACTGCTCGTTATAAAATGCATTTTTTATTTTTTTTAAATCTAACTTTCGTTTTTGCTATCAGCCCTTAGCTTTCGCCCTTGCTTTCCATACTGCTAGATTTAGATCTACTAACAGTAATCTTAGAAAATAAAAGAGCTCCAAACAAATTTTTAAGTGTTCGTATCACAAGGACCAACATACTGACCTATATATTTTATTATTTCCCTTTGTATATCAAGTAACATGATTCACATGTTCTTGTGTCTATTTTTTTTTTGTCTGTAGACTCCAGGATACTTATCTTATCTTATATAATACAGACGTTACTTCAAAAAATAAGATGATTACGTCCTAGGCGTCATGCATTTAGTCATGCATATTAACCAATGACTTAAATTCTTCCAAGTCACTGGTTTTCCTGGCTAGCTCAGGCAACCCATTCCATGCTCTAATAGCACTAGGGAAGAAGGAGTATTTGTACAAATTTGTCCTAGCATATGGGACGAGGAATGTGCCTTTATCTTTGTGTCTTTCAGAGTATTTTATTAAATTTTGTATTTGAAGATTATGGTTCAGTGTTTTATGTATAATTGCTACCTTTCTTTTGAGTCTTCTGTCCTGAAGGCTTTCTAAATTTAGTGATTTTACTATAGGTGTTACTCTAGTCAAATGCATATGGATGCATATTCTATTATTGGCCTAACCAAGATTAAATAACATTTCAGTTTTATGTTCTTATTTGATTTATAGAAATTTCTTTTAATAAAACCTAATGCTTTGTTGGATTTAGTTGTTATATGATTTTCTATAATGCTTTTAAGATGGTTTTTAATAAAATTCCAGAGGTCATCGACTGGTTGGTTAATGTCTTTTTCTAATAAGAATGTTTGTTGAAAGTTTAATGCAGCTTGGTGTAGTTGTGTTAGGTTACATTTATTCCAGAGTAAGATTTTTCTTTTGGGTTTTGTATTGGCTACTGCTTTTATCTGACTGTGTATTTTTATGATCTCATGGTCTGATAGACCAGTGATAGTATCATAATCAACTACTAATCCAGGTCTGTTGGTTAAGAAGAGATCTAATGTGTTGTTTAATCTAGTTGGCTTTTTAATGATTTGATCTAAACTTATGTAAAGTTTCTATGAAAAGCTCATTTATGTCCTTAAGGTTTTGGTGTTTATCTATGGTTAGTGTTTTCCAATTTATATCAGGTAGGTTGAAATCACCCATAATTCAAAAAACTGCATTTTTATTTGTCTCTTTAAGTGTAGTAATCTGATTACATAGTTCCTGCATGTATTCTAAACTAGAATTTGGTGGTCTGTAAATGCTGCCTATTATTAGGGATGTTGATGTGGTATTAATTTTACAAAATGTTGATTCTATATTTTTTGTGATAGGTAAGGTAATTTCTTCTGCTATAAGAGTGTTTTTTATTGCTAGAAGAACTCCTCCATGATTATCAGCCCTATCTTTTCTAAAAATTTCATAATTACTATTGAAAATTTCTGCATTATAAATTTCAGGATGTAGCCAAGTTTCTGTTCCTGCAATTATGTCTGGTTTCTCACATTCTAATAAAATTTCTAAGTCTGCTGTTTTGTTCCTAATGCTTTGAAAATTTATTACTAAGGTTTTAAGGTATTTTGGTATTACTTCTTTAGTAGGTTTGTTTAGTGAGGCTGTTGTATTAATTTTAGTAGATTTAGCTTTAACAGGAGTGGATCTGGCTAGTGGTCGGTGAGTTTGGTTTGGGATGGTGTTTAGGATATTGTATGGGTTAGAAGTGTCTGCATCAAAGGAATCAAACAGTCCTGATGTAAACTGAGGTAACCCACACGGTACACAGTGCCATGATGCGTCTTTGTTGCCTAAAGCATAATACACAGGTGTATTCATATGGAGACATGATGCATGGTACCATTCATTTCATCGCAAGTGTCACATTGAATGGCTTTCTGTTTCATGGCGCATACTTTTTTGCAGATGTTGCATCTATCTTTAGATAGATACCTAGCAATTTATAAAAGTAAGTCTGCATACTCTTGATATGAAATTAAGCAGTAAGGATATTTATTATAAAGTTCTTAAGAATAAAACGTAGAATTGTTTTACAAGTGCCTGGGTCATGGACGCCCGCAGGCAGATGCAAGGGGTGTACATGCATCCCCCCCCCCTTTTTTTTTACACGGGCAAGTTGTCACAAACACTAGTATATCGGTATAATTTGATGCGCTATCAAAAAATGCGAAAGTATATTTTAGATGTGTATGGAAACATATACAAATAGTTATAAAATGAAGTTGATACCTTTTCGCATTTTAAAGTTATCAGGAATCATTGTTTTGACTGTTCGGAAAGTGGAATTTTATTTTTGCGTAATTTTGTTGTAAAACACTCATAATGTTGAAATGACTGTCCAACATTACACTGTTTCACGTCTCTATGTATTAGTTACACATTGAAAATGTTTTTTTTTTAAACTCGACCCAATAAAATGTTATTGGAATAAATGTTCTGAAAATTGTTGTGGGGCAAGTTGTCACACAGGTTGGGGTAATTTGTCACAGTTGTGACAATTTGCCCCAATGAAGATTAAGCATTTTGAAATAAATATTAATATTAGTTTATTAATAATTATTTGTTTTATTGATTTTTTTAATGAATGCTACCTAAATAGTATTAAGCGACTTTTTCCTTAAATGTTTACAAAGGCTATGCCAGCATCAACATACAGAAAATATGCCCTCCGAGCGCAACATTTAGTTTAAGAAAGAAGTTCTCTAGTCCTACTATTTGGATAGGTTGGAGGTGTGTGCATTACTGGGAGAAGTGAACAGATAGTTTACAAATATTATATAGAAAAAATAAACATTATTTTGAAGAAAAACCTACAGCTTTTCTTGTCAGGTCTAAACATTTCAGAACCTCCACATATATATCATTCTTTCACGACGACCTGTCAAGGAAACTTCTCCAAGAACAAAGTCTTGACTAAATATATATATATATATGCTATTTTTTTTTAGACTTAAGACAAAGCGAGATATGGCGATTTTTTTTAATGTGACATTTTACCCCATGCCCTGTATCAACTTACCCCAGTGTGGGGCAAGATGTCACAACCTCAACCCATCCACGTTTCTGTTGTATAACTCTGATTAATAAAGAAATTTAGTGTATTTGATTTACTCTAGTTATTGTTTGAATGTTACAGTATGTTAACTTTGGTGAGAATCAATGAATTTTGAATATATTTAAAACATCAAAATTTGAAAATTGTGACAACTAGCCCCACCTTCCCCTACCATAGGCCTACCAATTCATTAACTTCTTCTAAGTAGCAAATTCATATCCCATTAGTCTAACAATTTGTGCATTACCAAACAAAACATAACTATAGAAAACCATGTAAAATGTTTATAACAGATAGTTGTAAGGATCCTTACATGGTCGGCCATCAACTCCTGATTAGTTTGGGCTAGTCCATTAGGCCTACAATAATAACTTTTCAAATTAAGAAGACGACATATATGAGTTGTTGTTTTTTTTAAATTGCCGTTCAGGGGAGGACTGGGTGTCGAAATCGGCCCGGGCATTTCTATGTAATTCGGCCCATAACCTGTATATCATATGATGGGTATCCAATTCCAGGCCTACGTGTCCTCAAAGTCATTATGTTAATTTTGATAATGTATCGATATGCATGCATGCAGTGAACTCTAAATCTTATAGAAATATATGCCTTTTGTTTGCTTTTAATCGCTAAATGTATAGACCCTAAAAGGATGAAGCTTAGTAAAAGTACTATCTACGGATGTAGGCTATCACAATTTTTCGGAAAATGTGTTAGATTAAAATAGCATTACACTATTGAGTCTGTGAATGGTTTAAAAAAAAAAAACGCTCAGAGGGCCCTTTTAAAAAAGTTTTATAAAACCTTTAACAATTTGATGCGTGCCATAGTGGCATCCATGCGGCCTTTCGTGGCCCACCCACAGGGCAATTGCCTGAATGCCCATATAGCAAGTCCTCCCCCACCCCAGTTGCCGGTCCTGAATTTCATCTAACATCAGACTATGAAGTCAATGTTTAATCTAGAATTGTGTCAAGTTACAATGTTCCCTTTTTTCAGACCTTGCAATCTATGGGGCATATAAGATAAGATAACTTTTATTGATCCAATCAAATGGACAATCTCAGCGTAACTACTGTGCAATAACAATATAGATGCACATACGAACGACATTCACACACGAAAATACTTACACCCTCATAACCAGCGCTTTATAAATAGACTTCTATGTACTTCTTGATGACGACAGAATGTTAATTTTTAATGTTGCTCATCCAGGGTCTATTATTACTGAAAGTTTTAATTTTCTTCTTTGGTACAATCATGTTTTCACAGAACTGGATCTACGAATTAACAGTTGTGGTAAATTCATCTGTCTGGGCAGTTGTTTACAAACATGTCCCAATCTGTTTGCTCCAGACAACTTTGTAGCTGTAAAACAGCGTCGTCAGACCATGACTGGATGGACTGTACTTCGGGTTTTGTTGTTTTTAAAACCGGTTTGTACATGGGTGTAAGATGGATCATTGTATCTCCCATAACTAGTCGTGCAGCATCAGAACTTTTTGTCCCGATTGTACGTACAATGTCTAGTATATGTTTTGTTGCTTTCTCTGTGTTGCCTGTGGGTGGTATATGCACAAGTATGACGTAAAATTGTGTAAACTCTCTCGGCAGGTAGTATAGCCTGAGATTGTTACATAGTAGTTCAATATCGGTCGTACACACTTTAGTTTTGATTAAAATATTGTTGTTACTGTTATGATGTAAAGCTCATCTGTTTCTGGCCTATGGCTAATATGGGTTTCATGTGGCCAGCACAACTACTTATTGACTTTACTTTCCGCAACTATTGTCAGGTACCCATCAGAGTTGAGTGGACTTAAGGATGTCATGAAAGCCCAAGTTTAAAATTGAAAACTGAAATTTTAACTCAAGACCGCTTTGGGTCGGAAGCCACGCACTTACCACCCAGCAAACATGCCCCCCCCCCCCCATAAGTTTGGTAATTTCCTCTAGAGTCAAAATTTTTTATGGATTTAAATTTGTTTTTCTCTAAGTATATAAAACTAGTGACTAATGATTCTTTCTGTTCTAATTTTGAGTTGATAGAAGTGTGCAGGTGAGATTCTGAAACAGCTCTTAAAATTGGTTGACTCAAATTTGGCAGTGGGAAAATATTGCCATATAAAAGAAATTGACTAGGAAAACTTGGAAGAGACTGCAATTCTTAACTCATTAAAAAATTATTTGTTTTATTGTATTCACTATTTACATGCATTGCTGACAGGAATTGATTTCAAAATAAGAAAACCATAAAAATAGGAAAATATACTACAAATCATTCAATTGATGCCATGAGGCACAAATTAAGAAACAAAAAACTATTAGTGGAAATGTCAGTAAACAAAATGTAAAAAAAAAATTTAAATATTTTAAATCAATCAACACCAAAAAAAAAATAAAATAAACAAGGTTACAAAGACAGTTTGTGTGGAAACACAAACTCAAAATCAGCTCCCGAAGTGGTCCACCCAGTTAGGTAAAAAGGCAGGTTTTAAATATTTTCAGAAAGGACATCAGAATGAAATTCTATCAAAGACAACTGACAGAGAAAAATGGAGAAAAAGTGCCCCAGCGGTCCAGCAAACCAAAGTATAGGTGAAAGTGAAGTTGGATGTGTACCTGGCCTAACTGATGTCTTATAATGAATATCTAATTGATCTAATTGTTTAGTAAAGGGTCAATCTCTTATTCAAATCCTCAAAAAAAGAAAAAAAACATTTAGGAAAAAAAAAATTCCTTTAGTTAAGTGTAATTTAGTCGTAGTGTAGCACTGCAATTCACATAATATGAAAACCTACTAATTAATTGTTGTTTTAAATATGTCCAACTTATAAACATACTAAATAGCTTTTTTCTCTTAAAAAAAAACAACTAAACATTACTTTTGGGTAAACGTAGTAGTTAGTAAGACAGAACTTATATAACGTAGCAATACAAATGTAAAAAAAAATAATGTTTTTACAAAAAGTCTAAAACCATTTGCATAAATATATTAAAAATATGGTAAATAGATATCTCCCCTACTAAAGAGCCTGGCGTGTTTGTTACTATTAATAGTGAATAGTTGTAAAAGTGGTGTATTCTTATAAAAAAACTGCTGGCATAAGTGATTTAAAAATTAGATTTTTCGATTTTAGAAAAGAAAAAGTATCCATTAGAACTTTGAATGGACTAAAATATTATATGTCAGATTTTCACTATCTTTTCTTGTTTACAAGATCTAAACAGGACGGACACACATTTCACACAAAACTAATAGCGTCTTTTCCCCTATTGGTGGCTGCTAAAAATTAGTCTTTTATAAACTTATACAAAAAAACACATTAAAAGCTTGAAATGCATTTTTTTCCTTTACTAATTTCAATGTTTCAAAGAAAGAAATGAAACACAAGAGTCAAAAACAAAACCAGGAAATGTAACCATCTTTCTCTTTAGAATTCAAATGAAAGACAAACTAGTGAAGAAGTTCATTAGGCAAATACATCAAAAAGACTCTAATTCACTCTCATCATTTCTGTATAAATCTAAATAATAAATATAGAACAAAGTACAACTTTAAATACTTTTGTTTAAAGTCGTTCTATCAAAGATATATCAAGAAAACTTGTGTACAAAAGTTTATTCTATCAAGTATTTCACTTATAGACCATCAAATGTCCTCTACTACAACAGACCAAGTCCTTTTTTAGACTGAAATGATGACTTATACAAGTGTTCTCCTTCAACCTAAAATAAACTATTTTTCTCTTGCTGCACATTGCCTTGAATGGGCAACAACTTCAGTTTAAATTAAAAAAAACATTATAGAGACATGTATGTATATATAAACAATTTTCTTTTTTATAGGTCACAAAAAACATTACATTATGAATGACAAAAGTGCATAATTAGCTTTATTAGTTTATTAACAAGCCATTTTTAGCTTCAGATTTCTTTTACCGAAAACCTTTATCGAATGTTTTATTTGCAGAGCACAATGCAGTTGATCAGGTCTTAAATGTATGACCTTCAGGTAGCCTTCCTATTAATTGATATCAAGACTGAACAGCAATATTGCACACATAAAAGATGGACATATTTTTTATACAAATACTAAAAAAGAGTGAATAAAAAGAGTATTTAGATAGCATTTGATATTTTACAATTATCACTGTTCCAAAACAGCCATAGCTTTTATTTCAACACCCATAGAATGTGAGCGAAAATACATGTTTTTAAAGATTATTTATGACTGTGTTTTGGTTGTATATATAAATGTGATGACTGTCTTCCTGTATATATGAAGATCTTCAAAGCCAGATTAGATAAAATAGCAGACAACAAAGATGTTTTGATCGCATAACGACATAAAAACTATGATCCAGTTTTAGTTTATTATTGTCAAATAATCATTTTAAAAATAATTCTTATTATTATTATCCTAAATAAAAATTCTTTTGAAATTGCAACATAATTTACTTGGGATAAAAATCCAAAAACTGAAAAACTGCTGACCTGACTTAACGAAATACTGCCTAGAGACTTACAAGTTTTAAGTACCTTTCACTAATTCAAGTGTTTAACTGAAATGGGTTCAAGAATACAATTCAATGTTCTGTAATTGTTACAATCCCATCATCAGACTTTAGTTACAAACATCAGAATTGGAAATCATTAATTGATGTTAGATTAGATTAAAGAACCTATGTAACAATACCAATAGAAGCAGCCTTTTTCCTCATATAAACAAATCTTAGAAAAACAAAAATCATTTATAGCTTGACAATAATGAACAATTTAATAGGCAATGAAAAAAAAAAATATTTAATTATCAAGTCTAAACACATGGGGCTCATCTACAAACAGCTAATGTATTTAGTCAATTAACCCCACTATGGCGGCCCTAGAATTACAAAAATATATAACACAAATGCTGCAAAACATGAAGAAATGTCAAAGGTGAATCTGGAAGAATGAAGAGATGGATGCTAGACAAAGAGGCTAGAGAAAGACAAAATGGAAGAAAGAAAATTGAAGGTACAAGAAATGAAAGTTGAAGGAAAATGGACGACTAAACCAAGAGGAAGAAGAAACATAAAGTCAAAAGGTTTGAAAACGAATACAAAATTCAAATGACTTACAAGCTAATAAGGGGAGTTGAAGTCAAAGAAATAGTAACCATGACAAATGTAGACATTTTACAAAAATAGATGCTTTTATTCACAGATGTGAGATTTTCAAGAAATAGGGTCAAGAAATTACTTCGTTAGAAGGCTGCAGGGCCTCAATGACAAGATGGTAACAGACTTTACTGTCTTTACCAAAAAAATTTTGTTAGATTTCTACCAATGTAGAGAGGCCAACTATGAATTAAAACCACCGTCCAAAAGAAATGTGAAATTTGTAAACAAAGTAAAAATCATTTTCAATGGTTTCAAGCATCAGGAACTGAGGAGTCATTAGAGAACTTTAAGAATCGTATCACAGTGCAAAATAAAGTGGTGAAAGATTTTTTTTTAAAAGTTCTTTGGCTTTGTATGGAATTAAACTATTTTAAAGTTCAATGCAGTCAAAATTTTAGCAAGAAATCTACTAAATATACCAGTGAATTTCCATTAATTAACTGATGACAGTGAGATTTTTTTTAAATTAATAAATGCAAATTTTCAATCAATAGACATTACAAAACAAAAACACATGCATCTGTCAAGAAGTCAAGAGACAAAACTCTTATAGCAGTTTTTCACCACTAAATCAGATTCATCCTCAAAAATCAGACAATGAGCCAATAAAGTCAGCAATGATACTTATGGACCAAGTCGTGGAAATGAATTTCCTACTCACAATCTCATGTAGTTGCAACAAATTTACTAAAGAGTTTCAATGAATGTGCAAAGACAGGCATTTGGCAAAAGGATATTTCTATTATTGCTGCAGTTGTAGAGATTGTTGTCAGAATAGGCCACAGAAGAAAACAATGATTAAGAATGCCACACATTATTTCCAAGCAAGATAGTTTTTAACCCCTAATTTGTAATTATTGAATCTTTGTCAGTACCTGAATGTGAAATATCTATGACACAAGAGACAATTTAGACTCCAAAAATATCTCCTCATGTTAGGAAAAGATAAAGCAGTAAAAAAACAACAACAAACAGCGCTTTTTGGAAGCTATGTCTCTCAGTTGATCAATAGAACATCAGAAAAGAGTACCCAAAATGTTTTGCTTTTATAGTGGACCAACTCTTAATACATTTTTTTTGTAATTATTTAAAAAGTAACTTTCAACAAATTCTGACTATGAAATAAACTCTTACAGCTTGTAAACCTGAAAGCTAAGCATTATGAAAGTCTTCCAAGACTTTACAAGAGGAAGCATTTACTTGAATTTTTTTAAGCATCAAGAAAAATGTTGAATCAGAAATAAGAAAAGGCAGAAAAATTGAAAAAAGTGTTTTCACAACCTCCAGATGTCTGATATGTATTTTGATTGATACTCTACACGACATGAGTCGCAAAGTGCCTTTCCAGTGATTACAACATATGCCATTGTA
Source organism: Biomphalaria pfeifferi (assembly GCA_030265305.1). NCBI lineage: Eukaryota > Metazoa > Mollusca > Gastropoda > Planorbidae > Biomphalaria > Biomphalaria pfeifferi. The sequence goes on from JASAOG010000073.1 coordinate 2,842,388, forward strand.
AACAAAAGATTGACCGTCTGTTAACAATGAAGTGTCAACAAAAGTCAAAGGTACAATACAACAGACACTTATTCAGATCAGTCAGCCAGTGAGTTCATTAAAAGAAGAGGCCCATCTTAGATGGAAACATATGCACAATTTGTAACAAGAGTTTAAAAAATTATTTTAAATTTCTATCAAATTTAATTTAAAAAATATCACTTGAACACAAGCTTTTAAAACATGCTGAAGTAGTGGAGACATTATTTCTTGGCTAACTTGATAGGAAACATGCAGCCTTATATTATTTAACTGAAACATTTTTCTCCTAAAGAATACAAGTCTAGATGACATCAAGTTTGACCAGGCAAACTACTTTGACAAAACATCAAAGACTGTGCAAGATAAAGACAAGATCTAGCATGGTCAGCCATAAAAGAGTTAAGAGAGAGAGTGATAAGCAAATTTTAAACATCTAATACAATAGATAGTTTTTTTTATACAACTATAGTTATCTAGTGTTTGTTATACATATTGGTTAATTGGCAAACATTGGTAATAGTCAAGTCAAAGCCTGAAAAGGCCTCCGGTTATACTCCAACATAGAGCTGTGGCATATGAAGACAGTCTATACGAAATCTTTTCAGAAAAAAACGTAGAGATTGTAATTAAGTAAATTATGATTGCAAATATTGTCAATAGAACTGCATGAAAAATATTGTAAATAAATTAAATTAAAGTAAATTTTTTTTAACAAAATCAATTTCAATGTTATTTTTAAGCTTTACACTGCACAGAAAATAATCAGCCACACATATGTTATGTTTCAAAGTACACATTTAGACTTTTTTTATGTAAGAGGGCGAGAGATAGAATTACCAGCTTAAATCAATATAGATAATAGTGGAAAGCAGTTTTTAAATGTACAAATGTGCCTTTTATTTAGCAATTTATAAAAGAAAAAATAATGACAGCATATCCAAAATAACACATTAGAAAGTGTACAATTAATGTTTGATCTTCATGAAAAGTTTTATCACAGCTTTAAGAATCATTGCCATCATTAAGTGTCGGAAATGTCTTAAGAACATGCTGAAACTGTTGTGCACTAAATGTTATACATGATGTACAGTTTTAACTCTTTCTCTCCCAAGCGACGATATTGTTAAACATCTTTGTTTCATTCCTATTCTTGGTTAATAGTTTTAAATGCTTATATTCTAAATCTACATGATTTCCGCTTGCAGAAGAGTTCACTGTTTACCTCCTTCAACATGGTTTTAATATTACGGAGCGTTTTGAAAGTCATCTTTTTTTTTGTTTGTTTATGTTTGGAAATGGAGCCCAGCCCATCTGGAGATCAATCTACTAAAATTTGTAGATCTAAGTCATATTCGGATCAACACATAAAAGACCTTATTGATTCAGATAACAGTGATTTTGTTTAATCTGTTCATAGTGATAGTTTTAGTGTCAGTGTTAGATCTAGATCTAGATTTTAGATCTGAATCTGATAGTTCATCAGCTGATGAACCTGCCACGCCCCCTCCTAAAAACCAGAGGTATTAGCACAAAGAATACATCTAGACCTAGGCCTGTTTCAACAAGTTTGAAAAATGCAGACATGGGTACTAAAACAGAAAGCAATTTTAGATTTATTCCTTCCAATAAGTCAAGTCTAGATCTACTTCAGCCAATGTGGTATATAGAGGTGTCAACATGAGCTTCACTCTACTAGATTCCGCAATTGCTGATAATCTTGTTGATGAAATAAAGAGTTATGCAGTCTACATAATAAAAATAAACACTCCAGCATGCAGGGCGTCCATTTTTACAAAATGGAAACCAGTTTCTAACTATGAAATTTATAAATTTCTGGCCATAACTACAATGATGGGATTAGACTCGTCCCGCACATCCATATGGATTGTTTTAAATACCACAGTTAAAACATAGAAGTTGTTTGCTGTTCAGGCAAACATTATATAAATAGAAATGAATCACTTTTATTTGAAATATATCATGTGCAGTGTAATTATTTTCTTACTGGAACTTAATGTTGCAAGTTGTTTGTTTTTTCTCATAAATTTTCTATGGTGGTGACCTTGGATAATGTGCTCCAGTTTTTTATTGTTTTAGTGCCAGTTCTATTTCATGAAAATATCAATAAGGATTATAGAACAATAGCATTTAATTCAGTTTGGAATAGAAATGATCTCCTTATGTGATTTGGATTACATTTTTTGTCATCCATTGGTGAGTTTTCAGATTTTCATTTTTACTTTTCATAAAGGAAAAAAACAAAACACTTCAATTTGTACACTTGATTTTGTAATATCTAAAAAGATAAAAAGAACATTCATTTTCCTTTAATTCAATATCAAAAACATTATTATATGATTGTAAATAAAAAAGTTTTGCCATTTTAATTAGAACATATTAGTGCACTACAATCGGATTGAATTAATAATTCTGTCAGAACGTGGAAAATAATTACGGAGAGAAAGACTTAAATTTGATTTATGACTGTAAACATTCAGTGTTTTAGTTTAAATTTCTTACATTTCTAACCTCTTGGTTTTAGCTTTATTTTTCAGATCTCAATCAACAGTACATTGTTGTTACTCTTGTCAACAAATATTTACAAGTCACAATAAGATCATTTCTATGTTAGAATTTTGTAAGCATAAGTCAATTATTTTGAATTTTATAGCCATCAAATATTTCAACATTGCATAAATAGTTCACATTCACTCTTCATATTTTAAAAATATACAAGCAGCAATTGATATCAAAAGAATCTTTTAAAATGGTAAGCTCAGCCGTTCCTCCAATATTTAAAGCTAATTTTATTTCTTTAATACATTTGGAACATTATTCAAGGGTCGCCATGTGTACAAAAATAGCTATTTAACCACCTAGAAACTCTTCACAAAATAGACATTTTCATGCATCAGTCAAGGAATATACATTCTCTTATTCATAATTCACATAGTGAACAGATTATCATCACAATGGGCTGCCTGTCCCGGTATTTAACTTATCAGCAGAATATTTGCACACCTGCGTCCAGTGAGAAAAACAATCCTTTTGCCTAGTAGGGCATCTAAGATTTGTCTCTGTTATTTTATTACATATTGAGTAATGCAGTCTCTCATTAAAATCAATACTGGTGTCTCATGGCTGACTAAACTCTGTTTCTGACCAACTTTCCATATCACTGTAGTCAGGCTAAGATTGAAATTAAAAAAAAATTCATTCAAAAATCATTTTGTATATACATAGCATTTCTTAAAGTTTTGAAGTGAAATAACACAAATTACTATCATTAGAGTGTGCGTTCATGTGACAGATGCTCTTTTGAAAGCTGGATTAATACCAGAATAGATGGAGGGTGAATTTGCTAGTAACTACATTTATATATATATATATATAAATAATACAATGTGTATATATATAATATTTAAAGGTAATTTTTCATTTCTATTATTAGATTGGACTTTAGGCCTTCCAGACTTAGGCCCAGTCATTAAAACTAGTGACTATATTCAATTGTAGAACAGAGTAAGGTAAGCTTTAGTTTGCAGCAGATATAAGCTATGCTAAGCAATCAATTTGATCACATGACTTACCTCCCCGTCACTTGGGTTCATCATTTCCTCGGCCTCTACATCATAAGTACCATCCAGGCCCATCTCATTATGTTTTTCAATTCTATCACAACCTTCACGAGCTCGGAAATTATTTGGGTCCAGGCTTTAAGGAAAATAAAGGAACAAAATATTTGCATGTAAATACTTTTTTAAAGCAAGTATTGCCAGTATCAAAATTATTCATGTAATATTGTGAATAATATACAAGGTTCATAACTATAAACTTTAAATTCTGTAGATAAGACTTTTTTAAAACTAAAAAAAAAAAAAAAAAAAAAAAAAATTCAGGACAAATGTATAACATGGGCTACACTTTTCCCCATCTTCAGGTCACTAGTGTTTAAACAAAGTCTCCTTGACTCATAATGGGGGATTTGGGGGGGGGGGGGGGGGGTAGAGAGAGAAAGATGACATTAGGAGCTTGGTCAAAGTATACTAATTAGATTACCAATGACTTCTTTACAAGTGTTTATAAACGCAGTTAAGGAATTTAACCACGATGCTCTATTAGATGTATTACCTTCAGCTTCTAAGAGTCTTCAATATTCTCTAGGAGAGTCAATTTTGTACCCATTCTAATGGAGTAGGTGAATTAGAGATTACTAAAAACTGTAGTTATATTATTAGGTTTTCACAAAATAAAGATAAAAACTACTTCTGATGGAAACAATATATGGTAGTGACATGACATATGGTATTGAAGTAATTACATCTAACTTTACCTGAGAGATATGCTGTATTGATCTAAAGCCTCTTGTTTCTGATCAATGCTCTGTAGACAGTCAGCCAACTGCTGATGCAATTTTGTTGTGCTGTGATTTTCTAAAACTTTTCTAAGTCTAACAAAGAGAACAAGATAATGTTTTAACAGCATTATTTATTAATTTATAAAATAATTAGTCATTCATCTTGATATTTGATATTTTCGGGTTTTTGGCAAATCTGCACAATTTAGGCCATGTTGTGCCTAAAATCCCTCGAGGTTTACTTCCCCTTCATAGGTCAAGTGCTAAAAGTTACACAACAGAGTTATTACAAAAAAGGTCCATTCGTAGTAAAAATTTATATTATTTAATAAAAATCTGTTGTACATATTATATATTCACAATTACTTTGCTCGATCTTAACTCATATTTTAGTAGTAAATCCCAATTCCTGGATAAAGCCCAGTATTTTTCCCAAGATCAACATAATCCAACAGTGTTTTGAGGTTGTTATCTGTTCCAAAACATTTCCCTCTACTATCCAGGTATCTGGGCAATCAAGGAGGATATGTTCCACAGTGAGATAATAGTCACAGTAATAACTTCTTATCTTATATAATATAGACATTACTTCCAAAAAGAAGATGATTACGTCCTACGCGTCATGCATCAATGGGGACTTTTCCCTCTTTAGCACAAAGGTGTGGCCAATCTTGAAATCGAAGATCTATCTAAACTACAGACTAATTGGGCAGAGAAATATATACCAGTTTCTGGTTCTGAAGCTTGTGACTTCATGTGAAATGAGGCAATCCAGCTACTGAAATTATCAGATTCTAGAACCAATGAAATATGGTATTATGAGACATGCCAACAGTCTTTTTAATGTTTCCAAAAAAGGTATATGTTGTATATGTTAGAACTAAGCTTAGGGATACCTAATAACACCTTCAAATATGATGGAATCCTCTGTCCATTCAAAATGAATAGTATCAGAATGCATACATTTTGAAAAGAAAAAAAATAAACCAAAATACACTTCAAATACTAACAATTCAATAGCTTTGGTGTAATCATGTTCTTGCATAAGCAGATCTACCATCAAATACACTGGATCCAGAAGATTGGAGTCAAAGGTCATAGCTCTATTAAGGTACTGTTTGGCCTTTTAAAAAAAGAGAGAGACTTCATACCATTTGCAAAATAATTGTTAACAGAAAGAAAAAAAAATGTATCCTGTAAAATTTGTTATAACTACTAAGGAAAGCTAACTAAAAATAGTCTTAAATTTAATTAGATTAAAAAAACAACAACAGCCCATAGTAACTCTACACTTACAAATTTAGTAACTCAAATTGTCAGTAACATTTAAATATTATATCTAGGAATATTAAACAACTATATTTAAAAATATGGCTTCTGCTGAGTTTAGACATAGAACCTAAGAGATAGTTAAAGTATTACATTATTGTTTGTTTATTGTCAATTCATGTAATCCAAGCCCTGCCAGCCTGATATATTGGTCTCGCAAACCTTACCTTAAACCTAATGTCCGTAATTAAAAATGCAAAGAAAAGAAACATGTCACATAGGACTATTTGACTTATGGTAAATGACAATAATAGCGCACCAATGAGTATTGTATTTTTAAATGGTAAATTGATTTACAAAATGAAAAGACACGCTATTGATTCAGGTAATCATAGGCTAATAAAAAAAAAACTTTGCATGAAGCAGTGAACTATATCCTCAATGATACTAAGAAACGAACTAGATATAGAAAATGATTACAATGATACTATTGAAATGGAGATTGACTCGACGATAACCTAGAAATCGGTACAGTTACAGTAAATGAAGACACTAGATCTACATCTGTACCAGCACCAGGTCCATCGAAAGATTAAAGTAAAGGGGTTTACATGCTGAGAAGACTGGCATACCAGGAAAGAATTTAGGAGATAAAGATACTAATAAACTTCTCTAAAAATAAAATAGTTCATTTAAAAGTTTTAATACCAGTAGTTGTTTTTTTTTTTTAGCATGCTTGTCTAGGGAAATAGGAAACTAAGAGCAGGGAACTGTGAGGGTCCAAAGGGTTAATGTCTTCTCTTCATAAACTAGAGCTATTTATTTAATAGTGTATTTATTGTTTACATCATTTCAATGCTCTGTAAAAGCAGAACATAAATTACCTAGACCCACAGTTGACATTTAAATGTTTTAAAAATTTTAAATCTGTCAAATTTATAGTACAAACATGGAAGTAAAAACTAATGTATTCATAAAAACTTACTTTAACTAAATTGGTTGGATCCTTAGCCAATACAGAAGCTACCAGCTAGACAGGAAAATAAAAATTAAAATTGAACTTTTAATATTTAGGAGGTTACAAAATAACAATGCATATATCTTGTCATGTATTTGTAAAGTTTTAACAAAGAAGTGAACAGACAAAAACTCATAGAAACAGCACAATATGCTTAGATTTATCAGAAATGGTTGGTTCAAAGCAGACAAAAACTCATAAAAACAGCACAATATGCTTAGATTTATCAGAAATGGTTGGTTCAAAGCAGACAAAAAACAAAACTACTTACAGTAATAGTTCTAGCATTATTTCCAATTGTTTTACAAGCTCTCATTGCCCACGCCATAGCTTCCTTAATCTTTCTGTTACTCATATAGCAATCTACCAAGCCTAAGTAGACAGACAAGAAAACAAGGATAATAATTTTTTTTTTGGTCGAAAAAGATGTGTTGAACATTTTTTTTCTCATTGACTATGTAGAAACTTACCTTGATAAGCTTCAAACCTATTAGGAGCAGTTCGAATGGCTTCCTGAAAATGCTGTAAAGCCTGGGGCCCTTTCTTCATATCTAACAGTGCAGTACCCTTCAAAACCAGAGCCTGTACTGACAAGTTGTCTAGAGAAAAAGCCTACAAATAGATAGTAAAATCATTATGTTCATTTATTGAATTCTGATAAATAAATAAAAAAGAGAACTCAAGGATTGAGGATAAAATATTGATTCTAAGTCTCATAAAGAGAATTTCCTTATCCTAATTGAATTTTTTTTTAAATTAAAAATTTTACTATTTATCCTTATAGCAAAAATATAACAGCAAAAATAACCCATTAGGAAAAAAAAACATTAAATAGAAAATTGGAGTTCATTATCCCATATATAAATTTTTTTTAAAGTGAAGAATAAAGCAACCATTTTAGACACTTTGTTCATTGTAGGGACAGATCGATGGAAAAATATTTTGATGTTTAACCCTCTTAAGAAGGTTAACAAAGGGAAATTATTTTTTATTAAACTCAAAGAATTTAAAACATTTAAGAAAGAAAGGAAATGAAAAGACCTGGCTGAAACTAATTAGGAGACACAAGAGACTAGGATGTAAACTTTACATGCTTAACATTATAGACCCATGGATATCAAAAAAATTTTCATGTTAAGGTTCATTTACTTCAAATTATAATTGTAGAGAATTTTTTTTACAATGTGTAATTATTGTATTTAGTAACTTAATTTGCTGGCTTTGCCCGTCTTTTGGTTTAAGCATAGAATTATTGTAATATAATAAACTATAAATTATTTAAGTGATAGGAAATCATAAACTTTCAATATAAAAAAGTCGGTATTAGTTAAAATAATTTTCCCCAGACCAGAACAGCCTGAGCCATACAACTAAAATATTGATGCGAACTGGATCATCAATATTACCTTCTGAGCACAGTAAATTGCTCGAATAGTTTTGCTCTTATTAGCGTTGGGAAAGTGAAGTGCAAGAGAACTGTAACCCATAGCAACCCAAGGCTCCACCGCATGCTCAGACACTGACATCAAACTCTGGGCTAGCCTGGGCAGTAAACAAAAACGAAATATATTTTTGTGCATGTTTACTCATATTTATAAAAATTATAAGCAATATCAATATCAATTGTCCATTAAAGTTCTGATTTCATTTTATTTCATATATTATGGCACTGTACATAGTCTTAGTAACATTTCTTGGACAGAGGTCAGTTCTAACCAAGAAAAACAAAATGATTATTTGTATAAGTCAGTGTTTCACAAACTGTATTCTGAGAGGCCTGAATAGCTGTTCCACGAACTACTGGAATAATTAACTAGTACGCCACCACACGAATTAATCTTTTTAAAAAAAAAATAAGCAAAGTGTTCCACTAAATACTCAGAATGTGCGAAGAACTCTGTTTAGGAAAAAGTTTGGGAAACACTGGTATAAGTAAAACAAACAAATAGTGTTAAATGAGAATAAAATAAAAATGCCACTAAATAATTATTTTATAATTCCTTTTTCTTCAGCCACATTTTAATTTGTTTGGCTATAACTAAGCTTTTTAAATAGTTGTTTTGATGGTGCAATGTATAAGTAAACAGTTTTGCTAGTGAGGGTCTAGGTAACACTTACTGGTGCAAATCTTCTGTCTTCTTCTCTTTAGACAACAGGTAGGCATAGATGTCCATGTTTTTCAAATACAGGGGGTCTAGGATGTGAACCTAAAATGTCAATAACAAATAGGCATAAACGTCTTTAATTTGTCAAACACAGCGTGCCTAAGACTTCAAAAAATTTTAAATAATCATTGTAGTTTGAACAGTTAACTAGATAACATTTCTGAATATAAAATCAAAGAGAAACTCACTCGTCTGAATTGGGTCATGGCCTGCATGTAGTGACCAGCATGAAAACATGCCTCCCCCAAGTAACTCAAGATAAGAACATTGTCCTTCAAACCATGCTGTAAATAGAAAAATGTATCAATAGAATTTAAAGTTTGACATTAACTAATAAGTTTCTAACTAAACTAATATAGTTTCTAGCTTGGAGATACAATTAGAACTCAGACTCAATATTTTATAAGTACCAGTTCCAAAATGACTAAAAATGATACAATCTATAGATTTTAAAGTAAAAAAAATAAAAGATATTATTAGAAACTTTAGAAACACCACAAAACAAACATTTGAACTAGAGCAAAGAAAAAAATAACATTAACACAGATTTTAAAATAGTATATATGAAACATTAAAATAGGTTGATAAAATGAAAAAAAAAATGTAACTATTCAAATCGCATATAAAAAAACTTTTTAAAAACGTGTACTGGTATATGAAACAATTAAGGACAAACTTTTAAAATACTCTACAAAACAACAAACATGTACAAACTTTTGGTTCCAGGGATCTAAACGTAGCTATTGCACTGTTATATTCTTTAGAAGCCATCCGTGCTTGCCCTTTTATCCAACAGTTTAGCCTTGAACAAAAACAATAAGAAAACAAGAATTGTAGCAACAAGCAAGAACTCTCTAAAATGGATGGACCCAAATCCTACTCTCTGATGAGTGTGAGTGAGATATGGTAAATGAAGAGATGTTCATGTTAGAGTACTTTAAGACAAAGCACGGGTAAAGGTATTGGAATGCACACTAATAAAGAGTTGATAATTTGTCTAGAATTCAATTTAAAAAAAAAAAAAGGTCCACACTAATCATTTGCCAACTCAATTGACAACCCAATGTTCTCACCATTCACAAGTAGTCTGTGGTATGCTGCTCATAATGTAAGACATGAGATCCACTCCCCTCATTCCCAGACTTAACAGACTTGTAAGGGCATCAAGTGCCAGGGGGTGCTCTCTGTGAAGATACAAAAGAATACCAAGTGCCATTTTTTACATTTTAAGTATTTTAGATAGTGTTCTTAAAAATTGAGAACTTTCTTAGAAATAACCTTATTAATTCTTTGTAACAAGTGATAGCTGATCTGTCTTTGCCATCATGGAGATACAATTTAGCAAGCGCAAGATTGACTCTGGCTGTTCTTTTTTTTGTGTTGATACTTTCAAGCTGAAAGAACAATTATAAAAAAAATCACTTTTAAACACAGAAAAACAAATTCATTTTAAACTAAAATTAGAATTTGAAAAAGACTAAAATTATTGCTTTTTTTTTATGGGCTGGACATATGCATACATAACACAAACTTATTTTATTGATTTTTCCAAAAAATTGTCGAGTTGATTCACCTATGTTGTTTAATTGATGCTAACATGTTGTGTTGACCAACTTAAACAGTCAAATAGAAAGGTCATCCTTAAAGAGACCAAAGGAGTCACAGAGGAGTCCGAGGTCAATCTATTGTTTGTCCCAGGCTTGCTTTCAATGTTTGTCACCTCATCGTTAAGATTTGAAATGTTGATGCTTAAGCCTAGGTAGGTATATTTGTTCACCACAATAATGGCTTAGTTGATCTCAAGTATTTCTATATTGCCCCGTGCAAACACTTCTGCAAAGCTAATTAAATATATAAGCCCTTGATAGAGAAAACAGCTATCACACTGTATAGTGCTTTTTGTAGTAGCATAAAAAGTTTACACCATTTATTGGGACAGCCATAATTATTATTTTATTTAATATCCAGAAGATGTAAGTATTTTGATATCTAGTTCCTTTTCAGTGGGAGTTAGGTCCTTTATTGTAAAAGCTGGAATGTTGTATAAAATACTCTGAGAGATTACAACTTCCGCCCACTGCTTCATTTGCAATGCATGATCTCTAATAACAGTGTAATATTTTTATTTTGTGAGGCACACAGGTTAGTGGGAGATCCAAAAGGTTTTCTCATTGCTTTATACATGCCTGTTACATTATTGCTGAACAAAGGACTGCATATTTTGATAAAAGTATTACCAGTGGCTTTAAAGTAATGCTTTGTAATATTTTTTTTTTTAGAATTCTTTAGTCTAATGCTAGGAGTTAGTTCTGTAGGCAATCTTTCTTTCATTTTATTATTATTATAGCTTTTATATAGCGCTACTTTCATGCTTATAGCAGGCTCAGAGCCCTTTGGTCCAATCTCATTTGTGGACCAGTGTGTGTGTGTGTGTGGGGGGGGGGTGTATCTAGGAATTGGTTTTCTGTGCTGCCTTTAGGCCCTCATTAAACACAACTCTGCCAGAGTCGGGTGTTGAACCTCGAGCCCCCTTCTAGGTAGCCAAGACAAACCAAGTTCAAGCGCACTTAGCCTCTCGACCACGCTATAGTAATAGTATAATAGTAGCTTACATTTCAATCAAGCCAAGTTCATAAAAATCATTATTCTTGTTTTTTCCATAGTCAACCTGACATTTCTCTACCTCCACGGCATTGTAGTTTTTAAAAGCTTTCCCCATTTTTGTTTTTCAATTCAGTGAAGCTGACAATTAATAAAAATACACAAATCTACATAAATATTTCATTCACTTACAATATTCACAGCCTCTACATTCTGCTTCATTTTATGCAGGCATTGATAGATCTTGTACTTGAGGTCAACCTCTGATGTCAGCTCCTAGCAGAGTAATGGATTAACGATAGTGTCAACTAATATATTTTGTATAACTAGAATGACAAACATTATCATCTAAATAAAATGTTGAGTACAACAATCTAATGAAGAGATGAGTACAGTACTACACTCACAGTCGATGAGACACTCTTGATTTTACTTTTATTCAGAGCCTTTCTCAGCTGAAGACATCGCATGAATATACTCTGAAAACATAAAGAAAAATGTGTTTAACTAGCAACAAATAAAAACATATTTCATCATTTGAGACTCACTTTAATGGGAAAACTCTAACAAAAATGTTGACAGCAGCTACTAAATTTACAATGATTTATGATTCTAAAGGAACACCCCCCCCCCCCCCCCCCGCTCACAAATAAAAATTACATTAGAATGATTACCTCAGCTTTTTTATACTCTCCAAGGTGGTAAAGAGCATCTCCATAATAAATTAAACTTTGATACTTCTGAGGAAATGACAAAATTTCTCCAACATCATTCCCTGTGTTGCCTTCAATCATAGACAGAACTATACAAACCTTAAAGGGGAAAAAAAAAAGTATGCATATTACTTGTGAGCCTAAAGATAAAATAGTACAGAACGTTGGGATTAATAATTAGATCTATATAATATATCACTGACATGGGCACATAAACATTAATTAATCTAAATAGACTATTTTATTTCATTTCTAATTATCTTTTTGGTATTTATTATAAAGCTACCTTGCCATTAAAATATTGCATAAAGAGGAGGTGCAGAGATTTTTAACCAAACCAATCTATTTAAATGTGAAGATAGGGAAAAAAAAAATTAAAGCATATCTCCTATATTATCAGTAAGGTAAAATACCAGAATAACAGGTGAAACATACTAAGTGATCCAAAAACAAAACAGAAAAGGAAAAAACAACTCGGACAAAGGGCTTTAAATATGATGATTTATTAGCATCTATATAGAGTCAAGTTAGATTACCAGCATCCCGCCATAAGTAAAGCATACCAGCTTTCTCACCATATTATTCTTATCCACGCATGAGGCGTAGGACATAATCATCTTCTTTTAGAAGTAACGTCTGTATCATATAAGATAAGATCCTCTTTAATTCAATGTTTACAACCCAACTTCATTGTGGATATTGGGCTTGTACCAGTTTTTTTTAAATTTCAGACACAGGTTTCTTCTGTCAGCTGAGTTCAATCTAAGGACAAACTCAGCAGCCTATTTCCCCCCCCCCCCCCCCCCCCCCGGGAAGGAGAGTAGGTCATGCTTAGTGGTATTTTTTAACTTTGATGGCACAGTAGCTATAGCACTTAAGTTGTTTTTTTTTAATTCTTAAAATAGATGAGGAAATACACTTGTTAATTCGGTTATCACCATTTTAGCCTGAGATTTTCAAGTTGGGGGTGGCTGTTACTTTTTACCTTCTATTCCATTTTTGAAAGGTTACAGGCATATCAGTTATTGTTAATTTCTTTTCTTTTTTTTTTTTTAATGTTTTGTTGTTGTATTTGAAGATTTTGGTTCTGTGTTTAAAAAGTTTTTTTAAATTGCTTTAAACGGTTATTAATTTATTTTCTGTTAACACATGGTTTCAAAAGTTTCCATTGTCAGGGGAGGGGCTAACATCTTGAACCATGTTTTTTAAAAAAAAAAGTCATAATATTAAGAAATAAGGGGACTTGGTAGAGGTAACCAACAATTAGTAATCATCCAGCAAACAACTACAGTAGTTGTGAAAATATGGAGGGTCAGAGGAATAAACAACGATTGGTCAGCCAGCTACTGTCAGTTACAAGGAGGGGTCATAGGTCAAAAGATTAACAATTGGTCAACCAGCTTCAAGCAAAACTGTGACTTTGACTATGCACGATCTAAAAAAATGCCAAAATCAGAAGAGACCATGAAGCTTCCTCTCCCTCCATGCCCACCAAGCATACTAGAAGAGTGAAGACACTCTAAATTATTGATCTTCCAGGTAATGGTATCAAAAAGGCTAAGGTGTGACATACGTAAAAATGACCTCGTGTCCTTGTGCTGGTGAAAAGAAAGTAATTTTAAGGAGAAATTTTAAATTAAAACATGTTCAAGATATAGATCTATTTTGTTTGATGTGGCTGTTAAAGTCTCTAATCGTCCTTCCACTTTAAAAAAAAAAAAAAAAAGCCGCAAATTTTTATGCATCACCATGACCATACCCACCCTACCATTCTTTCACCTCAAATATAATTTTAACTTTTTTACAAAGTAGTCATTTTTATAGACAAGAGGATGACACATTCATTGATATTCTCATTTTTTTCATAGGCCAAACCATTATAGAGCTATGAAAATTGAAACGTAAAAAATGGTTGCAAATTTGCTTAGTGCTGATGGTAATCGTACAGTACTCTATCTAGATTCAGAATTTCAAACAAAAATAACACAAAATTGTCTAGATAATAAATATACAGAAACATAGATCTAGATTTCTATTCTAAAATCTAAGTCTAAATCTACTGACTGTCACAGTAGTTGTCACACACGCACAGTCAGACTAAAGTAGATCTAGCTACTGTGTCAGTATAAATTTTGTCAAGACTCAAATCTGTACACTAGTCACTGACACTACTACACTAGTCCTACTACTAGTTACTAGTTTTAGTCTGGGCTAACCCTACACAATACAGTAAATTGAGTAAAACACTACACTGTCTACACAGAGAGAAACGCAGCAGTACATCTGTATGTACACTGCCTACAGGCTACACTACACACTCTTGGTACTCTACTCACTTCTCTTGTCTACTCAGTAAGGGGGGGGGGGGGGTAGCTGTCTTAAAATTCTAGATAATTAGATACTAAGAGTAAGTCTAGACTTCTAGACTAAGTCTAATATAGTAGTCTAGTGTAGTAGATTACTACTACTAGTCTAGTGTCTAGGACTAGATCATCTCAGATCTTTAGATAGTGGATACGTAGACTAGACTAGATCTATATTAAAAAAATACTAACTAATTGCTTCAGGTCTTCATAGAGCTCTGCTTGATAAAGTTCTCGTATGTGATCAAACATTTGACCTGGCATTTTTGCGAATCTAAAATTAATGTTTTAGTTTGAATTAAGATCTCCCTCCTTGTAAACATAAAACTTTTGTTGGTGAATTAGCTCCCTTTCAGCTAAATCTAGATCCGGTTCCGGTTGTTTAAAACAAGGGTGGTCACTTTTCCCTAGCTCTTGTAACAATGAGTATAGGGCTATAGTTCTATGAGTGGAAGGGCGAGCAAAAACAATTTTGTAAAAGCTTATCTTAGACTTTGTCAAGGTTTCTGGGAGTAGTGGGAGAGATACATTTTCTTACGGGTTATTCTTTTTGCTCAAATAAATCAGACCACCAGATTTCTAAATTTGATATCTACACAAATAGGACTAACCATGTTCTGCAGTAGGCTGATGTGGACTATTCACCATTCGACGTGTGCATCTGCACTGGATCTGACACTTATCCAGCACAGGGGACAGCCGCATGTCAAAGGCGATCATTTTTTGGCGAGTATAAAGTAGCAAAATACCCCCCCCCCCCCTTTTTCCCTGCGTACAACGGCTTTGTCTGCATCAGTCATGGGAAAATATGCAGGTCGCAACAGGGTTTGCGTGGCCATGTGAAACACTGCAATCATCCTTAATCTTTGGAATTGTAGATTTCTATTTGGTGGTGGTATAGAATTTTTTTTTTTCACACGTATACAGAAACGAGGAGGGGTTATTGGAAGGCTATCAACCTTACATCATATCACTAAATTATTGCAACAGAAACCGATCAAACCAACTAAAGCTTTGAAAAAAACTAGACATGCCCGGACTGTAAAAGAGAGAAAAGGTAGCTTCTGAACTGCAAGGATCAAGCTCAAATTTGAGTCAAATAGGCTACTTCAAAGATCCATCAAACAGACCACACTTCTAACTCAACATCCGGTGTTTGAAGAGCGAAAACTGAAATCTTCAACTGTGAAGTCTAAACAAATTTGAAGTACTTGCAGACTAGTGACAGGCGAAATGATGAGCAACACTATAGGCCTTCACTATGGAAATGGAGATATGGAAAAACACATACACGGAGGTTCTAGGGAGGAAAACGAAAGAACACAAAGAATGTTTCCCTGCAGAGACATGGGCCAAGATCCAAGAATGGAAGAAACTGTAAGAGAAGATCAACTAACGCCAGAACCAAGGGCATAACGCATTTCTAAGAACCCAGGAAGAGTAAGGAAGAATACGAAAAAAAAAAAAAGATCCATCTATGAAATGATAGCCAATGCAGAGAGGGCAGCTGAATCAAAAGACATGAAAAGGTTATACCAAATAACAAGAACATTGTCAGACATACCAACTTTATAAAGCCTGTGAAAGAAAAACAAGGAAACCAGTGATGTTGGACAGTGAGACATGGGTTGAACATTTTTCAGAAAATTTCGAATCTACAACCAGCAACGTACCCCAGGGCCCGGGGTTCAAGGTTCATTGCTTGGGTTATTTGTTCAACCAATCCTGCATGCTTCTGATTCTCATAAATACAAAAACCTATCAATGGGTTTATTAACGTACAGAGGAAGAAACAAACGTCAGCACCAATGGAGAGTGTGATTAGGTCTAGAGTCTAGACCATAGACATAAATAAATAAATATATATATATATATATATATGTCTATGGTCTAGACATAATTAGGACCTACAAGAAATCTCCTGTTCCTTACATCAAAGCAGCTAGTCCACAGACTCAATCTTAAACACGGGTTAATGTTTTGAAGTTAATGTAAAGTTTTGTAAAATATTTAGGATATTTGAAGGTGCTTTTTTATTTTTTAAAAAAAAAGCTTTAACATAAGCTGTTTTTTTTTTCCTTCCTTGAAGTCATCCTCTTAGGGTCATTCACTCCCAGTTGGTCATTAGTCATGCGCACAAGTGAAATGAATCCCTTTGCGCCTAGGTTAATATTTCATAGGCGATATGCCATAAATGGTCGTGGGCCCGGGTTTATTGAACCCCTTCGCGCTATGGATGCTTAGCTACTGACCCTAACTCAACACCTGGAATAATTGGGGAGAACAGCATCGATACGGACCACTTATCTGGGAAGTAGAGTTAGCAAAGACGGAGGAACTGATGACGATATACGAAATCGTAATAAAAAACCTAGGTTTGTCTTTGCTACTCTTCAAACAACCTGGCGCTCAAAAGCACTGTGGGCCTATGGCCTATTTACAGAACAAGATCCGAATCTTTAACAAAAACATTAAGTCGGTCTTTCTGTGTGTTTCCGAGACATGGAGAGTTACAGGAATCAAATATATATTTTAAAAAAACAAAAACAGACCTTCGCCAATAGTTGTTTCACCCCTCCAAAAAAAAAAGTAAAATTCCCCTTTCAGAAATCCCAACCCTTGCGATCTATGGGGCAGATGATGTAAAGGTCATCTGTTTCTGTGGTCCAAGGTTAATGATGGTGTCATTTGGCCAGCACAACCCTTACTTTTCCCCAACTAATTAGAGCTTAGTGGACTCAGAGAAGCCCTTAAGATCCTGAAATTTAAAATCCCAGTCTTCACCAGGACTCAAACCCGGAAGCCTGGTAGGAAGGCAAACACTATACCACTCAGTCACCACAACTCCTAGAGATTTTCATACATGGCGCAAAAACTACATGCTTTGGTGTATCCGGTGTACAACATAAAGAAATTGTTGATGGGCTTGTTCTAAGCACTGAATAAGCACATTCTTATCTTATCTAATGTAGATGTTACTTCAAAAAAGAAGAGGATTACGTCCTACGCGTCATGCATATTAACCAATGACTTAAATTCTGCCAAGTCACTGGTTTTCCTGGCTAGCTCAGGCAACCCATTCCATGCTCTAATAGCACTAGGGAAGAAGGAGCATTTGTACACATTTGTCCTAGCATATGGAACAAGGAGTGTGCCTTTATCTTTGTGTCTTTCTGAGTATTTATATTAGATTTTGTTTTTGAAGATTATGGTTCAGTGTTTTTATGTATAATTGCTACTTTACTTTTAAGTCTTCTATCTTGAAGGCTTTCTAAATTTTGTGATTTTAGTAAAGGTGTTACTCTGGTCAAATATGAATATTCATTTGTTATGAATCTCACTGCTCTATTTTGTGTCTGTTCCAGTTTCTTAATGTTTTCATGAGTTGAGGGGTACGAAGCAGAGCATGCATAATCTAGTATTGGCCTAACCAAGGTTAAATAACATTTTAGTTTTATGTTCTTGTTTGATTTATATAAATTTCTTTTAATAAACCCTAATCTTTGATTTTTTAATTGTTTTATCAACATGGGAATTCCATGAAAGTTTTTCATTTATTATAACACCAAGCTATTTTGCGTTTTTAGTCTGTGTTACTGGTTTACCATGAATAAGATTAGTAGATTGGCAAGGATGTGTCCTGCTACACACAGTTAAGTCTTTGTATTTACAGCAGTCAGACTTGTTGCCTTTTTCTTTGTACAAGGATATGATGGTGGCATACCAAGTCCTAAAGAAAAAAAACAAACTTGAAGACAACAAAAAGTTAAATAGACCCAATGTCTGCATTAGATGTGGCAAAATATACAGGTCATAACTAGGTTTTCATAGTCATGTGAATTAATCATCTTTAATCTTAGGAATCAAAGGCATTGCCTTATTTTTATACTACCTACTGGGAATTGTCTAAATTTGCTTTGGGATAACAAAGCTTATTATTATAGCATAAATCCTATTTAAAATTAAATTCTTAGAAATAATATTCGTACCATGTGTATTTCGAAGGTTTACTAAAGACAACTTTTTTAATGTTATAATGCAAATGACTATTATTGATGATATTATTATAATTTATCCTTTTTTAATATATATTTATATATATATATATAACACCCCAGATGTAGTTAATACGAACAACTAAATTGGTATAAAACACCCATATTTTTGAGGATGTAAAAGATATTTGTTGTTTTTTATTTCTTCAATCAATGTCAATCAAGAAATGAGTTTTGTACTATGTTGTTTTTGTTACCGGTACTTCTTAAAATATATCATAACTGCTTGAAAAGTATAGCAGGGGATCCTTTAGAAGTTCATTTAATTTACACAGATAATCTCCCCTTACTACAGAACTGATCACCATCTTATAAACGAGTCCCAAACCAGGTTTCATATATAAATGTCCCATATTTTAATAGAAATGGTATGTTTAAAAATGTAAAGACAACAACTTCCTTAATATTTGTAGCATCAATTTTTTATTAAAATAATTTAAGAAATATTTCAAGTGCATTTAGATTAGTATGATTTTGTAAGGAAATAATACAAATATTCAGACAAAATTAATTTTAATTGTGAAGTGCTTCAAATTGCTACAGAAAACAAGTTAAATGTAAAAAGGCATTTTGCTAATGTTACTGAAGGAGTACTCTCAGTTTATTGTAACTTCATGTCTATATCATACAATGTTTTGAAGAGTCTAAACATACCGGTATTGAAGATAATATATTTCTCTTTAATGCTACACACACAAAAAAAGTCAGTAGTAATTCCAGATTCAACATTATTACATTCTCAAACTTTCGAAGGTAAGTCTAAACCTCTCATTTCAATCAAACAATACAATTTTAATATTCCTATCATCCAACAACACAGAGAGAGAGACTGTCATCATTCTTCTTCTGACCCAGAGGCTGCAGCTGCTTCTCTAGCGGCTTTGAGGTCTTCCCATAATTTCTAATGAAGAAAAAAAAACAAAAAAAACAACATTTAAGCTGCAAAACTTACATTGAGAATATCTGTGTTTAGTGATTGTTTAGTTTAAAAACTTAAATGTTGAGCACTTTAAAAATTTATTTTTGCTAGTACTTGATCTTCAGTATGATATAAACTACTTGATAATGTTATGGCATGATTAGGAATTAGTTATTTGTTTCAGTAATAGAAGTTTTGACTTCTACAATGACTAATAAAAAACTAGACTGGGTTTTCAGGAAGAATAGCTAAATATAACAGATGTAAACAGACTACTTTTGGTGGCTTTAGTGAACATAGAGGTTTAGCTTGATGACATTCGATGGTTCCCTTTGTCGTTACTAAATTTATTCAACATTTGCTATCAGCATCAACTAACTTATCTTATTGGCCTTTTGCCTGTGTTATTGGATTTTGTTATTTGAGTGTTACCTCCATTTGACTGAGCTGCATAATGCACAGCGCGGAAGCGCCTAACAATAAATAAAATATTTCCAACTAATGGTTCTAATTTCTGTGAAGACTGGGATTTTGAATTTCAGGATTTTTAGGATGCATCTAAGTCCATTCAACTCTAATGCCTATAATAGGTACCTCATATTAGTTTGGGAAAGTTAAGGTGGTTGGTATTTGTGCTGGCCATATGAAACCCTGGTTAATCATCAGCCATAGAAATGGATGAGCTTTACAATCCATTTTAATCATCTGTCCCATAAATTGCAAGGTCTGAACGGGGCACTTAACTTTTTTTTTTTTTTACTACATCTACATACTACCAAAATAATAATTAAAAATAGATTTAATTTATAGATTCTAGTTCTACATGTTTTGGATGTTCCTTCAGAGTTGATGGTGAAGATAGTTTACTTCCTAACGACCAGGCAGCCATCATCTAGTAATCTAGATAAAATATAGACCTGCTAGTAGTAGATGAGATCTATAATCTATACTTTTTCCCTACTCACGTAGCCTACTGACCTACTCAGTATTCTCGTTGGCTAATGTACTGTCGTACTGATTATTAGTACACTTATAACTAGATCTAAGTATTTATTTTTATTAGTTAATTAACTAGCGCCGACTACTCCGAGTACTCGGACTAGTCACTGACTCACTAGACTTACATGACTTGGACTAAATCTTAGACTACACTAGGCTAGGCTAACTTACGCCTTTGTTTATTTGCCGAAAATAGCTTTCCGTTATCGAATTGAAAGCTCTTTCAAATGGATAAGCTAAAATGACAGCAGCAAGGACAAACGTCGAGGTTCTTCTAAAGATGGCATTATATACAGTTTTGGAGACGTTTGAGAACGACATGATTTCTGTCTAGTTAGATCTGGAGTCTAGTGTTCTTAGATCAGGTCAAATAAAGGCCGTTTCCTTGCTTGAAGTTTGGTTAGAGTTATAACCCTTTACATTAAAAACTGCGATTATTTTCCATAAGATACGACAAACAAAAATTTAGAAAAAAAAAAAAGATCTAGTCAAAGGGTCCATGAAATCTAGTGTCTAGACTTAGAGAATTAATCTAGAATCTTGATCAAATCTAGATCCAGGGACGAGATTAAACTTAGTCGCAAGCCATGACCTTGCCAGCGGGACTATGTACAGCTTTAACTTCTAGCGCACTGGATAAACTTAGGGCTCATGGTGTAAAAACTGCGACTGATTTCATCGTCAAAGATATTGAAGTTCTATCTCAAGAAACTCTTATTCCCTATAAAGTAAATTAATAAGATCTAGATCTTACATAAACATGGATCTAGATTATATTAATTTTGATTAGAAAGATTTAAATGATCTAGTTCAGTGTTTCTCAGCCTTTTTACTTGTGTACCCATCTCCACCACAAGGAACAAATTACATTTGACTTGTCCCCCTTCCCCAAAGAACTCCATGTTGTGGATGGTCGTTGACTTGTAGAACCAAACTGCTGGTAGACAACTAAAACTCTGTATAACTTATAACTCTTAACTTATAAACTTTAAAATAGCTTGAATAACTTCTTTTATGAACAAAACTAAATATAACTTTTATTACAATATAAATAAATTCAACTTGAGATAAAATGAAATAAATGTAGTAGACTTTAGTAATAATATAAAATGGTAATCTGAAGAAATGGACCTCATTCACCAATCGTAAACAAACAACATTTAGCCACGTGGTGCTTTATCTCTTCTATATAATTTACGATTTCATGTTTAATTCATGATGGTTGTCAGGTGACAGTTTTTTTTCATTGTTTTATCAATAATATCACGTGACTAAATGTTGTTTGTTTACGATTGGTGAATGAGGTCCATTCTAACTCACTACTAAAACAAATCTTTTCAGGCTATCATACTTGAGTTGTCTCCCCTGCCTAAGAGCACTGACAACAATGCCACTTATCTTGCTTGCATCATTCACACCCAATAACTAACCTCTTCTCACCATCACCATAGAAATACACACTAATTTTCTTAACACTCCACCCCTACAGAATCCTAGCGACATGCAGTTTCATGCTGAGCTGCAGAAAATGCAGATCCGAGCATTGGTGCTTTGTTTTAAATGTTTCAAATGTCTCTTTAGTGTTTAACATAATCTGCATCCTACTCCAGGACCACTGGGGATGGCAGGGGGCATAGTATAAACCTGGAACCATTGAGACTTCTGAATGAAAGTCCAATGCACATACAGCACTACTCTAGGATTACTGGAGATGGCAGGGGTCAGGGTATAAACCTGGGACAATTGAGACAATCAAATGAAAGTCCAATGCGCATGCAGTATGACCAGGCAGCCATCCATACATACATGATACATACAAATGAATTTAAAAAAGAAGTTGAATTATGATTCCATGCATAATATTGACAATATAGTGCAAGAACATCAATATTATAGTAAGACTGATCTTTGCAAGATCATTTTGTGTTTAGCAAGATGTTATTAGCTTGATAATATTCATCTAAAAAGAGATCAATAGAATGATAATACAGAATTTGAGAGAAATTCAAACATTTTGACATGACAAAGATGGGCAGGTGTGAGTTGGGGGGAGACGTATGACATGTTTTCTTCTTGTTGTAGATGCCTCTTGCAAAAACATTTTTATAAGGTTCTGTTGAGAAGAGGAAATATTTTCTCTTAATTTACCTAATTTCATTTTTAAACATTGGAACTAATGTTGTTTTTACTTGATCAGTATTCAAATATAATATGTATTTATAACTACAGCGCTAGTACAGCAGAGTTTTAGTCCTTGGAAAAGAAAAAAGACTACCTTTACTGCCCCCTCTATTTAAAAAATGCTGATCTAGATCTAGATCCTCCCCGTTCATAGCCAATGTGTAATGTTAGTTTACTATAATTTAAAGTTACTGGTACCTAAATGTTTAAAGATGTGATATATATTTGTTTCTATAAGGATCTCTGCTCAATTCAAAGAGTTCTGCTGGCAGAACATTCAGCATATCCAACACTTGCCTCATGTTTGTATGAAAAAGCAATAGCATCTCTGATGATTCTTTCCACTGGCTGTCAAAGGTACAGAAAGTAGTTTGTATGTCATCTCTTATCAGTTTTATAACACTGAGGGGAAGAGGAAAACAATAATAACTCATGCTGAAGTAGAGGGTAAATTGAGTAACTTAGAACCTAAAAAGAAATAATTGAAGATAAGTTCTACTATTATGAAAACAAATATTTTCATCCCTGCATTAGGACAGATGAAGGTTTCAAAAAGTTGTGATTTAGTTCCTTCATAATCTTTTAGACTGAGGTAAACAATTTTAAATAGAAATTGAAAAAAAAAAATTAATGTTACAGTTGTTGTTCATCTGGTGCACATCTTCGACTGAGATAATAAAGTTTTAACTGACAATTCATGATTTGAAACAAGCTTAAAATTTTTTATTTGGTTGATTTATAGACTTCTTTTTAGATGTTAAATATAGTATTTGGCAATAAGATGATATTCAAGCATTGTTAGCACTTTTTTTGGCTTTCCAACATTCCATACCATTAAGAAAAAAAGAAGTTGAACTATGTTTAGACAATATAGTGCAAGAACATCTATATTAGAGTAAGATTGATCTTTGCAAGATCATTTGGTGTTTTGTATCTTTTAAAAAAAAAAAAAAAAAATAATGGTGTACAGTGGTTTCGAATTTTTAAAAAAATTACAATGCCATTAAAATTATTTCCAGTAACCTCAGCTAAACTTTTATTTGACTCTGAAATGTAGAGGAAATGTTAGTGTCACAGGCTCTTGAGGTGTCATTTTGTCATAAGATGTTCATGTGATGCCAGGGATTCTGATATAGATATAGACTTTAGATCTAAATATCTTTAGAAATTCAAATAATAAAGGTCTTTTTATTCAAAAAACAAAACTTAAATTCAGGAACTAGGAATCACTCACAATGTACAAAGTGTACAAATGAAACTGTATCAATTGAATATCTTCTTCCAAGCTCGTTATCAAATAGATTCAAACAAATATATTCTACAACTGAAAATCATGCCACTTGTCTCTCTAAGTTCCATCTACCAACTCTTAGTCCACAACCTTTCTCTACGAAATCCTATCTACAACTGACCTGCGCTTAGCCCACCTCAAACCCTGGGCAAAACCCCGCCCAATAACGTGATCAAAATGACGCCACCGGCTGTCTGCTCGTTATGCTATGATTGCCTTTTACGGTGATGAAATAAACAATTCCAGGAAAGGCGATGCTCTTGGAGGATGGGTAGGATTTGTTAATTGACGTCTGGGTAGAACAAAATAAACTCGCCTAGTCTGCATGTGACAGTTAGTTTTATTTATTTATTTCAATACCTTAATTATGAGTTAATTTTAAATTTCTTCTCAGTCTTGATGACTTGCTTGATGGAGGGCTCTACACAGGGGAGCTAACTGAAGTGGCTGGTGACAGTGTATCTGGTAAAACTAAGGTGCATTGTGTTTTCTTCTGTTAAATTACATTTTCTATGGCGTTAGCTATTTAAATATATTGTATTAATAAACAACAAAGCAGGAAGGCTGGCCTGGTTATATGACATGTGCTGCCTTCCAGATTAAGTCTAGGATTAATAATCATCAATTCTAAAGGAAAATCAGAAACATAAAATGAAACAAAAAAAGACAACTTAAAATTGTTTAGTTCATACATAATCAAATCTATTATGTAGCATTTCAAAGGGACAGCTTAATTACTTTGTTATTTCCAACATACACAGTAATATTAAGTAGTTCAATTTCACCATTTGCAATGTGCAATCAACATTTTACATATTTTACTTTGCGGCTTGTAAAACATACTTTTTACTCATGTTGTATTGAAAACAGACATTAATTAAATGTTGCTTTACATTAGCTATAATTATTAGGCTCTTCTCAGTTACATTGATACTCTGCTACTATTGAGCTGCATTAAACATGTATACAAATGTTTTTTTGTCTATTTGACATTGCTTCTGTTCAGCACAGAATAGTTTTATAAGTATCCTAAATTTATCAGTCAGCTTTTGTGGTTTGACTGGTGAAACAACAGAAAAATTGTGTGTTAGGAATTCTCGTCACGCCCAGTTATTATTTCTCTAGATGTACTTGCACTTCTAGAATGATTTTATACTGCCTGATGTATATGGAGGTTCAAAATTTTAAGACACTTATGGGACCTCTGTTGTATATAAACAAGGGAAACGGTACATTTAAGTATTTCAGGAGGCCAAACTTATTTATCTGAAACCTTGTTATGAATGAACTACATCAACCTACTGATCAGCAAAAGCATTAGAATTATGACTGTTTTAACTCAGCCAAAAGTCCACTCTAAACATAGAGCTCTGCGAGAACTTGAAAAAAAAAACAAACTTGGAAATAATTGAAACTTCAATACAACTGTATTTGTCTAGTGGTTTTTGTTTGAGAGTTGAGATGTTCATTTTATTCATTTGGTTCTATCTCTCAGATTTCGCACACACTTGCAAGTTTAAAAAAAAATGATACTGAAGTGACACAGCATTAAGCTGATTTTGAAGTTAAATACTTTCAAACTCAATCATTCAGTCAAGAATTAAATTTATTACCTCAAATAATATCACAATTGTTTTTGTTTTATATGTTCCTTCAGAATTGAAAATTATTACACCTTAGTCCATACCTTTCGCAGGACGTCAGGAGGTGGGTAGGGTTTGAGCCTGGGACCATCAAATGACTGTCCAGCACACATACCACCTGACCAGACAGCCATCCTATGCTAATCATATAAATATCAGAACAATAAGGTAGCTTTACTGAAAGTATGACATTAATAGTAACAGCGAGCCCGGATGAACTTCCAATGAACCTGTAAAAAACAATGTATCCCATCATTTCACTTTTTATAGTCTCCCTTGAAGATCTTTTGAGATATTTCAAAATAGTCTTTGGAATATTTTTTCACCTGTTCACACAATAATCTTCAAGGTCCCCCCCCCCCCCCCCCCCCCCCCCCAAAGTTGTGCTAGTTGTCTAGATTTAGAGTGTAATATTTTTAAAAATCTTTTCTCACATACTTAAACAGTTTACTGGACAAGTGCAGTCAAGTGATACAATCTTGTATTATGAAGTTATTTTATTATTAAAACCAGTTATACAAAATAAGATTAATTACTAATTGAACTAATTTGTTATGTTAAGTGCTTTTCGTTTTTTTAATCACTAGTTTGTTGGTTTCACTGCAGATCTGTCTATGGTGTGCTGCCATGACTGTTCTGGTTGGGGACCATTCTGTTGTTTATATTGACTCATCCTCCTCATTCAGTGCTGGCTATTTGAAGGGCATAATGTCCAAAAACATTGGGCAAGGACAGAGTGTAAGTTCACTTATTAACTATTTGTCAATATCATATGAAGGCAGTCAGGTTGAAGACTTATATCCAAATTATAGAATCGTTTGCACCCAAAGATTTTTTTAAATACATTACTTCAGTGAAGATAATTGGAAATAAATACATCAGGAATGTAAATACTATTTGATAATCTTTTTTTCATGCAGCAGTATTAAATTATTAGCAAATAAATTTTATTGCTTGAATTGATTCAACACACAAAAATACTTATCTACCAATATGTTGTTTATTTTTGTCTTAAGATTATAGAATGGCTGTCTCATTGTGTGGTATGTGCTCTGAACTGTTGTTTTAATGGTCCTAGGTTTGAACCCTGCTTGCTGACATCCACACAGTCCTGTGGGATTTTGTAATAATCATTTATTCTAAGGAACATCCAAAACATGTAAAATAAAAAATGTAAAACAAGACAAAATAGAAAAACAAGCCTCCTTCATTTTGTTCAGGAATGTGGTTCCCTTTGGGCATCAAATCTAATGAATCTTTCTGTTCCCTATAGTCATGATTTCATGTCCATGATTTTTTGCAATGTTGCATCTCTCTCCTTTGTTTTTTAAGCTACATGTAGAGAAAACAGAAACAGTCAACTTAAAGGATTTGATAACTTGAATTCAAATTGCATATAACTTTATTAACTATATGCACAGAAACAATCAGCTTAAAGGATTTGATAACTTGAATTCAAATTACATATAACTTTATTAACTATATGAGGTAACAAATGAACACTGTACAAATCTATGACCAAATCAATTAACTATTGATGAACTGTGACTGAAGTGTACTAGACCATGCTGAACTCTACTGTACTGCACTAAACTGACAAACTCAAATCTCTCTAATAAAGAGTCATCCAAAAGCTTGCAGCCAGTTGCTTCAAAAAGATCACCTTATCATACAACAGGTTTTCTGCATGAAGTGGGCTCTCAAATAGCCATCCTTCATCTTGCTGGTCTGCTCACATGTATTTACCAATCACTCATGGCCTCGTATCTGAACATTAATGGATTTCTGAAAATAAAATTTCTAGAAAGAATCTCCAAATTCAGATTACATCAACATTATTTTTTTTGTTAAATAGAGAATTTTTGGAGTTACTGTTATTAAGATTTAATATGGATCTCTACTTCTGATGTGAGCTTTAGTTGTACTGGGTTATTATAATGAAAATAGTGATCTGCATGATTCTGATTGATTAATTTAAAAGTCAACTTACATAAAAAAAAAAAGTTAAAATTGTCTACATTTATTTTTCAGTTGAGTGATGACTTAATAAGGTCCAAACTTCAGAAGGTCAAGTACACCCAAGTGTTTGACATCTATGATTTATTTGCTGCACTGGATGCCATTATGACAGATTTAAACCAACAGGTAGAAAGCCTGCAATAAAAATATTGTTTCACAGTCATTAAGCATAAAAATAGATAATTGTTGGTTAGACCTGGAGAGTGGATTTCTTTGGATTCTATAGTTACTTAAGGAGTGCTTTGACTTATATAGATCAGTGCTGTATAGTTACTTAAGGATTGCTTTGACGTATATAGATCAGTGTTTTTTAGGCATATATTGGAGTTTTTCATACATTGCGGGGGAAAAACTCTAAAATCTAGTTCTTTGGTGTATCGGGTGTACAAAATAAAGGAAGTGTTGATAAGCTAGTTTTTTTTTTTTGAAAAGGTTTAAAATAATTTTTGTGCATTTTTAGCACCGCAGAATCCAATGTTCTGAGCTCTTCAGTTTGTAGCACAAAATCATTTCAATAAGGAGGAAGCATTTAGACTTTCACTTTGTGACTTAAAACTTATTTATAAACAAACATGGAACTACCTAGCAGAAATAAAGAAGGGCTGATGTGAAAATCAACTGCTATGTATTGAGACATTGTTTAAAATGAGTTTTCGATTCTTTCTTTTATTTAGTTGGCAAAAGTGGCATTCAATTTAGCGTCCTTGAAATTTAGTTTATCGTGAAAGTCTCCAACAGTTAAGGATTACTTAGACTGATTGGTGTTGCTTACACATATGCCCTATTAACTGTAATTTTCAGACTCCTGTAAAGTATCCTGATTTAAAGTTGTTAATAGTTGACAGTTTGGCTTCTCTCATTTATCCAATCATGGGAGGAAACATAAGTTTTTGTAAGTTTTTTTATATACATTCGTTGTTGTTTTTTTTGTGTTGTTTTTTATATTACATCATGAAAGTTATAACTTATTGAATGGTTTATTAATTTTCATCCTAAAACATTTTTTTTAGCTTGCTTCATTGTCATTTTCTTTTTGCTTTCTTGTGTTTCAAGGTCAAGGTCTTATATGCCAGTTAGGATTAAAATTAAAACAGCTTGCCACACATTATTCCTTGGCTGTTTTGGTAAGTGTGTTTTCTTAGTTATTATTTACTAATTCAATCAAAGGAAATATCCATATAAAATACTTTAGTTTTAAAAGGATTATTAAATCCTTTAAAAATCTTGTATAAACTCCCTTTTAGAGATTTGATTAATTAGAGATTTAATTTTTGAACTTTGTCTTTAAATTTGCTGGACACTCTAATCAACCTTGTCATGCTTAAACTTAAACAAAAAACAAAAGATGTATACATGTTTGCATTTGTTTGCAACAAAAAAAAAGTTTTTATTTCTGGTTTTCAAAGTTGTATAACAACAACAACAATAGTTTTCAAACAGACTTTATTTTGTCTAGCCACATAGGCTTTTTTTTTTAACATTATAATGAAATAATTTCTAAAAATCAAATGAAGTACTGGTATAAGGCTAATTAAAAGGAATTTTTACAAATTCATAAGAATGTTACTAAAATCTTATTTAACCTTAGTGAGAAAAATTAGAAAAAGATAATCTCTTCCACCAACAAAAGCAGTTTCTTAAAAATTATTTACATTTCAGTTTCTTATGTTAAAATAAGCTACTACAATTACCAGTATACTATGTCTATGATATGATTTATATTCCATGATATATATTATAAACTTCATGGTATAATATGAAGCCTATGATAGAAAAAGTCCAAGATATGATATTAAGACTATGATACAGTATGAAGAGGCTAAGTACGCTTGAGCTTGGCTACCTATGAAGGTGGCTAGAGGTTCAACACCCGACTTGAGCACAGCTATGCTTACTGAGCGCCTAAAGGCAGCACGGAACACCTTCTACCAACCTGCAATCGCAGCTGTGTATCAAGGATTGGCCTCTTTAGTCACACAAGAAGTTGCAAAGGGAAAAGATCGTCTCTCGAGACGTAAAATGCCACAGATAAAAGCTATAATTTATTTATTTATGAAGTCTTGGATATGATATGAAGTGATATGATAAGATGCCTATGATATGATACAAAACTTGTGGTATTATATGCAGTCTATGATATGAGATGAACAATGTAAAAATATGATATGAAGTCAATGACATGAAGCTTATGATTTGATTGGAAGTGATATGATAAGATGCCTATGAAATGATACAAAACTTGTGGTATTATATGCAGTCTATGATATGAGATGAACAATGTAAAAATATGATATGAAGTCAATGACATGAAGCTTATGATTTGATTGGAAGTTTATGATATGTTATCAAGTCTAAGATAGGATAAAAAGCCTATGATATTATATGAAGTCTGTAACTGATAAACTTTTAGGTCACCAACTATCTGACATCTTCTTTCAATGGTGGTAAGAAGAAACCAGCACTGGGTAAAGCCTGGTCACATGTACCACACATGAGAGTGATCCTGCAGAAACCAGTTGGAGGACAGGGTCCATGCAGAGAAGCAGTTCTAGTCAAAAGTAATAGACAGGTATTGGTCTACTTTGTATTAAGAAAGTTTTCATTTCTTGGATCACTGTCAATACTTTTGGGAGGAAAAAAAAAAGGTAAAACCTAAAATTGAAGCTTAAGTTTTCTGATGCTCCTTCAGACATGAAGATTACGTTCTAGCCTGCTACCTTCTACAGTGGCAGTCAGGTTTCAAACCAGGAACCACACAACCAGGCATTCATTCATTTTACCCTCATTAGAGACACTAAAGGTAAGGATTAAGAGATTATATTGCAATTTTTATTTAACCCATTAGCTCCTTCTGCAGTCAGAAAGGTTTTCTCGTTTTTGTCCTAAATCGTTGTAGAACGTTTCTAAAATCCCCCTTTTCAATATATTTGCTTTAAACTTTTAAAATAGATTTCTTCTAGCCTCGTTGCAAAGGTGATTAAAAATCATTGTGGAGATTACCAGATCTAGTTTTAGTAAATTTGGGAAGATTTGTATTGCTTAAAATATTTTTTCAAAGGAACAGGCCCATATCCCCAGTGTATAAGCACCCACCTGGGAAAATGAGTATTTTTGAAACTTTTTTATATTGTAAAGGTTTAAAAGATATATGTTTTGAAACTAGACATATCGTTCTATTTAAAGTTGTTTGTTTATTAATATAAGATCTTAAATTTTATTATTTTTTTAAATATTTATTTTTTAGGATTTTTTAAATTTGGGAGTTATCCCTCTTTGTATAGGGCCTTGGAAGGGTTTTTCCTAGCCCTTCCGAGGTGCTAACCCTTTCCTAACCAGAAATAGGAGCTATTGAGTTAAAGTATTCTAGGACTTTCTTTGGACTGTAGAAGTGGGTATTTGCTGAGCAGTCAAGTCTATTTAGGGCTTTTATTTTCGACTTTTTGAAAATTAAATAGATGTCTTTTCTCTTTGTTTGCAGGTTATTGTAAATGTTTTATTCTGTTAAGATCTATTTTAATTCAAAGATGTGGTATGCATAACAGTATCTCCCATCATAGGCTAACAGTCTATTTGTCTCTGTGATTTATAATAGAATAATTGTTGTAATTTATTCTGCCACACAAATGAGAGGTGTAAATGTGTACAGAGAAAAAAATTTAAATTTAAATTCTTCTCTATATGTAAGCACGAGAACCAACCCGCCTCTTTTACTTTCCCAAATGATTTTCAGAATTTATTTACTCTTCCTGAAAAGAAATATGTAAGATCTTTTTTTTTTAATATTTCATAGTACTGAATATTCCTCAAGTAGTTACTCAAACTCACCATTGAAAAAAGTCCTTTACCAAAGGCATCCCCATTATCTTATTGATTGTTAGGAAGGATTTCTCCTAGTGGAGAGATGTGGGCTGTCTGAAGGTTCCACAAAGGCAGCAAACATTACTACAGATTGGTCATACCATATACATAGTGCACAGCTCTCCAGATGGGGCCCATTTGTTATAAGTAGCCAAAGGACATGCTTTGCTACAGTCTTTGACTCCACTGGTTTACTTTGTAAGACTCCAATAGGTTACAGTCCTTGACTCCACTGGTTTACTCTGCATGACTCCAATAGGCTACAGTCCTTGAATGTATATTAATGTATATTGAAACTTAACAAAATGCGGTTTTCATCCACAGCAGACACCTAAATCTGCCCTATTTTCATTGGATAAAGATGAACCTTATGAGCCTGGATGATGCAAGAGTCAAGGTTAAATTATATGTTATTTTATATTTAGAAAAAAAAATGTAATGCTCAAATATTTACTTTTTTTTTACATTAAAATAATTTTTTTTTTGTTTTATCAAGAGTTTTGTGTTTTTCTTTTTTTTTTTAAAGGTAAAAACAAAACTTTTCAATTCAACAAACTCCTTATTAAATAACTTTTATTTTGTTGCCAAATCAAGAGGTTTTTGTTTTTAAATTACTGTCATAGAGGAGACAAACCTCTTGGCAACATCAGAACTTATCAATTATTTTATCAAAGGACTTTGATTTTGTTGCTGTACAAAGAAGTCTGAATTTGTAAAGTATAGAAAAGACTAAACATCTAAAAGGCCTCTTCATTAATTATTTTATTCAATGGCTTTTCATTTATACTTGCTAATTAGCTAAAACTGATAAGACTTTTGGGTATTCTTATAAATTATGACAGAGGTTTTTTCTTATACGTCCAAATACATTAAACATTAGATATTATGTGTCAGGCTAGTCCAAGATGTCCCATGAAATATTGAAGAATATATTTTTTCTCAGAACTATGAAGATTGCATTTTATTTCAATTCTATTTGGAATACAAAAAAAAAGAAAATAAGTTAGTAAGCAAGGATTTTTAAAATAATTAAGGCCAAAGTTTTGATTAGAAAACAAAAAGTTCGTTAAAATCTTAGTTTAGCTAATTTTTTTGTATTAAAAACTAAAAAGTTAAAAAAATTGTTTACATTTTCAACACATGGTAACAGTAGTGGTTGAATTGAATGTCTCTGTTTTCTGATCATGTGATATCTACAACTTTGAACACCAAAAAATGATGCAATCAAGAACTATTTAGAAATAATTTATTGAAATTGTTGTCATGAAGTTATCTATCAATGATAAAACTAAGATTGAATAATTTAAAAATAGTTAATGCAATAAAAATTTGTGCATAATACTCTTAATTAATCTTCTAAATTAGATATCCCCTTAGTACTGCTTCACACTTTTGTCATCTCAACTTTTTACAAATATTTCCAATCACGGAAATTTTTTATTGCTAGTCTAGCTCTAGACCTATTAAAAATAAATTAAGTTTGATTCCAAATAATTAATGTGATTTCGCTCAATATAAGCTTAGTTTTTTGAAAAAGCATTTCTAAATTTTACTTCTTTTTTTTTTAATACTTATAAAAGTCTTTATTTAGTGGATTTTTCATTTCCGAATTTTCTAAGATAAGAGGCAGCTGTTATGAATTACTTTAGATCAGAGTGTGAGACAAAACTCTTTAAAAATTTTGTTTTGTCTTTATCTCTTTTTGGCCTTATTGGCTCCATAAGAAGGAACATTAAAAAAAAAAATGTGCTCCAATAACAAGTTGCATGATGTTTTTGTTTCTTGAACATGATGAGCATTTTCCTTCTCAATACTCATGACGCAGATTCAGATACAGGATTAACCTTCACCTATCCCTTAGTCCAGGGGCTCTCAACCTGTGGGTCGTGACCCCCTTGGGGGGGGGTCAATTGACGTTTGCCAGGGGTCGCCAAAGACCATTGAAAAAATGGATTGTTTTTGTCTATTCTTCTATTGCTGTGTGTGTGTGCAGGGGGGGGGGGGGTCGCGCTAAGTGGGGGATTGTAAAAAGGGTCGACAAGCATAAAAGGTTGAGAACCGCTGCCTTAGTCTGTTGGACCGTTGGGGCACCACACAAGATTTGTAAACCGCTTTTCTCCATTCCTCAACATCTTTTGCCTTGGATAGAACATCTTTCAATGGCAGGCCCATCAATTCTTTTATATTGTCTTTCCATCGCTTTCTCTGTTTGCCTCTTCTTTTTCCAGGTACCTTGTCATATGGTCATAAAGTTTTATTTTCCATTTTTTTACACTACTTTTCAGGTCATCATGGGGTCCAATCGCTGTAGTAACAGGATTTAGCATACTCATAAATAAAAGTAAAGATTTTAACTAGTCTAATCGCAAGGTAAAAAAAACAACAGGCCATCATAATTGTTCAAATAGATAAAAAGTGATTCATTTTATTATTCTGGAAAAGCACATGGCCGAAGATTCAGAACAATTGTGAGAGTTGCGATTATTTTAAATTGACATGTACATCTAAAATCGTCAGATCGGTACTAGACTTGATTGGAGATGACACATTGTTTAATCAACTTTAAAAAAAAAGAAACTGAGTTTCTCTTTCATTGTGAAAATGGTGGATTTGAAATCTCCATTTTATGAACCATAAAACTAATATACCACATGATATGGGACATAACAAAAAAAAAAAAGTGAAATAAAAACATTTTTAGCTTTTTTTACATTTTTTATTCTTTATGTTTACCAAAGTATTTATATTTTCTTTAATAAAAAAGTAAAAGCGAATCAAAACAAATCAATAAAAAATTCCATAAATACCATTCTACTCCATAATGACTCTGTTAGATCTTTACTGGGAAATTGAAATTAAACTAACAAACATAAATTTCCAAAAGTCTGCTGATAGAGTGTAGATTTAATCTATACTAGATTCTCTAAATCTAGAGTACCGGTACACATGATTTCAATATCTGATTTCTGTATAGAATCTAGTTAATTAGACCATATCCTTACATGATCACTTTGGTTCTAATAAGCAGCAATTCTGATTAATTTAATTTGATTTGACTTTGTAAGCCTATTTTAGGATTTGGTCCAAATAAGTGGCTGGTCTGATTAGATGGATTAGACTATACATATATATAAATACAGTGCTTTTTTTGTAAACAAAAAATAGGTGCCGGTACTCAGTGATTGATTGCCTAACTTTTAACTACTAATAAATGAATAATATATTTTAAAATACACAAAAAGTAATAAAATTATCCCCACATTCAAAAAGGTGCCGGTATGCCGTACCGGTGCGTAGTGTCACAAAAAAAGCCCTGTATTTATATATTATAACCTCAGAATTATACAGGAAATAGATCTTCAATAGCATACATTTTTAAACAAAACTATAATAACTTACAAAATAGGTCTCGATAAATTGTTCTGCATGTACAGAGAATATATCAAATGACCATGTGATGTCTCTAGTGTGGCAGTGTCTCTGGTGTGGCAGTTTCTCTGTTGTGACAGCACTGTTTGCTAGCAGTGTAATGGTAAAATGATTTGTTTCTCTTGCTAGTACACAGTCTCCCTACAGTGGGTCTTGTGTAGCCCCACCTCATGGTGACAGCTGGTAAACTGCGACTGTGAAGCTTCATGTAAAACTAATAGTTGGCAGACTCATAGAGTCTATGGTTTAGCATTGGCATTAATAAGTCTAGCATCTTGTTTAAAAAACAAATATTACTATTTTTTATTCAGTTTAATATTTTGTATTAAAACATCATAAAATGACATTGGATTAAAACATCATAAATTGACATAAAAAACAACTTAAAACATAAAAGATTGTATTGAAATAATTCTCTTTAAAAATAAAACCTATGCAATTTTTAGCACTATTTCCTGTGCTGTTAGGTTCACATTTTAAATCTAAATGTGTGCAACAACTTTTGTATTAAGGCTTTTACATAACATCATACAGTAATGCCAACAACCAAATTGGAAAAAAAAAGGGCTTCATCACAAAATGTATAAAACAAGTTTTGTGTGTTGACTGAGACAAACAAAAAATTACAAAGCTTTAAAATGTTTTACTTGTAAATCTCGAATGTTACGAATAGATAAAAAGTTTAAAGTACAACATGTTCACTAAAAAAACAAAAAAAAAAAAACAAGATTCAATGTGACTATCAGCTGATCATCAAAATGTCTGTTTAAGAAATGAGTTGTTTTTTTTTTTCCATTTAGTCATGTAGCAGCATCGCAAGTTTTGTGATAAAGCTCTTAGACTTTTTAAAAAATAATTTAAAGTTTACAATTTTGTGTAGATCTTGGCAATAATAGATTATGTACTAGATACTGAGTGTGCCCACTAGTGAACTTGGGCCTAAACTTTGCCTATACCATACACACTGTGTGTAGCTTGCTTATCAAAGGAGAGAACTTTACTCAGAGTTATCCCAGTGTTTGTAGAAATGATCTCCTTGTACCTCTGGACAAAAAACTTGTTCACTTCAGAAATGTCATTTAATTGGCTATACTCTTCAATCTAGAATTCAAAGGGGGAAAAAAAAAAATCACAATTAAGGGAAACAATTCTGGTGGATCAAAACATTATTTTTCTGCACAAGGGCAATGACTGAATATCTAAAAATGAAAAGCGGAATAACTGAATATCAAAAACAAAAAGGAGAATAACTGAATATCTAAAAATGAAAATAACTGAATATCTAAAAATGAAAAGGGGAATAACCAAATCTCTAAAAGAATGAAATATATCCAATTTCAGTTTGCTATAAATGACAGTTTTCAAGTCTTACATTCATAACTACTTTCAACTCAACCAATTGTAATAGAAATGGAGTGTTAATGAAGCTTTTGTCTGCTTCCAATGTACTGGAGGTGTATTAAGTTGAGGTTGCCACAGAAGTGTAAACAAGATATTTTTTTTTACACATTGGCTTCTGGTAGCTTAAAGTTTCTACACCGAAGAATAAATAATGTAGGGGAAATAGGGAAATTCTAATTTCTCAGGAAAAATAGCTGAGATTAGCTGGTATCAAGTCTACAAGTTTTAAGCTTCATGTTTAGTCTACTAGTTTAAATTTATTCTTGAATTTCAATTCTAATGTGTGATATTACATAATGTACACTGTTTGTTCTCTTGTTTTATGATTTCAACTTGGAAAATTAAAATGTTCTATTTTTAAAACAGGACTTCTGTTGGTTCTTCACCAATGCTCTAATCCCAGGGATACGATCGGATATTGGGTAATCAGATTTAACTTTTGAAAATTCCAAGACATATAAACCACCCAAAACCATTGTAACAGTACTGAAATATATATTTTTGGAAACTAAACATAGAGTTCAATTTTCTAATTTTTTTTTAATTATTATAATTTGTTGTTTTTTTTGTAAAGAAAATATAAATTTGTATGTTTAGATTTTTAAAAAAAGTTTTCTATCTTTGCTGAGGAATTAAGGCAGGACTTTTTAAAACAGAAAATAGGTTCCAAAGACTAATACTATTGTGTGTCATGTGTGTTCTTACATCCATCCACTTGCATTCTTCTATCTCCTGAGGACATGCATTAATCTCTGAGCTCAAAGGCTTCATAAGGCAAGCATAGTAAAGGTCTGAGCAGCCATGGCGAAAATTATGCATGTGCCTGAAAGCTATTATACAAATGTATTCACTTTCTACACCTGTCTCTTCTTTGACTTCCCTTACAGCTGTAGCACCAATTTCTTCACCTATATAAGAGAAAATATAGAAGCATCATGTTTAAAGAGTCAATGACAGAAACTAAACAAAAGTGACTGTCCAGAGGCTGTGTGAAGCGTCTAGTGTGGTAGCTTAACTGGCTAGCATCGGTGAAAGGGGAGCAATTTTGTAAGTCTCTCTTGCCAGTACACAGCCTCTCCACAGCAAGTCCTATGCAGTACCTCCTAGTGGTGACAATGGAAACTGAGGCTGTGAAGTTTTAGGCCAAACTGCAAGGGTCTCAGAGGAGGTTTGGCCCCAAGATGTGAGGCAGGCATGGCCCTGCTGCCCACATACCAAACCCCTAGCTATAGGTCAATAGCCGCATTGCCTTGTGTGTGTGTCCCTGTAAGGTCTAAGGCTAAGGGAGTAAACCCAAACAGAAAATTTGGTCCTGGAGCCCCGTAGGCGGGGGGGGGGGGGGGGGGGGGACAGTAGTAAGACTACTGCTCTCTGGCAAACTCCTGCAGCTACCTATCCCCAAATTGTAATGGCTTGCCATCCCTTTGGACCCGGTCAGTATGGAAGAGAGGCGTGTGCTGACGTGTGTCTAGAAGTATGCTCATAAAATTAATTATAGTTTATAGCACAATGTTAAATTATCAACAGGTTCCCTTTCGGATCTTGTAATCTTGTAAATGAGAAAAAGTTCATCTGTTTCTATGGTCAATGATTAATGAGGGTGTCATGCAACCAGCATAATGACCATGTGCCTTTACTTTCCCAGCTAATGTCAGGTACCCTTTATAATAGTTATAGTTAGGTGGCCTCTACGATGTCCTAAGAATTCCTAAGTTCAAAATCCCAGTGTTCATCAATATTTAAGCTCTAGACCCTTTGGTTCAGAGGTAAGCATTTTACCACTTGGCCTCCATGTTCTAGTAAATTATCAATTTGAAAAATTCAAAAATTATCATTTTAAAGGTATAAAAGTAAAACGGAGAGAAAAAAAATCTGATCTCCAAGCAGGAGCAGAGATTACTTTAAAAAACATTAATAGTAAGGGTCTAATTTATACAACATATTGTACCAACACCCAGCTTACTTAAGCATTTCTAGAAATATTGCATTAAGTTCTCTTTCAAAAGTGTAGCCAGTGCCTTAATGAGGCTCAGACATTAAGAACATCTTGCCTAATACACTTGTATCCATTGAAGTACTATAGGATTTAAAACTAAATCAATCTGTGACAAGTTGGGACCACAAAACTTACCAGCATCTGCTAAACCACCAGGCAACTTCCACACAGCTATTGTATTGTTTTTTAAACCCTGGTATTTTTCTCTTATTACCAGAAGCTCATTATTACTATTGACCACAAAACCTGCGACACCTAGTCCAAAAAAAAAAAGGATAACAACAACCAAAAAAATATTTTCAATAAATTCAATACATTATATTTGCTAGATCTTCTGTGGAAGTATAATCAAAATTTATATTTACAAGCTTTGATTTTTGAAAATGGCGTAAGAAAGTGGGTTAACGTATATCATTATGTACTTAGAAATTTTTTAAAAATTGTCTGAATTTCAAAGATATCAATATAGGTATCTTTTCAACTTTGACTTAAGTATCAGGATCACAATAGTAATAATGATGACGACTTCACAATAAAAAAGTGCAACCTTGTCTTATATGGCCATATTACACAAAGATTTTCCTGCAGGGAACAGCACCAGGGAAAAAAGAAGAGGCAGACACAATGGGAAAACGAAATCAAATAATGGGGTGGGAAATGTCTAAAAGCAATAAGGATTATTCACACCAACCATGCTAGACGTACATTTCGTATAACGGATTATTTTTAAATTTGTTTTTGTATAGTGCAACATTTGTGCTTGTAGTGCTTTTGTCCAACTTTTTGATGGTCTAGTGGAGGGAAGGGTTATCTGGGAAAAGGTTTTTGATAGGTAGCCAAGAAGTTTTTGCCACTCACCCACACATCTAGTTCCAATAAAAATGTATCTTTAGTATCTCACAAATGATATTTTATCCTTTAAGAACATACTGACCTACATAATGACTGGCATAGCCTGGAATGTGGCTGGGAATGTCGACTGGAAGCCATTTTGTTAAACACAGATAGCCAGGCTGTGCATGGTGGAAATCGAAACCTAACTGCCAAAAAAAAAAAAAAATACAAAAACTAAGACATTGTAACAAAATTTCAAACTTACAATGCCGCCAACTTTTCAAACGTATTATTACCCTGAAGAGATAATTAATTATTTTCAACTAGCTGGCAAATCTTTTCTCACTTGTTCCTAAATAACCATTTCATTTCCATGTGAAGCATAAGGATATTTATCTAAGTAAGATATAGAGGAATGCCCAAACAGGGACATTCTTGTGTAGATTGGCACCAGACCTTCATAGAGTACCTTAGAGCAGTGGATGCTGGCTGGGAAAAGGCTGCAGATGCTGCCAGTGACTGATCTCTACGGAGACAATGTGTGGAACAGTATGTGAGAATCTAAGTTTAAGTGAGTTTAAAAAATGATTAGAGTAGAGCTGATTTTTACAGAAGTGACCAATAATCATTGTAACGTTTTTTCTTGTGATATGACACCTTATGATTTGATTAACAAACAGAAAGGTTATTGAAAAATATTATTTTTTTGTAAATCAATGGGTTACATTCAAGATTATGCTTGATATTATGTTCATATAAAGAGTCTAAAGTAGAGTTAGTGCTTGCAAGTTTCTTGCTTCTACATTGTAATTTCTGGATATGTGGTTAAAAAAAATGTTTGATGGACTTTTGTGTATGGTCTCAACTGTTTCATTGATATTAGGGCACATAAGTTCTCAGGTGTACTGTTAGATGGTCGATGGTACCGAGTTTATACCCTGCCCGCTGCCATCCCCCGTTGTCCTGCGAGAGGTTTGGACTAGAAAGTAAATTATCTTCAGCTCTGAAGGAACATCCGAAACATGAAAAAACATTTTGCAAGACGCAGCAACACTTTGTGTCATCCCATTCAATATCATACAATACAGTGTTTATTTTATTTGTGAATGTATTTACTAGGGGAATTCTGCTTTTAGTTTGTTTCTTGTTGTTGTTTTTTTTTTTACTGACATTAGTCAAAACATGAAAATTATTGCTGATTTTGATAAGCGGAAAGATAAATGTATACTTTCAAATCCATAATTTTATTTACCTCAATCAAAGATGGAATCAATGCAGAGTGCTCTGTCTTAGCTGTCACCCACAATCCTCTCTTTCCTTCTGTTGTCCACTGTGCTATGGATTCTGCACAATGAATCACTTATGTCAAGAATTTTCTCAAAATGTTACAAAACTTCTAAAAGTTTTTTTATCTTCATTCATCTCGTTCAGCTCAGCACAAGGAGAAAATTATGACTTTAAGATATGTGATTCAATAAATAAGTCTAGTTGTGATCTATTACATTACATAAAATTGTCAAAAAGATGGAGACATTTCTTTGCCATACGCTAGCTAATACATTTCCTATACACTAGCTATTACATTTCCTAAACACTAGTTAATACATTTCCTATACACTAGCTAATACATTTCCTAAACACTAGCTAATACATTTCCTATACACTAGCTATTACATTTCCTAAACACTAGCTAATACATTTCCTATACACTAGCTATTACATTTCCTAAACACTAGCTAATACATTTCCTAAACACTAGCTAATACATTTCCTATACACTAGCTATTACATTTCCTATACACTAGCTATTACATTTCCTAAACACTAGCTAATACATTTCCTATCTTGTGAAGCAGCGCCCACTTCAAAAACAAATTTCCAAGATTTTAGAAATTACTGTCGCCAAGGGCCAAAATAGATTTGAATCAACACTATGAATCTTACAGTTTATATTATAATTGTCTTAGGAAAGTAGGTTACATGATTTTTATGTCACACATTATTGACACTATAATATTACATTATGTTATAATACTACTGCTATATCAATGTTATAAATTTGTATACAGTTATCTAGAACAACTATGGTCTGAGATAAAAGTTAATATTCTAATACCAGTCAAACTGATTCCCACATATATTTATTTCTTAAATCTAAGTAGATATTACGCAGAAAGTTATTGAGATATAAAATGTAACATACCCTTTAGTTTATCCACAAATACTTGATTCTTCAAACTTTGTTTTGACATGTCTATTATGACTCCATTCCATCTAAAATTTAATTATTATGTATCACAGATAGAGCATAGTTTTTATCCTAAACTACAGACACTTAGCTATACTAATAGTATATTATATCTTTATGTCAAACCATTAATTTTATTATATATAATAAAGTTCAAATATTGCAAATGTGTATTGTCTTATAATCTTAGACCACTGACCTGTCTATTCTAAAGTTCAGAGTTTCAGACATTTTAACTTCAGGGAAAAGCAACTGTCAAAAGAGAGAACAAAAGTTTGATCTGATGACTTGTTTCCCCTTGCAAGCTCTGACCAGAACTTATGGTGCAAAATAAATGTAAAAAAAAAAAAAAAAAACTACAAATGTATTGCACTTTTGTGTTACACCACTGTCAAAACAAGTTAGTCCAGTCATTTAACATGTTAACATTTTATGATGACAGAGCAGCCCTAACATACTGATTCATCTATTGCTCCTTTTATTTTAGTCAATTATAATGTTTCATTTTCCTCTAAGTAAGTGGTTCCCAGTCTGACACCACGTGGAAGAAAAAAACTTGGTAAAAATTGAGTTATTTGTAATTTGCATTACCAGTACTTCACCTTTTCTTCTTTACTTCTAGATTATGAAAATATCATAGAGAGTTATTATATATAAATTCTATATTAAGATGATTAATACTGTAAAAATTATATATTTATGATAATTTATAATTTGTATTGCAACAACATACAGAAAAAAAATAAAAAAATAACAACAAGGAATTGCACATTTTTAAAATTCAAATTTAATTTCCATATAATTGCTGATCAGCATTCCTGAGAGCTAATTAATATAAAAACAAAATATTTTTAAAAATCTAATCCAAGTTTTCTCTTTCTTTAAAAGCTTTTTTTAATGCAAGTTTTTTCTGGGCCCTATTTTTTTTCTCTTTTCTGCTATTTCTTTCTTCTTTTTCTATCTGCCCAAGGTAGCTTTCTTCCCCATGGAGATGAAGATCTAGTTTATCCTCAAGTCTGAGCTTAGCTATCTTTCTGTTTTCTTCAAGTGATCGAGACTCGTGACACTGGGGGGAAAAGAAAGCACAAAGCAAAACCAATTAGCATCAACATAGTTGTAAACATTACTTTTTTTTTTAAAGAAATTACTTATTAGTTATGCATGAACAAATTTCTGAGTTTTTAGTAATTAAATAGTAAAGGGCCAAAATGGATTTGATTCAATAATATGAATATTATAGTTAGATGTTAAGATTTCAAAATTGTAGCCTATACAATGTCTTAGGAAAGAAGGTTACATGATTTGTATGTCACACATCATTGACACAATAATATTACGTTATAACACTATAAAAAAATACCTTAATTACAATTCCAGTTGGTTTATGTTTTAAAACAACACAATTTGCTGTTTGGTTCACAGCCTGACCGCCAGGGCCAGATCCTCGAACAAACGTTTCTTCCAAATCTTCTTCCTTAAGCTCAGGAAACATAAAATCTTTTCTCCGAATTGAATAGTTCCTTAATTGTATGGAAAAGGTCAATTGAGTTCTCAGACACCTGTTATTAGGTATTTTATTTAAGTTGAAAAGTCTGTGATAATTAAACAGGTTCATAGCCGTTCCAATGTCTGCGGTTCTATTATAAGAAGCTCCATGCAAAATTCTTTCACAACGAATAGAGGAGAAAAACGCCAGTTTGTCAATTAAATGGCACATCTGATTCTTTAGGATGTTCCTTTCAAAAAAAAATTTATTAACAAGATTCATTCTTGTCTGTGAATATAAATTTATTAAATCCATTTACTTTAGTAGCTCAGAATGCATGTCAAAATCTGCCTTTATATCAATAAATATATATATATAAATGAAATCCATTAAAACTATGAATGATTGTTTCTGTATATGTTATGACGGTGACTTTAACCTATCACGGAAGTACATACTTTAATAATTGTCCCATTCATAAACAGATAGTGAGCAGATAGGCGAGGTGAGAGGTGAACAGATATAACCTTTCACAAAATAATGGCAACTACAATTTGATGTAACAAAAATGAAAAAAAAAATGCTTATGACGTCATGCAATCATGCACACTAGAATTCACTAGGGTAAATACAACTAGTCTGGAAGTTTTTTTTTCTTGATTGAACTAGTTGTCACTGAGTTCTAGAGGGGAGCTGAAGAGAGTTTCAATGGATTCATTTAATTCATAAAATACTAGTTTGGCTTAGTCAAGTTCTTTCAATGTTGTGATTCAAAACTGTATGATTATTTTTTATGGATTTTTTTAGATAAAAGTTGTCCATATTTCATCTTGTTGATATTTCTTGTTTGCTGAATTTATTTTGGAATTTTTGTTGTTCTTTATAGGACACATTAACAAAGGGGCAGATAATATTTATCATCACAACGGAAGAGCGGCATAAACCTTTGGCGAACTAGAAAGGGGCTTTCACTTTCTAACTTAGTCACTAATCTATACAACTATACTGTCTAACTTCATAAGTCATCCCACTGGCCTGTCACTATATATTAGATCTAGATTATCTAGATTCTAGATCACGTCAATCTAATCTAGCTGGACTCGTAGATCTACTAATACTATCTATATCTATATATAGATCTAGATTAGTTGAGTTCAAGTTCGAAGTTAGTTGTAAGTTGAAACTTTGATCTGATTGAGTTATTCTGATCAGGAGATCAGTTAAGTTAGGATAAGTATCCGATTAACCATGATTAGGTCAATTACAGAATTAGCCTATTAAAATAATTAAATCTAGTAGTTAATTATTAGGACTTTAGGAGTATTTTTTCTAGACTCGATTTCGATCTAACTTTAAAATCTTACTTCAAGTAATGCTAATGCCTAGTATTATAGTAACGCCTAAAAAAATGGCTACTAATATATCTAGTATACTACTGTATAGTGTATACTAGTGATGGTCTAATGCCAGTAATGCTGATAATTAATTTATCTAATCAGGAGACTAAGTCACTAATCTAACTAGTAACTAATGAAATCTAGTCATTCTTGTGTCACCAGCGTTTATATTTATTAGCAATTAATTATTAGATCTAGATCTATAAAAAGAGATGTAGATTTACTTTAGAGATATTGCCAGAGAAAATTTATTAGATCTAGATTCTATAATTGATAGATCTAGATCTAGACTCTACACATCTCTTGATTCTAATTTCTAAATCTACACTGTGAGACTGTGCCACTCGTTCGTTTTTCGTTTCTAGCATTAAAGTTTTTTATTCTCATAAATGTAAATTATTTAGCATTACCTCCCTTTATTTTTTTGCTTGTAAACAAAAGGCAAGTCCCTTAAAAACCTTTGGTTTAAAGCAAACAAATAGAATAATAGATAGATCTAGATCTAATCTATCTAGATCTATTGAAATCTATTGACATTCCCATTCTGGATCTAGATCT
Source organism: Biomphalaria pfeifferi (assembly GCA_030265305.1). Classification (NCBI taxonomy): domain Eukaryota; kingdom Metazoa; phylum Mollusca; class Gastropoda; family Planorbidae; genus Biomphalaria; species Biomphalaria pfeifferi. The sequence continues at coordinate 2,887,209 of JASAOG010000073.1, forward strand.
GTTTCTTTTATAATCTGTATTACAATTACTATACTACTATAGTTAAGTCTAGTTATTACTTAGCTGATATCTAGAATCTACTAAAATTGACTAAATCTAGATTAGACCTCTAATTAATTACTAATTAGAATTTAGATTAGACCTCTTACTAGTCTTAGACTGGTTAGTCTCTACTTCTTAGTTCTACTACTAAAAAGTTAAATTAATACAAGTAACTAATCACTAGACTTATAACTTATGAGTATGAGTCAGTCATACTACTATATCTATGAGTCTACTAGAGACGAAGAGAAGAGTCTTTACTCTTCTCTAGGTACTATAGTATATGTCTAGGTCATAACGTAAAATATGATAAAGAAAAATAAATAATAAAAATATTAGTATAATTATGATTGAATAAATCAGGGATTCCCAAAGTGGTCAATATAGACCCCCAGGGATCTACAAAGACTTCCAAGGGGTCTACATAAGGGAAAAAATAAATTGGTGTCTATATGATGTCCACAGGGGTCTAGGATAATGGATTTCATTTAATCTGGTCGTGGCTTTATTTTTCAAATCCTATTAATGTAATTATTTCATAAACTAATATATGATTTGTACCTTAATTAATCCTTTATCCTTCTAATCAAACCATAAATTATTGTACATTTAATTTCAATACTGATTTAAATTGCTTAATTTTATCTCCATGTAACTAATGTTTAACAAAAATGACCATAGATTGCACAGCTTTGATTATTTAAAATTGGGATTCATTCCTTCCTTGTCAAACAAGCGGCTGCCTGAGTGACTTTTTATGACGATAGGAAACTAATTTCACTGAAGGATCATTTGAGACTTTTAAAATGCCACACCGATAAAAAGATTAAGTTTTGAAAAACTTTCGAATTCTCAAAGATAAAATACAGAATAGACCCACAAAATCTCTCTTCAACATCATATAGAGAAGATGGTGGTTTGTGAGTGTCTTACAAGATCTCTTTACTTTAAGCCAAATATGGAAAACACAATAGATAACACTATAAATAAAGATTTGATTTTACCAGCTGTTGAAGATGTTTTAAAAACTAATTATTTTACATAAACCTACATCTGATATTGTTAAATGAATTTCTTTAAGCAACAATACAGTTCAAGGGCACATAGGTGGTATGAGTTATAACATTAAAAGCTTCTTATGTTTATGTAATTCTTTGCAAATGATATATATACAGTTTGGAATCAGCGGGGTTGCAGACTCTGAGAAGTGTAGCGCTGTGTACTGCAGAGGTTTGAATTCAGTTTTCCTTCTGCTAGGTGGGTTGCAAGCGAGAGCTAATAAGTCCCACCTACCTAAAGCTTACTGGTTTAGGCGCCAGTTACTCCCCTTTGGCCTTTCTCCTGTTAATAAAAACAGTTTAGCAGACCCAATATTTGAGCCAGGCGTGAAAGATCAAGAAAACACAAGAAATTAAATAAATTGATTGATATTTAATGTTTTAATGTAAATGTATGTAAATGTTAATGTATTCAATGTAAAATAAAACATATTTCCAGAGATTCCAGTAATATATATCAATTGTTATTTTGTTTTAAATTGGAATTTTATGAATTAAAAAGATAGATCTCTCTAACTATAAATGTAGCTTTAAATTACTTTTTCATTCTTCAACTCACTACAGTTAAAATAAGTTTAAAAAATGGATTTGGTGAATTTGAAAAATGCAATATAAGTTAAGCAGGGGGTCTTCCGTAAACCAGAAAACATGGTTAGGGGTCTACAGGAGAAAAAAGTTTGGGAACTACTGCAATAAATCATAATGAGACATAATGATTGTCAAAATGAATGAATGATTATGATAATCATTGATAATGTCAATAATGGTCATACTTCATAAATTCAAATTGTCATAATAATAAATAATAGTATTAGTATTAATAATTAATAGATCTAGTATGTAATACATTAATACCATTAAAAAATATCAACTTTAGTTAGGCCAATATTAGAATATGATTATGCATCCTCTGTCTCTGTTTGGGATCCCTTAAGGCTCAACTAAAGAAAACATAAAGAAACTAGAACAAATACAAAATAAAGCAGTGAAATTTATAACAAACGAATATTCCAATTTGATTAGAGTAACACCATTAGTAATATCACTAAACTTAGAGACACCTCAGGACAGAATAAAAGTAAAGTAGCTATAATACAGAAAACACTAAACCATAATTTACAATTAGTAAAACAAAACCTAATGAAATACTCAGAAAGAAAGACGCAAAGAGAGGCACATTTCTTATTCCATATGCTAGAACAAATTAGTACAAGTGCTCCTTCTTCCCTTCCATTAGAGAATGGAATGAGTTGCCTGAATCAGGCAGGAAAACCAACAACTTAGAAGAGTTTAAGTCATTGATTAACATACTTGACTAGATTGACACATGAAATGCGTAGGATGTAATTATCTTCTTTTTTGAATAAGCGTCTTAAATATATAAGATATATAATATAAAGAGACCAAATATTAAAACAGTTACTAATAGATTAAGAATTCTAGATTTTGATCTATAGACTATAGTACAATTAATAAATATAATATAAATAGTGAGGGTGGCATCATTATTGCCATGACGTTTGATGTAATCAACTTCTTTTTTTTTTAAGTAACGTCTGTATTATATAAGAAGATAATACATTTGACTTTGTGTTTGTAACCCATCAAATGATCAATAATCAGTTATAAGCCCATGTTTATAGTGACTAGTCTTTCTTACTTAGTCTCAGTTACTGAACTACCCATACTCAGTAATAAAGTTTATAAACATACTAATGATACTAGACTACTACATTACTACTTCAACTACTGGATTGTTACATATACATGTAGACCTATATAGAGTCAGGATCTTGATCTATTTTACAAGACAAAAACACTTAAAATACTGCCTGGTCATGTGGCATGCACATAGGGCACCATTTGTATGATTCTGGATTTGAACCCGGCCAGCCGGGTCTTGTGGGAGGTTTGGGGCTAGTATGTCACTATCTTCAAAACCTGAAGAATCATCCAAATCATGTAAAGCATTTTACAAACGTTTTTAATCAAAGTGCTGTCAATGTTAGATGCAATTCTTTGTCTTAAAACAAAAAACTATTTTGTTATTGTCTGTATGCATTTTTTTCAGTTTGCTATGAACATCTTCAAAATTGATTAACTGACAGCCACTCATGGCTTCTAATAACATTCATGGTGGTTCCAAACGTCATTCAAAAGCAGACTCAAAAGAACTTCATTCTGATTCCACTCAGCCGTCAGCCAAGAAAAGCAAATATGGAGACTCCTTTGCCAAGCAGCGACCAGAAAAAGAGGATGTCAATTCAAAAGAACATATAAATGATCCATTATTTTGGGGGCCGTATTTGTCTGAGCGGCAGTGGGGAACTGTTAGGGAAGATAACTCACCTGATGGCAACTGGTAAAATATTTTGTATGTTCTTACCAGTTTTCAATAAATTACCATAAACTCACCTGATGGCAACTGGTAAAATATTTTGAATGTTCTTACCAGTTTTCAATAAATTACCATAAACTCACCTGATGGCAACTGGTAAAATATTTTGTATGTTCTTACCAGTTTTCAATAGATTACCATAAACTCCATAAATAGATCTGGGTGTCCTTGTGCTTCTGACATATTCCTAATGTATGATCCACATGTGAGTTATGAACAAACTAGTTCAGCCGTATCATTCCTTTGCTATTAAGGCTGAGCATATATAATTAAGCTTCATTTTAAGTCTATTATGGGAATTTATTCTTGAATTTGAATTAAAATGTGTGTTATTAAATAAATTATAGCTTTTATATAGCGCTACTTTCATGCTTATAGCATGTTCAGAGCGCTATGGTACAATTTCATTTGTGGACCAGTGGGGGGAAGGGGGTATCTTATCTTGAATAAGGTTTTCATGCTCCCTTTAGGCACTCAGTAAACACAACTCTGCTTGAGTCAGGTGTCAAACCTCGAGACCACTTCATAGGTAGCCAAGCCAAGTTCAAGGGTACTTAGCCTCTTGACAATGCTTTCCACATTACATGAAGTACAGTGTGTGTATTCATTTTATAATTTGAACTTGGAAAATTAAATTATTCCTTTTTGAAAAAGGACTTCTGTTGGTTCTTGACCAATGCTCTGATCCCAGGGATACAATTGGATATTGAGTCATCAGATTTAACTTTTGAAAATACCAAGACTTTTTAACCACCCAAAGCCATTGTAACATTATTGAAATATCTAATTTTTATGTTTTTTAATTATTATAGTTTGTTTTTTTGCTTTTTTAAAAATATACTTTTATGGTTTGATTTTTAAAAATGTTTTCTCTCTTTGCTAAGGAATTAAGACATGACATTTTTAAAACAGAAAATAGGTTCTTAAGACTAATATCATTATGTGTCACATGTGTTCTTACAACAATTCATTTGCATTCTTCTATCTCCTGAGGACTTGCATTATGACGTATTACAGTATGAAGCACATACAACATGACCAGGTATCAATGTCTAAGAAGAAGAGATGGATAAGATGATACAATCCTTGTTATCATCTTCCAATCATTTCTTATGCATACCTATCACTCTGCTTAGTATTGCGACATGACCAGGTATCAATGTCTTAGAAGAAGAGATGGATAAGATGATACAATCCTTGTTATCATCCTTCAATCATTTCTTATGCATACCTATCACTCTGCTTAGTATTGTGACTTGTAGAAATGTTTTCACCTGGTTATTTGAGGCTGTAAGGCAATGATAATGACAGGGAACGGCTATTTAATCATTTATTTTTATAGGAAATATTGGTAATTAAGAATACTTTTTATAGAATATTGTAATACAGGCAAACCTTGATAAATTGAACCTCTTAGGACCATGTCAATTAGTTCAAAATGTATGATGTTAAATATTACAAAAGTAAATCATCATTCATTTCTGTTTTTCAGAGTTTTTATTATAGCTATGTGTGCATCTCGATGGTTTGACTGTATTTTTTGTTTTTTAGAATTAAAAAGAAAAGACCTATGCTTAAACTTGGTAATAGAAAATTGAATATTTCTCTTTCAAAGCTGGGACTATTTGAGTCATTATGATGCAACAAAGCAAGCTTACCACTGGGGTGAAGATGGTTTACTAGGAGTCTGCGATAAGTTTGGGATGCTTTGTGCTTCACTGGCACTATGGAACAAGAAAGACCCCATTCTTAAAGAGAGGCTATTTGGACTGACTGGAAAAGAGGTAGGGTTGATAAGTAAATAAAGGGTATTTCTTTTCCTCACATTTGTTTTAAGCATAATTTGAGAATGTGAGAACAGGTTTCTCCGAGTAGTTCAATTACTTCAAAGAATTGAACAAGAACTTAATCTCAGTGGCGTCACTATGCAGGTGCGAGAGTGCGGGCTGCATCGGGTGACACCCACCAAGGGGTAACACTCAAGTGGGAAAAGCGCACTTTTCCAAAATGCAACTTTAAAAAATAAAAATTACTGCCTTAAATGTCTCTCACAGTTTAGTATCAACATGTCCCAAACCTTCTTAATTTAATTCTGTTTGACTTGTAATTTTCCTATTGCGAGAAAAATAATGTGTTGTAGACTCCAGGAGAAATAGTTTCAAAAGCTCAGAAATGTAGAAAAACGCTTAATCACTCCACCAAATATCTTATCTGACGAATTGAGTGGCAAACATAACCTTTTTATTGTATAATGTTGAGAAACTTATAGATATAAGCCCCTCGCGCAACATTCAACGCATAGGGCTGCAAGCTTTCTCCACAGAAATCAGTCTAAGGTGACTTCCCAGCTAGTGCCCAAAAAATTCAGGACTTCTAAAAAGGTGTGATGCCATGTTAGACGTGGACAGTCGTGTTTTTTGCGTTCCTCTTTTCAGCTTACATGTTAAGGCTGACTTTGGTAAATGTATTTTGTCTTATCTAATGTTATGTCTCACAAATTTCAATCGACATTCAATCGCCACTTCCCTTATATGGCAAATGCCTGTGCGAGAAAAGATTTCTCTGTTGGTAATATTATCTCTGTTAATGTTATGTTATTTGTAGGATCCATATCAGCCATCACTGTTCAGCCTCTTTTCAACCTTCCACGTCTCGAAGCATAGGTGGACATTGGGATAATGATTGTATTGAGTAGATAGATTTTAATCTCCAGGCTAATAAATTTGTCTGTTCAGATAGGCCGTTAATTTTTTAAAGACGCTTCTGCTTTTCGATCTGAATACAACACCATGATATGCATATCCATCGCTTGAGATAACACTGCCTAAATAGGTTAACTTTTCTATTTGTTCAAGATCTGTATGGCCAATGTTGATGGGAATACTGGGTAACCTGCACCCACTACGCATAACTTTGAGGGCGTCTTTATTCGTCATCTATTATATACATTTAATTTTATTTCAAAGTAATGATATATAGTCTGCAAAATCAAACTCAGTTTGGTTTATGCCATGGGAACCCGAATACAGCCTGTTTAATGTGTTTTTTTTTATGACATCATTGATGGCTACAACAAAAAGAAATAATAAGATACACCCTAATCTCATTTCCATCTCGATGTTGAAGAATTCCACCATCTGTTGTAACACAACAGCTTGATTTGTTTAGACATGTCACTGAATCTGGACAAATTGTTGTGAGATGCCTTATTTTCTTATTTTCCAGAATGATTCGGATGGTCGCTATCAAACTTTTTTAAAAAATCTACAAAACTGATCAACATCTTTTGTTGGTATTCCAGGCATTACTAGACTATGTAAATGTAAATATTCAGTGCTTGATTTGCCTTTTTGGAAGCAGCTGAGAAACACCAGTATAATTTAAAACCTTTTCCATAAGGAGCTCTTAAATAACCTCTAATAAAAAAAAAAGTTAAGCTCAAGGTTTCTCAATTCTATAATTCTACATTTTAAATTATAATGATAACTTTTGATAAAATATAAAAAACAATGAAATTTTAAAATAAAATGAAAAGCCATTTTTTGGGTGTAACCAAACATTTAATTAGCTTACAGTTTTATTGTTCAACATAATGAAACAAAAGAAACAATAGTTGTTTGTTTTTTTAGGGGGAGATTTTTTTTTTTTCCATTGGGGGGTGACACCCCAAGCTTACCACGCTGGGTGACACCGACCCTAGTGACGCCACAGGTCAGGAAATTTTTTTTTTATAAAAAGTCTTGAAAAACAAAATTTTTGTCAAATATTTAAAAAAAAACTACTCTGTAATTCATTAATGTAAAGTTTCTGTATCTTCATTTTGTATTTGGCTTGTTAGTGTGTCAGTGCAAATTCAAACTATGTACTAAAAATATCTTCTGTAAATAGTAGGCCCAAGTAATAGGATTGTTATACATTTTTAAATGGGTGTCCTAGTGATACAACACTTGGCTGCTAGACCAATATGTCTGAGCTTGAATCATGATAAAGATTTTTACTTCATCTTGTCATTGTGTAATAAACTCTAATTAAAGCTGACATAGCCATATAAAACTGTCAATAAACCAATTGGCCATATAGATATTTGTGTACTCTGCATCTTCTGTCTCAGAAGGGAATTCCAATTTACTTTTGAATTTGTACAAATGTTCCTTCTTCCCTAGTTCTATCAGAGCATGGAGTGGGCTGCCTAAGTCAGCCAGGAAAACCAATGACCTGGCAGAATTTAAGTCATTGATTAACTTGCATGATTAGATTGACCTAGAGACATGCATAGGAATAAAAAGAAAAAGTAAAGTTCCCCTTTCAGACCTTGTGATCTATAGGGCAGATGACGTAAAAATCATCATTTTCTGTGGCCAGCACAATGACCAACTGCTTTACTTTTCCCCAACTAATGTTAGGTACCCATTAGAGATGGGTGGACTCAAAGGCACCCAAAGATCCAGAAATTAAAAATTCCAGTCTTCACCAGTATTTGAACCCAGGACCCCTGGCTCAGCCATTTCGCCTCCACGCATAAGACATATTGATCGTCTTTTTTGAAGTAACGCCTGTATTTTATAAGATGGAAATGCAAATCCTAAAATGTTTTGATTTTAAAATCGCATGACATGTACAATAAATGACACATTTCTAAAACATAGTTTACTGTTGTAAGGGCAACCATGGTGAGGATGTGAAAGAGTTGTACTACTATTTAGACAACACTCCCAGACACACCTACATGCAAGCTTTGTACAGATACCCACAGTCTGAGTTTCCTTATGAGAAGTTGATTAACCACGGCAGGTCATTTCATGAACCAGAGTTTGAGATCTTTGATACAGGTAAACAAGAGACTGGCTTCCTTAAGACTTCTTGAATGGATGGGAAATATGTAATTATTTAATTACTGATAAATTTTTCTTATTTTATAAGTTAGAGATGTTCCTTCTAAAAAAAAAAAAGATTATTAAACCCTTTAGTCTTTTTCTTTCCTGAAGTGTCTCTAAATTTAGTGATTTTACTATGGGTGTTACTTAAGTCAAATGTGAATATTCGTTTGTTATAAATCTCGTGGCTCTACTTTACATCTGTTGTTAAGTTTTCTTGAGTTGTGGGGTCTCAAGTTGAAGACATATTCTTAGATTGATCTTACCAAGGTTAAATAGCATTTCTCTTTTATGTTCTTGTTTGATTTGTACATTTGTTGTACAATAAACCCTTAAATCCTTTGATTTCTTAATTATTTCTTCAATATGGAGATTCCTTATAACTTTTCAATTATTATAACACATAGGTATTTTAAGTTGTCTGAGTAACTGATGACATGAGTAATACAAATAGTACTATTGTATAGAACTGCTATCTGGGAGAGGTTCTAGAAAAGAATCTGTCTAGCCATTCTATTATTGAGTTTCTGTTTCATCTGTTGTATTGATCTTTGCTTATAGTCTTTTTCTAAGTGCTCAGTGTTTTCTGGACAAATGTTCTGTCAAAGCATCTTTTATTGTTATAGGCAACCTAAACACATTTTTACACTTTAATTGATCCTATAATGCTGCTGTATTTGTTTCTTTGATAAAGGTATCTTTGATAGTAACTACTGGGATATCAACATTGAGTATGCCAAGCCAGCGGCACACACTCTTATCTGTCGTGTGACTGTTACCAACCAATCGAAAGAGCAGGCCAAGGTTGACGTCATACCACAGTTTTTCTTCAGGTTAGTTTAAAGGTAAAATAACTTAAGCCACAATGTTGAATCTCTTGAGGATAGACAATTGTGACAAAATTAAGGCTTTAGTAAGCTGTGGATAAAACATGTGACTTTGATGATGAAGATGATATGATAAGCTACTCTTTTCAGGCCTTGCGATCGGGCAGATGTTTTAAAGCTCTTCTATTATTATGATGTTTAATGAGGGTGTCATGTAGCCAGCACTCGGGAAAATCTCCCTTATTTCCTGAGTGCATGTCAGGTACCAGTACCGATTAGAGGTTTTTGCTGGAGAAATAGTGAAAATGTTAGGCTGTGAATCTTCCAACTAAGAACAGGACACACACCTCTGTTAAATTACCATCTTAACAAAATAAATCCCACACAACTCCCCCTTTGTAAATACTGCGCCCACCCTTATGAAACCATATCCTCTTTGAATGCCCCTTCCCTTAGGCAGATCCTACTCTACACCCCAACATAGCCAACACCCTGTACGGCAGTGCTGAACAACTGAAGAGAACAGCACACTATTTTTCCTTGGCACAGTCTGCAAAAGAGCTAACAGCTCAGCAGCAAAAAGCTGGCTAGAAGAAGAAGAAAAAGCCTGTGAATACACTAGCCATGAATACAATAGCAGTGAATACACTAGGCATATATACACTAGGTGTGAATACACTAGCAGTGTTGAGACTTGATGTGTTGCATTGTCCACTTTTGTCTAGAAACACTTGGAGCAAGCCTAACCCCAACAAAATCGACAACCCTCCCTTGTTTCAGTTGGTTAGCGGAGATGGAGTGGATGCTATCTATGATATGGGTAAGTGCTTGCCTTGTTGTTGTTACCCTACCCTTATTCACCGCAATTTTAATGCAGTAAATTCTCTAACCTTTGTTAAATTATTCCCCCTTCCTGTTATCAGTTATTTTGGTCAGTGATATACTAGAAGATTCTGAAATCTTACCATCAGAATACAATCCTATAAAAAAAAAGTAAAGTTTTCCTTTCAAACCTTGCAATCTATAGAACAGATAGTGGAAAGTGTGATACTAAATGTTATTGTTTTGTCTGGCCCGTAAAGTTATTGTAACGCAGTAACCTACACTGCAGACATGCTAATTAACAGGGATTATGAAAGCCTTATAGGCCTATACATTGGGACGATGTACGAAAGTAAAGCTAGCATTTAAACAGACAAGAAAGTGTTTGTTAAGTGTCTTCTAGCCTACTATTACATAAAGGTCATTTGTCTCTATGGCCAGCGGTTAACAAGGGTGAATGTGGCCAGCCTTTTCTATCCTCAGCTATGTCAGATACTCAATAGAGATGGCATCCCAAAAATTTAAGAGACTCGCAGATTTGAACCTGAGACCTCTCAAGCTCTTTACCAAACAGCCGCCACACTCCACCTCCAATCCACATTGATAAGACAGTGTATCCAACTTCTAGTGCCATCAGTGAATCTTGTCCTGCTCTGAATACCTTGCAAAGGGCAGTAATGTCCGCCCTCTGGCTTGGCTAGTTCTAAGACTGCCTGTGCAGAATTGCTTTGCTGGCTATCACTTGTATGATAGACACTTAGTATAGAGACACACCATAGTTGATGACATTTAGTGACATCACACATTAGTTTTTTTTTATAGTTTATTTGTGTTATTATCAGTCAGTTGTTGTTAGGAATTCAAGGTGACAACATCTTATTACAATCAGAGACTTGACTGTGGCTTTTATGCATTAAATTTTATTTAAGTATCTAACGACCTGGACTTAGTCCTTACATCTTGTTAATGTGTAGGTCTTGTTCATAAGTAGTTAAAAACGCATCTTAAACATTTTCTGAGTAATCTGTCGAAGTCAGACAACCATCATATAACTACAAGATCAAGGCCTATCACAGTATCACTGTCTTCAATGGGGCTGACATTAGAGCCAGCAGTTTTGAAAGCTTTTTAATGAGGGGGGAAATCAGTTGTTTCTTTAAAGAGAATACTGTTAGTCTTTCCACCTGTACATATTTAATCATTAAACTGAACGTGTGACATAGACTGTGCAGCCACTGTGGATGACATTTAGCCTTAAGAATGGTTTGTGCTAACCATTCTCTTGACTTTGAAACACATTTACAGAGACTAAAGTTTCTCTGATTTCACTTTATTTTTCTGTACTTTTTTCAGGTATTTTCAGAATAAATTTTAACTATGGCACCAATGTGACGTTGAACAAGCTTCTTTTTACTGAAAACAATGCAGAGACAAATGATATGGATATATTAGAAAGTGATACAGACACTAGCCGCAGCCACAGCCTATCTACAGATACATTTATTTCAGAAAGACTAGAGGATAAGAGACACGTGAAAGATGCATTCCATAGATACATTATTTATGGTATATGACCACATTATACTTCTTGGGCTATATGATGTGTTGGTATATGACCACAATATACTTCTTGGGCTATATGATGTGTTGGTATATAACCACATTATACTTCTTGGGCTATATGATGTGTTGGTATCTGACCTCATTATACTTCTTGGGCTATATGATGTGTTGGTATATGACCACATTATACTTCTTGGGCTATATGATGTGTAGGTATCTGACCACACTATACTTCTTGGGCTATATGATGTGTTGGTATCTGACCACACTATACTTCTTGGGCTATATGATGTGTTGGTATCTGACCACATTATACTTCTTGGGCTATATGATGTGTAGGTATCTGACCACATTATACTTCTTGGCTCCATCATATCCAACAACACTCTACTGGATAAAGACATAAACAACAGGATAGCCAAGGCAATGGCCACCATGTCACGGCTGCAGAAAAGAGTCTGGGACAACATATTGCTGACTAGCAATACTAAGCCCTAGTCTACCGGACCTGTGTGTTGAGCACCTTGCTGTACGGAAGTGAAACATGGTCAACCTACTCATGGCAGGAAAAAAAGCTGAATGTTTTTCACCTCTGATGCCTAAGGCGGATCTTTATAATAAGGTGGCAAGATAAGATAACCAATGAGGAAGTGCTACAAAGAGCAGGGTGCCAGGACATCTGCTCTGTTATCAACAGCAGATGCCTTGGCTGGCTTGTCCACGTTCGTAGAATGCCAGTAGGTCGACTTCCACAGGACATCCTGTATGGCAATCTAATAGAAGGCAGGAGATGTATGCAAACGCGACATGAAGCTCTTCAAAATCGACACTGGCAACTGGGAAGCGGTGGCACTGGACAGATCCTCATGGAGAGAGAGCATAAAGGAAGGGTCAAAGATTGCAGATGTCATACACAACAGAAGCAGAAAGAAGGGTGAAAATGCAACGGCGCCTGGTGATTATATATGCCCAACCTGCAATCGCAGCTGTGTATCAAGGATTGGCCTCTTTAGTCACACAAGAAGTTGCAAAGGGAAAAGATTGTCTCTCGAGACGTAAAATGCCACAGGATACTTCTTGGCCTATATGATATGTTGGTATATGACCACATTATACTTCTTGGGCTATATGATGTGTTGGTATCTGACCACATTATACTTCTTGGGCTATGTCACTATAAGATGTGTTGGTTGAGGGCTGAAGATTTTGGGGGCTATTTTGAGTTTAATCCATTTTTATTCCCAGCAGAAGATTTTGAAGATTTATATGTCCCTGATTCCACACAAGCTTCTATTGTGTATCTGATATATGTCAGTGAAAGTTAAACTTTGGAAACATTGTAGTAAAATGTTGTGAGTGGAAGATGACTGTTAGCTTGTTCTCATCTCATATGTATGGGTGTAGCTGTTCTTAGCAGGATATAAAGAGAGAGACTTTAGGGGTGCAGCTGTTCTTAGCAGGATATAAAGAGAGAGGCTGTAGGAGTGTAGCAGTTCTTAGCAGGATATAAAGAAAGAGGCTGTAGGGGTGTAGCTGTTCTTAGCAGGATATAAAGAGAAAGGCTGTAGGGGTGTAGCTGTTCTTAGCAGGATATAAAGAGAAAGGGCGTAGGGGTGTGCTAATAATAGACTGTAATAGTGTTCTAATATTTGGCTATAATCTTTGTTCTAATAATAGAATGTAATCTTGTAATCTATCCCAGATGACAGTAATGCAGTCAATCCCAAACAGAATGGTACCAAGTGTTGCGCTTGGATGACCATTGACCTTCCGGGCAAGGCTAAAACCTGTGTCTACTGGCAGATTTTCCCTGCAGATTGTGTAGGAGAACGCAGTGTAATTAGGCTGGATGAGGTGTTTACTTTCCAGAAAGCCAAAGCCAATGAGTTCTATCACAAGGTGAGTCCTTGGTTTTTTGTTGGTAAGGGCTATTTGAATAAACACATCTCTCATGCTTATAGCATACTCATTGCAGTATGGTCCAATCTCTTTTTTGGACCAGTAAGGGCAGGCGGTATTTGGTAGAAGGTTTACCATGCTGCCTTTCGGTGCACAGTAAACACAACTCTGCTGCTCATGTCAGATCTCAAACTAAAACACCCTTGGCCTCTTAGCCACAAATTTAAAAAAAAAAAAAAAAAAAAAATTTCTGTGTGTTTAGACGAGTGTTTAGACTACTGTTTAGATTACTGTTTAGACTACTGTTTAGACTACTGTTTAAATAGGATTGACTTTGTACCAGAGCTAGAAAGAAATAGACTGAAGTTATTTTAAAAACTTATTTGTAGTTGTACATTTAATAAAAAACTAACTCTTCGGATCTCTCTGAAACAGAATATTTTTGGTGCAGCACCAAGCCAGAATCTACAGCATAACTATTACATTTATCTATTAATGTTTTATCTTAGACTATTGAGCTTGTAACTAAATCAAACATCTGTTTCTGTAAACTCATTTGTGTTCCATTGATTAATACTTTCAGGTTATACCAAAGAATGCAACCAATGAGGAGATTAATATATGTCGGCAGGCAGTAGCTGGTCTATTGTGGTCCAAGCAATTGTACATCCTAAATATGGAAGTTAAAAATAAAGGTTAGTTTCGAGTTGTTAAAGGGCTGATTTTTTTTATATATTTTTTTTTATCCATTATTTTTTATTTTCAGAGTTAAGGAACCGTCATCTAATAAATTATTTCCGTACACTGCATGGCAAGAAGAAGATTGGCTGGAACCATTTGTCTTGTCATGACATTCTCCTGGTGCCTGACAAATGGGAATTTCCATGGGTGAGCAGCTTGCTTCATCTTTACTTATCATTTAGAGTTATGAGATTCAACGTTTAAAGAGTTAGAAATTTACTTGTAGAAAAATTCATCCTGTTATTATAACCAGAGTCGTTTTAAGAAATCAAGCTATTTTAAATATCTTAGCATTACATTATTTCTTTATATATTGGAATAACTAAATCAAAGAAGAAATACTTTTTTCTAACATATTTTTTGTAATGTTCATTAATAATAAAAATCAAATTTTAATTTCTGTTGTAACCAACTGTACGCTAAAACCACAGTTGTAAACATCGCAAGTATAGTCTAAGTCTAGCATTGTGCATATGTAATTAATATTGTTCACCTAGATCTCTGTAAAAAACAATAATTTATTAATAAAATGATACATAAACAAAAATTAAATAAAAAAAAAATATTTCCAACAAAGATACTTTGAAAGCATGGTGCCAAATGCTTGAATCTCAATGAAGAGGAGGGATTAGAATTTCTAGATATTTACTATGCCTATTTTAATCCCCAGCAGGAGGTTCAGGCAAAGATGTCACTTTTTCCATTTCTTAAGGAAGCGCTGAAACTGAGAAAACAAAAAACCAAAAAAAAAAAAAGAAAAGAAATGTGAAAATTGTTAAATTTATATTTTATTTTTCAGGCTGTATAGTATTAGCATGGGGTGTGGTGGCTGAGTGGTAAGGTAAAGCACTTGGCCTCTGAACCTAGATGTCCCGGGTTCAAATCTTGGTGAAGACTGGGATTTTTAACTCTGGGATTTTTAGGACACCCCTGAGTCCACCTAACTCTAATGAGTATTTGGGGGAAAGCAAAGGCAGTTGGTCATTGTGATGGCCACATGACATTCTGTTAACTATTGGCCATAGAGATGACATGCTGTCCTATAGATCACAAGGTCTGAATGCGGTACTTTACATTTTTTTAGACTAAGCAGTTGTTTTTGTTACTTTGGGGGGGGAGGGGGGAAAGGGTGAGGTGTAATAAAATTGTGTATTTATATATATTAGAATATATTATTTTCATTTGGTTTCAGTTTGCTTCCTGGGACCTGGCATTTCATAGTGTACAATTTGCCAGGATTGACATGTCTTTTGCTAAGGAGCAGATCTTACTTCTGCTGTCTGACAGATATATGCACCCCAATGGCCAGGTATTCTTTGGTACAAGTTGCTGTTAAATAATTTTTGAAAAACAAATACCACAGGACTTCGTCCTGTCCATTCGCAACTCATTAATATCCTAACAGCTGTTAGCTCTTCTGGTTATTTATATACTAAATTGAGCCCTTAGTTGTAAACATTATTTTATCAAAATGTCAAACTTGTAGTTGTCAATGATTCTGAGAGATGTTTGTCAACTATTTTAAGCAGTAAAAAAAATGTAAAACTCATAGAATTTTATTTCAATTCATCTAGACATTATGTAGATCTATGTATTTATGTTTTGACTTTTTGTAGTATGCCCAGCTAACTGAGATGTCACAGTGTCATGTTTATAATGCTCATGTTTTGGTTTCAATCATCATATTAGCTTTGTCATGTTATATAGGTAGAAGTAGAAAATTGTTGGCCATTTTTTTCAATTCATTTTGATATTATTTAGATCTATATATTTTGTGTTTGACCATTGGTAATATGACCAGTTAGCAGATTTGTCAGCATCATGCTAATAATGCTATTATTGTGGTTTTGATCCCAATACTGGCTTTTTTTTTTTTTCATTTTAAAATATTTGTCAATGACAAATATAATTTAAAGGTTTGACCAATATCAATGCGACAATAAAAAGGTCCCAACTTCGATGGGCGGGACATGTTGTCCGCAAGCCAGACAAATGCCTTCCCAAACGACTTCTGTATGGGGAGCTGTGTGCAGGAAAGCGCTCCCAGCACTCTCAAAAGCTCCTTCAAGGAATGCGATATCAACATTCACAGCTAGGAAGCACTAGCTCTCGATCGCTCCTCATGACGTGAAGCTGTATGTCTCGGAGTCTCAAGATTTGAAGCAATTATTATTAATCGTTAGTTTTTATTTCTACATTTTAAAGGGCTTTTTTTTCTTCCTTATACCATGATTATGTTTCTCTCTGGTTGTGTACAATGTTTCTGTTTCTCTCTTGATTAGATCCCTGGTTATTTACAATGATTTTGTCTCTCTCCTGAATAGATCCCTGGATGTGAGTTTGACTTTGGAGATCCTAACCCACCAATCATTGTCTGGGCTGTATGGAAAATGTTTACAATGGAAGGGAAGAAAGACATTCCCTACTTAAAAACTTGTTTCAATCGCCTGATATTCACCTTTCAATGGTATGTGACATTTTTTACATTTTGTTGTTCATTGTTGAGTAAACTATTGTTATGATAGATTGTGCGATTAATGCTATACTTGTAGTTCTATGTTTGGGCTGTGTGGTGACTAAGTGGTAAACGACTTTGCTACTGAATCTCTATGAAGAATTGAGTTTTAAATTTCAGGATTATTAGGACACCCTTGGTCCACCCAACTCTAATGGGTACTGTCATGCGTTGGGGAAAGTAAAGTCAATGTGATGGCCACTTGACACCCTGCTCGGTAACCATTGGCCAAGGAAACGGATGTCCTTAACATCTTCTGCCCTATAGATTGCAAGGTCGGAAACAGGAACTTTTTCTTACTTAGTTGGGGAAAGAAAAGTTGGTCATTGTGCTGGCCACATGATACCCTTGTTAACAGTCAGCCATAGAAAAAGATTACCTTACCATCATCTGACCTATAGATTGCAAGTTCTGAAAGGAGTTACTTTACTTTGAGATTTAAATCCAGTGACCCAATGTCCAAGCATATGCTGAGGATTATTGATTTATGAAAGCTCTGAACAGTAATGTGATGTATAATGTCAAATATTTTAATAGCATGATATATATAGCACAGTAATATAATGCATATGGAGTAGTCGTTTTATAAAAATCAATTAATTTAAATAATAAATCAACACTATGACAGAGGCACAGTAAAATAAAACATAGTGAATAATAGATTAACTGTTTAACTTAACTGTTAAACTGGACTGGACTTGGTAATCTGAACTGACTTTAATAATTCTCTCACTATTTACACTATAAGCGTGTGATTATCAAAACAGTTGAGCCGAAGACAGAAGTAAAACAAAACTAATTATTTCCCTTGCATTCTTTAACATTTTATGTAATTGTTGGCTATGACTCAAATTGATCTGGAACTGATATCGCCAGACTCCAATGGCACCTTGACCTAAATACCTGCTTTGTTATCAATGTGGCACATAAATACTTGACATTTAAATATAAATATATAAAGTCATGAAAAAAAGTTAATAATATTTCTTAAATGATTACAAAGAAAAAAAAAGAAAAATTAGCTGAGATGTAATGATACAATAAGTACTCAGTTTAAACTGTGAAACTGTTTTTATCTGCAACACAATATATACACACTTAGGTGGCACAAGCTGGACCTCATGAACACTCACTTGTTTGGTCATGGCTTCATGGGCCTTGATAACATCAGCTTGGTGGACCGCACCTCTCTCCCCCATGGCATGACCAACATAAAACAGGTCAGTCTTCAAGTCTGTTAAAATTCTAGTGGCCACTCATTTTTTTAATTTTTAAGCTACAGATTTGCTTTCTGTTGGACCACAGAGGAAAGCATCTATTTGAATTCATACTTAGAACCAGTGTGTTGACAAAGTAAAGTGTCATCATCATCATCATCAAACTCCATTAGAGTGAGGGCTTGAGAGGCTCAAATCCTCTCTTGCAAAAGCCCTGGACAGAAACCCTGCTGTCTTGCATAGTGCATAAATGTCGCCATACAGGTCGAGAATTTTGGGTTTCCCAGACCTGTCGAGACGGAGATCAGCAAGTCTGGGGCAGTCAAACAGAATATGAGGCACAAAGTAAAGTGTAGCCATTGTTGTGCACTCATAAAAGTCAAACCTTGGTTTGGTTTCTGTCAGGATTTTGGGTTATGATTTTTGCCCAAAAATAATTATGCGTAAGGCTCTTTTGACCCTTGACCTAAGGAAAGGACTTTGACCAGGAGTGAGAGATCCATCAACTAGATAGTCACATTTGTATTGTGAGGTGACAACTCCTTAACTCTTTCTCTCCATAATTATTTACCACTTTCTGGCGGAATCAACGCTGGTATCGTCAGTTAGGAGAGAAAGAGTTAAACCTTGTCTAGTTTTTAATCATTTATTTTAGGATGACAACTCCTTATACCTTACCTGGTTCCTCTTGCTGCAGAACAGCCATAGGCAGAGCATTATTCTATTTGCACCATGGTGCCACACTGATCTCTGTAATTTACCTTGGGTGAAAGAGTCCAGCCCTATCACCAAATCTGTTACTTATTTATAATGTTATAGTATACTGTTACATGGATGTAACACAAATTTAGTTGTTGTTTTTTTATATAATTTAATTTAAAATGCTAGCTTTAAAGAATTTAAAATTAGCTTGATTTTTATGAATTTAAAAAATGTACATAGTGTAAATATCAGTATTTCATTAATAAAACCTGACTCTTGTAGAGTGCACAATAAAAGTATATGACTGTCTTTGAATGTTTGAAGTCTATGTTGTTCCCAGGCTGACTGTACAGGCTGGATGGGACTATTCAGTCTAACCATGCTACAGATAGCCCTTGAACTGTGCAAGCAGGACAGTAGCTACACAGACATGGCCATCAAGTTCCTTAAACATTTCCTGCACATTGCCAAGAGCATCAACCGCCCCGTAACAGAAGGAGGTTTGAATGCAGTTGCCATTTTAGTTGTGATTGGTTGATTACAATTGAACAGAAGGGGGTTAGAGTTCAATAGTTTTGATTGTGATTGGTTGCTAGTGAACAGAAGGAATTTTCTTATCAATTACAAACATTAATTCACAAAAGAATATAATTACTTCTTAAACATGTGTTATACTAGTTAGGCATGTTAATTAATTAGAAATTAAATTCTATTTCGTCATTGTCAGAAAACCCATTTCATGTTCTAATGGCATTAGGGAAGAAGGAGCATTTGTGTGATTTTGTCCTAACATATTGTTACGATTCTTTCTCCTAATCAGGCCTTTGGTAAACACTGCTCAACACATCCAACTCAAAAACTAGTCAACAAGTATTCCAAAATAATGTGGTACTTTAATGAGTAAATAAATAATTAACAGCCAATATGACACAATTAACAACACAATAAACTTACTACAAATGTTACACTGTAGATCACTGTACTAAACTCTACTCTGTCTATTTCACCCTGGACTCGTACTACTTTGAGGACTCACTCCACCCCAGACTGACTTCATGGTAGACTAACAGTCCCAGTCTCTTGCTGTCCTGTACTGAACTGTTTTACACACTCTGTCTCTGGTCCACAAAGGCTTTCGATCACATGATCATAACACTGGCCATATTTGGGTGTACCAGTGCTGTCCCTTGCCACAGTTGACTACCATGCAGCACATGAAATTGCTTGCGTTATGTTTGTCAGTTGGTCACAAACAAAATTAACTCTATCGCTCTGCTAATACAGTTACAACACTATGGAATAAGGTGCCTTTACTTTTGTCTTTCTGGGTATTTTGTTAGGTTGTGTTTTTGTATTTGTAAGTTATGGTTCAGTGTTTTATGTATTTTTGCTACTTTACTTTTTTGTCTCTTGTCCTGAAGTGTCTCTAAATTTATTGATTTTACAAATGGTGTTTTAGTCTGATTGTTTTAGTTTGTGATTGGTTGTGAGTAAATAGTTGGAGGTTTGTTTAATAGTGATTGGTGGTTGTTTGTGAAATAAATTCGATAATGATTTTACAGTTGACAAATGCAACTAAACTTTTAAATCAACCATTTTGTCTGAACAGGTCTGTGGGACGAGGAAGATAAGTTCTTCTATGACGTGGCTTATTTCCAGGAGCCGCACAGCACTCCCATACGCCTGCGGTCTTGGACAGGGATCATCCCGTTGTTTGCCTGCTGCTCCGTTGATCTCAAGTTTTGTCCCTTGGTCAAGATGTTTCTTCTTAAATGTGATAAAGGATTCTCTCCCTTTGTTAGTTTGTACTTTTTATTTATTTGAATGTCCATTTTGTATCACAGTGAAAAGATATTTTATTAGCAAATAAATAAATAGACAAATACATACAAAACTTATTCTTAAACTAGATATTTAAACAGTAAAGCCACATTTGAGTCCCTTTCAACACCAAATATGTGATTTTTTCTATAGATATGGGGGTGTAGATAGTACTTTTGTAGTTTTACATTCAATGACATAACTATAATTACCAGTCATTTTATGCCATTTAATTCTAAGGAATGGTAAGGAGTGTTTAAAAAAAAAGTTCCCCTTTCAGACCTTGTGATCTGTTGGGCAGGTAATGTTAATGTCATCTGTTTCTTTGGCCAACTGTTATCTTTCAGAGTTTCATGTGGCCAGCACAACTTACTTTCTCCAACTAAAGTCAGCTACCTATTAGACTTGGGTCGACTCAGGGGAGCCCTAAAAATCCAAAATTCCAGTCCTCACCGAGATTCAAACCCAGGACCCCATGTTCGAAAGACAAGTGCTTAACCACTCTCCCCCCCCCCCCCCCCCCCCCCCCCCACAAGGAGTGGTGGAATAGTATAAACCGTTTCCATAGAAAGTCAAACTTATTAGAGACTAAGTTATATTTTGTTTTGAAATTATTTTTTTTTTGTTTAAATTTTATTATAATAAAAAAAAATGTATTTAAAAAAAAAATAGATAAGCAAACTTTTGTCATTTCAACCCTACTGGACTTAGCCAATTGGTTTACATACTCACACTAGATTTGTGTGTTCTTATCTGGGTTGTCATTTATTTTTAGTAATGAATTCTATACCGGTTGTAAACTACTTCCATTTAGTCTTCGTCTTTTGTTTTTATAAATGTTTTACTACTTTTTTTGAATGGTTTTTTTTTTATATGAAAGCCCATGTGTTAAGATATAAACTCATTTCTACTAAAACTGCATAGACCCCAAAGTAACCTCTTTCAAAACAAATGAGCCTATGGGTTAGAGACTTCTCTCTACCTAAGGTCTAATTCTGGACTTGTAGTGTACACAGACTCTGTGTTAATGCTCTTTTCTCCCAGGTGTGATGTCATTCTGTGTTTTGTCAACAGGTTTGCAAACTGGGTGAGAATGAGTTCTTCCTGACCTTGGTCTCGTACACCAAGCTGAAGATGATACTGAAAACTGTTTTCTCTGATGATGAGTTTCTCTCCCCTTATGGAGTTAGGTCATTATCTAAGGTAAGAAGTGGTTCTTTATCTCCCCTTATGGATTTCGTTCATTATCTAAGGTAGAAGTGATTAGCTTTATCTTCCCTATTATTAAAATTATGATTACTAGAGTTCAAACCCGGGACCATCATTATGACAACCCAGAGCGCATACAACATGATGAGGGGCCCATTTAATTATATTAACTGCTTATGAAATGATAAAGATGTGGACTTAGTGGGAATTAAAGCTTTTTAAGTTATTTTGCTTTTAGCTAGAAATCTTTTTTTTTTACTTAAGAATCATATTATTTAATGGTTGCTTAACGATTTTCTTTTTAGTTATATTAGCTGAAAAAAAACAAAAAGAAATCTGGCTAGTATCATTCATATGTTTCAGGCTTATCAAGATAATCCTTTAATTTTTGACATTGCTGAGGTACCAGTGACTGTCACTTACTTGCCAGGAGAATCCAATTCAGATATGTTTGGTGGCAACAGCAACTGGAGAGGGCCAATCTGGCTGCCTAGTAAGTTAACCAATTAAAAAATCTATTTTTTTAATATTTTTAAAGAAATTAAGGAAATGATTATTATGCCCTAGTCCTGGTCTCCTGCAGGATAGCAGACTTGGAAACAAACAGGGGCAGCAACTCAGTTAAAGCAAATACCAGGGAAAACAATTCCTGATGGGATTTCTATCTTTCACCTTTTTTTTGCTTTTTGAAATACTCAAAGCAGTTTGAGGGTGAATTTTTGTTTGACTAAATAATATGTGTATTCAGTGCTGAATATCCTTTTGTTTGGACCAATGAAAAATTTTATCTTATCTTATCTTAGTTGTGTACTGGTGAAGTAATGTAAATACATTGTCCAAACATTGAAATGATAACCCATCCTTTTACCCAGAGTACACCTCCATAGGCTAGATTTTTTCTATTGGCTCGTGCATGACAGAGTGGTAAAGCGCTTGGCTTCCGAACCGAGGTCCGGAGTTTGAATCCTGGTGAAGACTGGGAATTTTTAATTTCAAGATCTTCAGGCGCCTCTTGAGTCCACCCAGCTCTAATTGGAGAAAAGTAAAGGCGATTGGTCATTGTGCTGGCCACATACCCCCTTAACCATAGGCCACAGAAACAGATGGCCTTTACATCATCTGCCATATAGACCACAAGGTCTGAAAGAGGAACTTTACTTACTGTTTGCTTACATGTACTTTTTTTGGCATCTTTTTCTATTGACAAAGATACTAGTCTTTCTATTTTTTTTTTATTCTTAGTTGGGATCCAGTTTAATAGTAAGTTTGGAAATTTTGATAGATTACTCCTAATCACTATAATCTTTTCTAAAACATATTGGGATTGATTCAGTATGAAGTTATTTCTGGGGGATCAGTTTTGATGTTTCGGAAAAAATGGTAATATTCAAAAGTTAATTTCTTCTGTTGTTTTGTTTTCTCCCGCTAGTGAACTACATGCTGATTGAGTGTTTGGAGAAATATGCTGATCTTGACAAAGTGTTTACTGTTCCACTCAGCATACATTATCCAACTGGATCCAGTACAGTAAGTACATCTCTCCATTGTCATTTCACCTTGTCAGTACATTTGTCATGTCAGTACATTCGTCATATATTAGTACATTTCTCATAGGTCAGCATATTTGTCATGTGTCAGTACATTTGTCCAATATCAGAATATTTTTCATGTCAAATCATTTATCATATATCAATCAATACATTTGGCATATGTCAATACATTTATATTGTGTAAGTACACTTGTCATATGTCAGTGCATTTGTATTGTGTAAGTACACTTGTCATATGTCAGTGCATTTGTATTGTGTAAGTACACTTGTCATATGTCAATACATTTGTTTTGTGTAAGTACACTTGTCATATGTCAATACATTAGTTTTGTGTAAGTACACTTGTCATATGTCAGTACATTTGTCATATATCCATTAGCTGTATTTCTGTGGATTTCTCATGCTTCGCTACATTTTTCCTTGATGGTCATGTGGTTTGGACTTTGGGACCCCCCCCCCCCCCCCCCATGGAGTTTTCAAAAAAGAGAACTTTTGTTTATGTTTTTTTTTTCTCAATATATTTCTATTTCATTATTATTATTTTATTATATTTTTTTTTTGTTTCAATTATTTTTTTAGAAGTCAACATTTTTCACAATTACTCATGATTTGTGTCGGAGATTGCTGAAGATATTTTTGCCTGATTCTCTTGGAGCTCGACCAGTTCATGGTAAGAAGTGGCACATTTCTTATTCCATATGCTAGGACAAATTAGTACAAGTGCTCCTTCTTCCCTTGTGCCATTACAGAATAGAAGGGGGTGCCTGAAACAGCCAGGAAAACCAACGATTTAGAGTTTAAGTCATTAATTATCATGAATCATCTTAAGGGTCACCAGCTCCTGATTTTTCCTCCCGAAGCCTTTCCCGTGCTTGGGTATAACCGCAGGGCAGCGGAGGTTTGGATTCAGAGTTTTCCTTCTCCTAGATGGGTAGCCAACCAAGGCTAACGAGCCCCTCCTGCCCGAAGCTTACTGGTTTAGGCGCCAGTTGCTCACCTTTGCCCCTTCTCCTGTCTGTGGTAACGGTTCCGCCAGGCTCAGTAACTGAGCCACACGTGAAGGCCAGGAGTTGGACAGGTTGTCAGAGGCTATTTGAGACGCATGACATTGGAAGCACTTTATAGGTAATGATGGGCTTAAGACCATTACCACTTCCGGCGTTAACAACCTTGCGGAACCAACATTTGGTTACTGTCGTAATTATCTAACATCATAATTATCTAACGTCATCGTTGAATTAAAACAATTTTTGTTTCAGGTGAAGTTGAGAAGTATGTGCTTGACCCTGATTGGAAACCTCTGGTACTTTTCTATGAATACTTTCACGCTGAAAGTGGACGCGGATGTGGCGCCAGGTCTCCGTTTTTGTTTTTTTTTATCTAAACTTTTTTTTGTCATCCCTTTTTTTTTTTGACATATAGCAAAAAGAAAGTAAAAGTTCCCCTTTCAGACCTTGGGATCTATGAGGCAGATGATGTAAGGTTCATATGTTTATTTGGACCCTGTTAACGAGGATGTAATGTGGCCAGCATAACAACCAACCTTTAGTTTTCCCGAACTAATGTTAGGTACCTATTAAGAGCTGGGTGGACTCAGAGGTGCCCTAAAAATCCAAAAATTAAAAATCCCAGTCTTCACCAAGTTACAAACCTCGGACCGTCAGTTCAGATGCAAGGTATTTACCACTCAGCCACCATGCCTCTTTTTTTTTTTACATATAAGCAGCTGCTAATTCAGACTAAAACCAAGGTATCAAAATGAATCCTATTATACATTTGCATACACCCAATCAGGCCAGCTGGTTACTAGGACCCAATGTGGTCCAATGGACATGATTGGCTGTATTTCAGTTTTTATTCTACCCAATCAAATGTAAGCCTTTTGAAATGAAAGAAATTATGTTGTGCACACACAAACTGCTCCATGCAGATCACTGTGGAAAATTATTTTTCAGCTAAGAAGGTGTAGCCCCTTTTGGTAACTTTCAAGTCTTGGGGCAGTTGATGTAAATTTTTACCATTATAAATTTCACCTGTATATCTGGTAGATGTTTATCAGGGTGTGGTAACCAGCTAATAGGTCAGCTTCATTTACTTGCCCCCCCAACTGATGAGAGGTAGTTGTTATACCCCCCTCCTTTCTCTCTAGTTTTTCCCAGAATTCAAAATCCTAAATCATCGCGTCTCATAAAAATGGTCCCATTACCTTTCAATCAGGCTAAAAATAAAAATGTGAACAAAAATATAAATAAAAATATAAATATTTTATTTCCTCATCGCCAGACAGTTTTATCAATATTTGAGTGTCATTTTTTTTTTTCAGTCATCAGACAGGATGGTCTGCCCTTGTCTTGGAGCTTGTATACAAACTGCACAACATGCAGCAACCGCTAACTGAGTCGTTTGTCAGTGACTTGTTTCCTAAACCACCGCAGCCTAATCTTTACCGACTACAGCCCCATCAGTCATTCTTACATCACTGATGTCATTTTTAGATTTGGCTTTTTTTTTACAACAGCAAACTTAATCTTTCTCACTGATCTATGTATAAGTGTGAAAGTCTCAACGTATGTGGGTCAGTGATGACATATGTAGATAGATTCTTATCCATTTTTAACAATGCAACATGAGGCCTTTAGCAATTGAAAAAATCTATTCATATCAACAGCGCAGACTCCTGAATTAAGTGGGACACAAGGCTGTCTGACTCTGATGTTTTAATCAAACAAAAATCTAAATGCAAACTGAGTTTCTATTTAAAGCATCTGCAGTCAAACTTAATGATATTGAACTAACAGAACCAGCTCAATAACCTGTGATCTAACCCTGTTCAAAGCATGTTGCAAACAACTGCTCTTGGTCTTGTCTGTTGTTTCTGTTGTCCAACCTGTGTGAGTTTTTTTCATTTTTCCTAAACTTTTCCATCATGATGATCATTGAAGAGAGATAATTTTTAAAACTTCATGTTGGTTTAAACAGTTCTGTCCAATCAAAAAAATATAAAGGAAGGATTTTTGAAATAAAAAGTCCTTGTTGGAGTCAGTGACCTTGCATCCTATGTTAAAACTGCTACATTTAGGAAATATTTGTGGGTAGAGTGGTAATTCTTAATGCTATAAAAAAAAATAATTCAGTGATAATAAAAGGCTTACTAGACATTGGCATAGAATCCTCCTCTCCCCCCTCTTAATGCCAAACATATGACTTTTAACCCTGTCTGCAGACTCTAGAAATTGTATTGGTTTTAATATGCAGGCTCTCTTTCATGATAAACAACCTGAACTGTGAACAATTACCATGAGATTAGGTGCAAGTAAGTTCTGTTACTGGTATCGAGGCAGTAAAAATAGTTTGACTTAGAGAATGTTGTTTGAGTTTCTTAACTTTGATAAAACCAACTTAAAAAAAAAAAGCCAATTCCTGGGCATAAAGATCAACTTCAGGAAAAAATTGAAATCATTGGAACTTTAATATATTCCCTGTTTCAAATGTCAAGGTTTCTGAATATATGGAAACTGTAAAATGTTAAAACTAGAAATTGTGACACAGAACAAGAAAGACAATTCAGCCTGCTGTGTTCCAAGCATGTTATTTTGTTGATTTTATCATTGATATATAGTGATTCCATATAAGGTGCCTATCACTAAATGTTGAGACCAGGCAATGTTTTAAGCAATATAACAAACTAAACAGAAACCTCTTCAGCAATGAAAACTAAAAAAATTGTCTTTTTGAAAAGATCTCCCAGATCTGTTGTTCTCTCTTTAATGTGTGATTTTCGATCGAAATCCTTTGAAAACTATGTCATACAAGTCTGTTACGTCAGACAGATGAACTTGCGGCTGTGTTATTTATTATATTTTACAAACTCATGTGACATTAATTTTCATTTCACATGTTTTTGTTAGAGGTTCTGTTGCAAGTAGTATAGATCTATCTGGTAGATTTATTTTATACGAGCATTATTTGTATGTAATTGACTTACAGTTTACCAAGTAATTCAGAGAAATGTTCTTCATCAATGAAACCATTGTTTTATATAGAGTCTATATGTAAATATACTTTATTTTAATTATATTATATTTATTATCTTTATGGTAAATCATAATTGCAATCCTTAAGTGATAGACTTAGTCCAATACTGTTCCTGCAACCAACCTATATATATATTAATCCTTAATGCTACCTCTTAGCCTAGCCTTTATCCAATGACTATGATACTGTCCCTACACTGTCAAAGTCTATTTTTATTTTTTTTAACCCTTACTCATCTAATAGAATGTTATTCTTAATACAATATCTATCCCTAAGCCTAACTTCATGATTAGAGCTAACCCCAGACACTGATCTCAAAAAATACCCAGATTTTTTGTTGTTTTTTTGTTCTTTATCTTTTAGAACTAGAAACAAATTTTAAAATTAGATCATATTACAAATATAAACATTGTTTTAGTCACACATTTTTTTTTTAAATATGTAAATAATGTTAGATCACATTAAAAGCTTTCAAAAAAATTGCATTTTTCTTTTTGTATATACAGTATTGTCTTGTTTTGTTTTTTTTTGGTTTTCACTTAATATATGACCTAATAAATTTAATAACTTTAAGAATATCTCAAAGTCTCAAGATAAGAAAGAGGGCAGTGTTTTTTGTAGATCAAGCTATGTAGACCCAGCTGAGACCTATATATTTTACCATTTTTAATGCAGACAAAAGCCATTTTCTGACTGTGGTGAATTTTTGCCCAGATGCGCATCTTTGACTGTCAAAGCAGGATGTTTTGTTAAATGGGCTAAATGTTTTAAACAAATTACATAAACTCATTTTGTTTTGTTTTTAAAATGAACGATACATATCTATGTTTTGTTTGTGTTCAAACTTATTTCGTATGTAAAATAAAACACTTAATAGTTATGTTTGCCCATTAGGGTTGGGATTTCAGTTTGGTAGACTCAAGGCCTCCAAAAAATACAGAAACTAAAAATCCCAGTCTTATAGAGAGTTGAACCCAGGACCCCAGGTTTGGAAGCTACACTGGGGTGTGGTGGCTGAGTGGTAAAGCGTGTATAATTACTATATCATTTTATATTATATCGCTACCCTTCTGGTATCTTGGCCGATTCGGTGAGGTCGGGGTGGGGGGGGAGTGATTGCTTCTATTGCCCTCCCCACTCTAGCCCTCTGAGCCCATTTGTATATTATGTCGCACAATCACTCAAATTTTATCATTAGTAAATTTAAATGAAAAAGGGTTGTACCAGGTGGGAGGGGCGATACATGCAATCGGCTTCCGCCCATCGGACAAACCAATACTTTTTTCTTTTTGTAATTTAATTAAGAAATTACAAAATTAATTTAAAAAATCTGACACAAATATAATTTATCTATGCTATAAATTAAATTCTCATATCGAATCGCCCCACCCTATTCTTTAATGCCAAATGCAATCATTAGCAGAAATTAGAAAAAGTGGCGAGGCTCAAGCGTTTTCACTCTACTACCACCCCACCCCAGCCCCTTTCCGAACGAAAAGATGACGTTTTAGAACAGAATAGTCAAATAAGGCGATAGAGTTTATGTAACTGCACATGATTTACATAATTATAAAAGACTTTATTTTGGAAAATTTAGAATTAATACGAAATGTTTAGTATAAGAGTAACAATTGAGATTGAGTTCTGAACCCAAATATTATTTTCCTAGTCAACTTTTCCCAACCTTTACTCATACTGATATTTTTCTATTGTATAAATAAATTTTGGACTAAAACTCACGATATATGCTTGAATCCTAAAAATGCAAAACAAAATTACAGTAGAATCTAATTGGTCCACTTAATTTCTCCTACCACTTCCCCAATTTTTTGTTTAGAGCTTTGAATTATAGTTCTGTAACAAAACAAAGTTACAAACAGCCCTATTAAACAAAATGTACCACTTAAAAATCATCTTTTTTAAAAGTATTATTTTTCAAATAATTTTTTTTTTCGGCGGCGATACTGGATGTCTTAATCTAAATAAGTTTGGGTATCTTATCTTTCAAGGAACAAATCGGTTGTATTTGCAATGTAGTAAGGGCCTGTTAATTCATATCAGAATATTTTTCAAGTAAAACATTTTTCAAGAGTTCCTTTTTTTTAACAGAATGAATAAGGAGCTGTAGACGTCAAGAGAATGCGTTTCTGTAGTGAAAAATGCAAGAAAACGCTTTTGACGTCGGGGTTTCGCTCCGAACTCCACTGGGAGAGCTTACAGCGGTCCCCCAGACCACCTAGCTGTCAGGAATAAAGTCTCAACATGGCTTTTTTTTTTTTCGCCGAAGGTTGAAAAACACTGCTTTTATGCTTAGTGTTAGGGTTTACTGGGCGTTTTTAGGGTTTGGAAAAAAAATCGCCCCCCCCCCCCACTCCAGAGTTCTGGATCCACTAATGAGATAAAGGCACATTCCTCGTTACATATGCTAGGACAAATTTGTACAAATGCTCCTTCTTCCCTAGCGCTATTAGAGCATGGAATGGGTTGTCTGAGCCAGCCAGGAAATCCAGTGACTTGGCAGAATTTAGGTCATTGGTTAATATGCATGAATAAATGCATGACGCGTAGGTAGGACGTAATCATCTTCTTTTTTGAAGTAACGTCTGTATTATATAAGATAAGATAAGATAAGTGACAAATTGAAATAAAAGTCCCGGCCTTGTAAGATAATAGTTGACATCAACTGAACAATTAAAATATAAGTCCTGGCCTTGTAACATGATATCCGACATAAACTGACCAATTAAAATATAAGTCCTGGCCTTATAAGATGATATCTGACATCAACTGGCCAATCAAAATACAAGAGTGTATATGTTGTGATGGACTGACCGACGGGAGAAAATACTGTTCCATACATCTGAAGCTTGGAATAGGCCCCAGACTCCTAGAGCCCAAACCACATATTAAGTGAGAATGGGGTGGGGGTAATTTTTTTCCCCACTTTTAATAAACTCACTTCTTATTAGTTTAAGGGGGAAAACAGTGGGAGAGGGGAGAGAACTCTAACCTTTCCGAATGAAATATTTTCTCTAAAGTCACAGACACGTTTTGCTTTAATATGTTTCAGCCTGTGCTTATAAAAGAATATTCCCAGGGGTCCGTCTTAGGATTCTGTGATCTTCTTAATGTATAAAGCCCCTATCCCATCACCAGGTTACTATGACTAGAATCAGGATCTATATAAAAGATTTTTTTTTAGTCTGTTTTATGCTGTACATGTTCTTGTCGGCAGTTACATTCTGGCATAAGTCTCCATCGGGACTGCGGTGAGGGGGGGGGGGAATGGCAGAAGGCAGAGATCGAACCCGAAACCATCGTAACAATGTAAAGACATTCCAGAGCGCATACCACTAGAACAGGCAGCCATCCAGCCACATGTAAGGCGCAGATAGTGCGGGTGTGTGGTGATAACAGTATTCAAACCCAGAGCCATCGTGTTGGCAGTCAAAAAGGGCAGTCAGACTTCTAAATGGAAGATAATAATGTCACAGTGACCAAAGCAGCCTTCGGGCAGCTAGAAAAATAAAAGGAAGACAGACGATATGATGCAAGCCCCTGACCATCATATTGATAACAGGTAGCAACAATCACACACACACACACACGTGTGATAATGACTTGCGGATCAATACGACAGTTTGTTGATTTCTGCCTTTGGCAAAATAACATGGTAATGATATCCGAATGTTTATATTTGATGAAGTAACAATATAGATGAACTCTATGAACTAACAATAACAATATATATGAACTCTCTTTTCTATGAACTAATAATAACACTGTAGCCTATGAAAATTTTATTTTTCTATGAACTAATTATGTATATGGACTTTGTTTTCTATCGATTAACAATAGCAATACGCCTGAGATTTCTTTACTTTTTAGTCAGCAAGGTGTCAATATTAAACTTATTTTATACATTTCTTTTATTTAGATAACATTGTTTAGGTTTACACAAACACCAAACTCCCTGGCACACAAACACACACACAGCCTAATGCAATTTATTTGCCAGCACCATATTGTAAAGTAGGCTTGTTGATTTGAATGTCGGCCGTGTGATCTGGTAGCCACTTCATTTAATGTGGGCTACCTCCTCTGTGTACACTCTTTCCCCCCCCCCCCCCACCACCTCTGATAAAAAGGGCGATTTTTTGGACAATAACCTTGACCGATTGGCACTTAATTTGTACTTGTGTTACGTAACAGACAGACGTTCTCTGGCCCAGACCATAATCAACTCATGCATCTTCAACGTAGCTCCTATCAACGTCAGAGGCGTGACCAAAAACTTCTGTAAATAGGAAGAAGCAATGTGGGGTGCATGTATAAGTTGCACAAGTTTTTTAGTAGCCCGCATTTACTTTTTCCCAACCCAGCTGGGTGGACTCAGAGGTGCTCTAAAGATTCCGAAATTTAAAAAAAAATTCGAACCTGGGACCCATAGGTGCGGAAGCCAAGTGCTTTACCACTGAGTTACCGCGCTTCCCTTATTAATTGTATATGAGTTTAATCCCGGCTGCCTTGTAGTGTGATATGTGCTCTGGACTGTCGTCTAAGCGGTCCCGTGCTCTAACTCCGCCCTATGCCCCCCCCCCCAGCCGCCGTCCTGAGTAAGTTTTGGAATAGGATGTAGACTATCTGAAGGAACACCCGAAAAAACAATAAAAATAGGTACGCCCCCTGTTCATGTTTGGCACTGACACATAATATCTGAACTTATAAAAGGTCCCATATCCGATCCTAGAAAGGAAGCCTGAGCACACGTTTTTTTTTTTTTTTTTGAATATCTTTAAGGATTAATTACATTTGAAAAAACTGAATTCGAGAATGTGCATTTCCCTAAAACCTCAGTAACTAATTATTCCTCTATAATTTATTCACTTTAATCCAATTACCATTTTTTTAAACATCTCCGCCATAGTTCAATGCATAGGGAAATTTTTTTGCCAGGAATTTCATCGATCTACTTCTATATATCCAACATGAGAATACATTTGTTCCGCACACAGCTCGAGACAGGTTGGCAGGCAGCTATTGTCGAAATGTTTGCTCCCGTCTCAAGCAAGGCTCTCGCTTCTCAGACGATGTTGATTTGGTGAGCATTATGAAGATTTTCCCGCTCCCTGGACTTTTTAAACTGGAATTTAAGGTCCAGGCCTAAGAAATAAAAATAAAAAAAAGAGCGTTACGGACTTACTTTTAGGGTTCAAATAATCAGATTTTGTGAAGTGAAACTGCTGCTTCCTAGCCAACATACTATTGCTGCTCCCCCACTTGTTGCCGACACTAACGCCCTCTTGTGATCAAAGTCCTACTCATCACAACCACTCCAGTCGTGACTCAATCCAAGTTCCGTAACTCCTTTCACGACTGCTTCCTACTCTTCTTAAATGATTTGAGTTAACCCACTTTCTTTTATCTTGTCTCACTAGACCAAATGAAAGGGGTTCTCGGTCTGTCCAGTGCGCACTCCCTGCACACACAAAGCAAAGAGCTCTCAAACTGAGTCGGACATCAAAGGAAATGATTGGTCCATTAAGTTAAATGATGTACTAAACTGACTTCTACTTTTACTCAGAGACTAATGGAGTCTACACAGTAGTTGACTATTTCCTTTGATACCAGAAAGGACTCACGGGAAGTTTTCGGTAACTGAGGAAAAATGAGAATCCCGCCACCAAGTCTCAGATATTTACTCACATTTTTGTCGGCATATTTTAATTGTTTTCTTCTGATACTCCTACAATAAAGAATAAACACACACATATAAACAAATTACTCACACACAACACTAACACACACAAAGAACACACACATACACATGTGAAATGGAATAGTTACGATGGCATCATGCCTTAACCTTTCACCTTGTAATTAGCATATTTTATACTGTTTTAGGTTTTAACTCTATTGGTCTCCATCAGCCGTAAGATGGATCCTCTCTTAGTAAGGACTTGTTCTGAATAGACATTCCCGCTCACTTACCAGAAGACCAAGCTAATGCTGTTTTTTATTTTTTTACTTTTTAGACGCTTTACCACTCATTTCCATTATTGTTTAGAGTGCCCATTGCCCAGTCAGAACTTGAAAAGATCTGAAAGAAATTTGACAAGAATTATCCCCCAGCGTCTGCTTTGTTCAAGTCTATGCTGTAATTCAGATCCCACCCAAATAGTAACTCTCGTAAGAGTTGAGTTTATGACACTTGAAACTCTAAACCGACGGCAACTCCCCTCTGCCGGCTGTTAATACAATTTTGTCTGGAAGGCATCCAAGAAGATGCAAATATGTAACAACCGACAGCTCGTATTCCAAGACTAGAGTCGAATTCAAAGGCCGAGCACACCGGTGAAACTCCTAAATTTACCTTCTGTGTACCACAGCGGCCGCGTGGGTTTCTGCAATAAAGCGGCCCCCTTGG
Source organism: Biomphalaria pfeifferi (assembly GCA_030265305.1). Taxonomy (NCBI): domain Eukaryota; kingdom Metazoa; phylum Mollusca; class Gastropoda; family Planorbidae; genus Biomphalaria; species Biomphalaria pfeifferi. The sequence goes on from JASAOG010000073.1 coordinate 2,920,909, forward strand.
GGAACGATGTGTGGATTGTGACAGGACAGTTAGGGCTCTCTCACTTCCCTGCAACCCCACGGAGGTGTTGTTTTGGTTTTCTTTGTGTCCTAGTCGTTTCCTCCGATGCCTAAGGCGGATCTTTAAAATAAGGTGGCAAGATAAAATAACCAATGAGGAAGTGCTACAAAGAGCAGGGTGCCAGGACATCCGCTCTGTTATCAACAGCAGACGCCTTGGCTGGCTTGGCCACGTTCGTAGAATGCCAGTAGGTCGACTTCCACAGGACATCCTGTATGGGGATCTAATAGAAAGGCAGGAGAGCCGCTGGTCGCCCACTTTTACGTTATACAGATGTATGCAAACGCGACATGAAGCTCTTCAAAATCGACACTGGCAACTGGGAAGCGGTGGCACTGGACAGATCCTCATGGAGAGAAAGCATAAAGGAAGGGTCAAAGATTGCAGATGTCATACACAACAGAAGCAGAAAGAAGGGTGAAAATGCAACGGCGCCTGGTGATTGTATATGCCCAACCCGAGACCGCAGCTGTGTATCAAGGATTGGCCTCTTTAGTCACACAAGAAGTTGCAAAGGGAAATCACTTCCTCTCCAGACGTCAAATGCCACAAAAAAATCGTTTCTTTTTAACAACCGTTTCCGTCCGGGCCGCATGTTGAAGCTGAGAAGTGTTGCCCAGATACCACTTGAGAAATATGAAGTTAAAGAGAAAATGGAAGAAAAAGAGAGAGAGAAAGATTTGGATGGAGAGCCAACTTTCGATGTCTTATCAAAATGGAAGACAAAAAGGTCAAGAGTTCACGATAATAAAAGAAGTCGTAAAAAAACATTTTTAAGTAGCCGATTAAGTCTGGCGACAACGACCACTTTGACTGGTCAGCTATCAAATCATTCGAGGAGTTCATCAACATGTCCAGTGATCAAAGACAGACGTCCACAACAAAACATGGACATAACACAGCATATATTGTGACAAAGACTTTCTAATTCCATTGTCACAATAACTTTCTAATTCCATTGTCACAATAACTATCTAATTCCATTGTCACAATAACTTTCTAATTTTATTGTTATAATAACTTTCTAAATTCGTATGACAATACCTTTATAATTTCATGGTCACTCTAACTTTCTAATTTCATAGCTGCAAAAATTATCTGATTTCATTAGGGCGATAACTTTCTAATTTCACTATCGCAATAATTTTCTTTCATAAATAAATAAATAATATCTTCGTCATTTAATATGGCCATCACGATAAAGTGTTTGTCAAACTGTTATTGGCTTAGTGATTCACAAATATGTATATATGCAAAGGTCAGAGTTCACGATGGATTGAAACTAGAAAAAAAAAAGTGTAATATAATACTGATTAATATTTGTCTCTGTATGAGACCATTTTGCTGATTAAATTATTCTCACGCCACCACGCCACGCTCGACTTCTCTTCCATATTATGTCTAATTCTTTTGTAAATGTTTTACATGTTTCGGATGGTTCCTTCAGAGTTGAAGAGAGTTTACTTCCTAGTCCAAACCTCCCGCAAGACGACGGGGGATGGGAGTGGGCAGGGTTTGAACCCTCGACCGTCGATAAATCGGAACGACAGTCCAGCGCGCAAACCGCACCACCAGGCAGCCATTTGTATTGAGGAATGGAAAGTCTTTAAAGTTTACGGCTTCTGGTACCCACTCAGTCCTCTGGTACCTTCTACTAGCTTAGCCTATGAAACACTTAGAGGCGGTCTTTCTAATACCCTCTGCCCCCTCTGTCTCCTACAATTCCATCGAGTACATTCTTTCAGAACAATGTTAATGGATTCGTGTTATTAACACAGAGATCTGACTACCTGGCAAGTACATTGAGTAAAAGGGGAGAGAATCCAGGCACCATCCCATGTTTTATCAACTAGCGAGGCATGCAACAAGGGCGAGTATTCAGTATTTGCTCTCGTGCTTATTTTCCTTGAAAACTCAAAACCATTTAAGACATGAAGGTGGCAGATCATTGTTTAGGTACGTTCTCTCACTGCCGGAATGCGTGGGAGTACGAGCACGAAGGTCGTCTGCTAACCTGCAAAGAAGTAGATCGAGGTAGATCTCCCACTCGACCGACCGTCTCCTAGATAAAATCATGAATCGGATTTTGGTCATCTAATATATAAAGTTGATTGTTAGGAGTATGTATTTTTTATGTATTGATGTCCTTTATAGAAATCAAAACCGTTTGATCAATCTTAATGAAACCTGGCATGAAGGATCCTTAGGTAATAGCGGTGATTTTAGGTTGTGTTAAGTTGCCCTATAACAAGACAGTTTACAATATATTTAGTTCACTGAGGCATCTTGACATTGTTTATAACTATTAAAACAGCATAGATGCCTCAGTAAAGTATGTATTAATTATCTATTAATATTATCACAATAAAATATTACATTGATGTCACGTATCTATGTATTTGAAATTATTTATATTATTACAATGATGTAATACCGTGATGTTCAAACTATGGCCCGCGGGTCATATCAAGCCCAGGACGCGGTGCTAACCGGCCCCTCAAAAATCCGCGGTGCATAAAGAAGACGCAGGGCCTCTGTTTCCTGGCTAGGACTGTGCATTGCTTCCGAACCGAGGGGTCTTGGGGTTCGAATCTCGGTGAAAGCTTGATTTTGAACTTCTGGATTATAAGGACGCCTTTGAATCCACCCAACTCTAATGGTATCTGAAAATAGTTGGGGAAAGTAACGATAATTGGTCGTTGACAGGGTTAATTTCCTACTTTGCAATTAGATGAGGAACCTAAACAGTGACCCTGGTGGCCTGAAGCCAGACCAAACCTTACAGTTGTGACCAGGGGTGTGTGCTCACGATGAAGGTAAATGCTGATGCCAGGCCAGGCTGTACATAGAGGCCCATGTTTGATAAATAAATTTCCGATGCGGCTTCATAGGTCATCGTTGTATCTGTGGGGTAGAGATAGTGAGTGGTTTCCTACAACTTTCCAACAGTTTTTTTTTGTAAACCTAGAGTTATTTCCCATGTAGTGTGGCATTTGAAGACGAATTACCTCCCTGTAAAAAAAAATCATGTATATTTGATGGTGCTGAAAGTGTGTGTGTGTGTGAGGAAATATGTGTGGGTGTGTATAGAATAGTTTAGGAGGTCTGACCACATCCCTTTGCAGATCTGGAGAGTGTAACTGGCCGGGCTGAGGTCAGGGAGTACGAGCTTTCTCTACCCACCCCCACCCCTTTTTTTTTCTTGTTTGCAAAGTGACCCAAGTTCTCTGGGTTAAAGGAAAGGTTAAAGGTAACTGGGAAGGAGGGGGGGGGGGTATAATTCTCCTATAAAGCGCCTGTCTTTAAAAAAAAAAGGAGTTCCCCCACTGCCCTATGTGAAATGTACTAAGAGCAGACAATGTTAATACTTAGCGAACTAATGGCAGAGCCCACTGGCACGTGACTATGAAGTCTGTGTGCAAATAGTCTTCTTGTCATGACCTACTAACGGAATGACTTTGACAAGTGTTTCCTTGACTCTCTCTCTCTCTCTCTCTCTCTGTCTCTCTCTCTTTATGTACCGATCAACCTTTTGGATATTGTATATTGAAAGAATAGACCCCAGTGACCATTAGATGATCTGTATTGTAAGGATAGACCTCAGATACCACTTATATAGCTGTGTTTTGGAAAGATAGATCTGAGACCACTTTTTGTAGCTGTGTTTTGTAAGGATAGATCTCAGAGACCACTTTTTGTAGCAGTGCCTTGTAAGGATAGACCTTAGAGATCACTTTTTGTAGCTGTGTTTTGTAAGGATAGACCTCAGAGAGCACTTTTTGAAGCTGTGTCTTGTAAGGGTAGACCTCAGAGACCACTTTTTGTGTGTATTGTAAGGATAGACCTTGGTGGCTGACCTTTCGTACCTGCGCACCGTACAAAACTGCTGTGACGTATAAGAAGGCAGAAGTATTTAGCAGTTGCACAAATGCCGGATTTACGAGTGTGGCACTCGCGATGCATACAAATGATGAGGGCAGATGAGGCGATGGATGCCTTTAATGTACAGAGTACTATCAGTGTGTATGTGTGTGTTTAATTGTTTACTCGGCTTCCATTTTTTTAAAAATGTCCTTTACCGCGGTAGTTCACAAACTACGGCCCGCGGGCTACATACAGCCAGTGTCGCGGTACTATTCCAGCTCTTGGAAACGTCTGCCCGGGTACGCTATTCTGCCTCAACGTGGCACTCGGGTGGAATCGAACATTTGAGGACGTGATTAGGCGATATGAATAGCAAAACAAAACTCCTGTGGGAGTGTCTAAGGAAATGCGAGAGCTTTCCCATTGTACGGTGCGGAGTTGAAAGAGAGCTTCCACGTCCCTGTCGATAATCCATGCGCCGTTCTTCAAAGGGACCGCTATACTAATGGCGAGTCCTGCACGGTTAGCTTGGAACAACATAGGAAAATGGCGGAGGTTCCCGGTGTACTCAGCCTTCGGCCATGCATTCTAGTCCATGCTCCCGGAGTGCCAGATTCATCGGAAACAGCAATGCTTTACATAGGCATTGACTTGGCCAGACAGAACGGTTCGAAGAGCCTTCGTTTAGCTCAATCAAACGGAAACGTCTGCTCACAGTATGTAATGAAACCACAGCACACAAGACGGAAAATTTATAGAAAACTTATTTCAACTCACTCTGTACACGTTATTTCCCCCATTTCCCAATCTCGGAGGAAGTTGAAACTTTGGATAATTATTCATTGTCCATAAGCATAAGAAGGCAGAGATGAATTTAAAAATTTAACTAATTAATTATCTAATTAGCGATAATTTATTAATTTAGTTTGAGAATGGACTAAAGGAAATGAATTTTACTGTGCTAATGTATATGTTATATATGTACAGTTCTTCCCCTTTGATAAGCTTTTTTAAAAGTGTTTTTTTTTTAAATATTTTGCTTGTCATTGCTCAGATTTAAAAAATAATGTTAGACAAGAGATACGATGTTAATATAAGAAATCATTGACTTGGCTATGTAAAACTTTTTTCAATTATAAAAAAAAACATGGCTGACATCAATCTATTTTTTTTTTCTATTGCATCTTTTCAATTATTTTCCTTGCGTGCTTCTTTTAAAGGAAGCAAACAAAAAGTTTAATCTAACTGGCCTCTGGAAATTCTGGGTACGATTAAAAAATAAAAATCAAGATTACAAAGAAAGTTTGTGTTTTCATACAAACTCGGAGGCGGTCCCAAATGGCATGTATGTGGTTGCACCATGAATTTTGTAATTTAGGATGTTAAATTAGGTGTCTAAGTCAAAATGTTCTAAGTACTTTAGGGAGGATGACATTATTGGATAATAGTTTAGATGCCCAGATACTTTACTGACCACCATGTTGTTTTTAAGCATATTTATCTCACTTATCTATATGAAACTTTTAATAACTTTTTTTAAAGAGATTTTTGTTCTTATGCTGTCAACTTATGAATTTTTAAGTGTATTTACTGAAATGAAGGTCTTAAAAAATGTTAATAAATTGATGAAGTTGTTTCTTCTTTTTTTTTCAATAACTTTTTTAAAGAGAGTTTTTTGTTCTTATGCTATCATATTAAAGGAATTTTAATTTAGATCCAATAGCTGCTAGAAAAAAATACAAAACAGCAACAGAAAAAAAGTTGACATGTAATTCAAGGGAGATAGTCTAGTATGCCTTAAAACCAAAATGGCGTATTTCCAATGACAATATATAGTAATAAGAAATAAAACTTAAAAATATATATTATAAAAACTATTTATCTCCGAGGAAATCAAATTACATATTTGTAATCTGCATTTTTTCTGCATATTCTTAAAATATAAGAGAAACCTGATTTAGCGTTTCTAGTCACGTAAACTAATACGGTACTAATACCCATTATTGATGACACCTTTGAAATCAACCTGGGGAATGAAGAAGAAATTTCTGTCTGTCTAGTTTCTTGTTGTGTGTGTATTGAAAAAAATCTCTATACTGTCTAATATGTTGACTTATCAAACAGTATTTTCATGATCCTTTTTTCTTAATTAGCATCGTTCTTGTGTGTCAGATACATTTTTGTTTTCTGAATGATTGGTCTCGGGCATGGATGTGTGTAAAGCACATACGTTGTAGAATATAATGTAATAATAATGAATAATAACTAGATTGTTGTAGGTCTACAACAGAATTCTCAAGTAGGCCTATATCCATGAAGGTCAAATCATAGATAAGGATTTATCTCTCTCTCTATATATATATGGTCAAATTCTCAAATGTCACATTTGTTCAAATGTAACCTTGCTAGATGTGCAGACGACATGAGTTCCTACGATTAGGCTGATTAGGGCTGCAAAGGAGGCAAAGCCTAATAAATGCAGGATTGACGCCTAACGGCATGTGTATATGGGTAGTCTAGATATACATTCTCAGCTAATAAAATAGAAGTAAAAACGGATTTACTTATTTAAGTATCTAGATCTCGAATACGAGGAATAGCCAGGCCATTGCCTTGTTTAGATTGGTAAAAGTAATACTGTGCCGAAAGTATTTCTAATCCTACATTTACCGCCATCAGAGTAATGGCTGACATTTTTACTTTTAGTGGATATTTTCTCGATAAACTTCAAACGTCAAGGACGCTAAAAAATGAGCTTGCATGTTGCCAACTAAATAACAAGCAAAATATTTAAAAAATACTTTTTAAAAAAAAAGCTTTTCTAAGGGAAAGAAATCCGCACTTGTAACTATCTCTCAATAATGTATGTTTTATGTCCCTTATTTCCCGGATACACTGAAAAGCTGACTATTTCTAGTCTTTTCCCCACGTAGGAGAAACATTTAATTTTAATCTCTGTATATATGCCAGGGCAGATTGACCCTAATTGGGCATGTTTATAAGTACCATTTTATGTTGCTTAAAAATGGGGAAAAAATAACAAAAAATAAACATTTTCTGAAAACCGTTAGAAGCTGATACACCATAAGTCACACAAATAATAATCCTCCTATGCTAATATAATCTTTCTTACATTTATGTATTGTTTTTTTAAAGAGTTGTATCTTTTATGAAAAAAAAAAGTTGCATAATTAATTTTACAAATAAAAAGGTTTGCTTTCCGACGCCAAAACTGTTGCACATAAACTATGCAAGCCACAAAATATGATAAAATTGTATATTATATTATATTATAAGATTATGTTTTCAAAGCTCTTCTAGACTAAAAAAAAAAAAAAAAAAAAAAAGCGTGGGCGCTAAAGATGCACATGAAGCTTCCTTAGTTCCAATATTCCAACATGTGTGAAAATAAGTTCGCTTCAAGAATGTAGGTCAGAAAATGGTCTTCCCGCCCCCCTCCCCACAGAGCATGGGGCAAGCACTCTTGGTCATTATGGTCTTTAAAGGTTGTACTCCCTTTGCCCCCCCCCCTCCCCCTCCTTCCCTTTCTTATCTCTTGAGCTAAACTCCCCCCGCTGGCTTCAGCTCTCATCGGGCATCAACGACAAGACCGTGGTATAGTTAAGACAATAAAAAGGAACGCGTGTGTGGTCAGACTTAAATGTATCCCAGGCGAGTTTTTTTCAGGTCTGATGTCCAGAAAATACCAGATTGCTGATTGCATGGCTCCAGACACCGAATCAATTTTATTCTTGTAGGCGTATTAGTTCACTAGAATCAGAAACTATAATAAAGCACTCAAAATTCTTTTTAAAAAAATAAACAAAAACACCCCTACCTTTTATTGGAATCATTTTCTCAGTTCATAAACAAGTTAAATATAAAAATACCTTCTCCACACATTGCTCACAATTACCCTATCCCTTAGTGACGCCTTAGTCTGTTGGACCGTTGGGGCACCATGCTCTACGAGACCGTCTTTCTCCATTCCTCTCTGTCTTTTGCCTTAGTTAGAACCTCCTTCTATGGCAGCAGGGGCGGACTGGCTATATGGGCAAATGCCCGGTGGGCCGGTACCAAATGGTCGCGACCAAAGCAAAAAAATTCAATGCAGACAACTTTTTAAAAAAGTGACAGCAGCAAGACACAAAGGCCAAAACACGTTTTGTTTTTTCTTTTTTAATTCATATTACAATTAATTTTGTTTGAAATTCAACAAGAATATCAACAAAAAAAATAAATACACTATACACTGTACGTATTATCATTTGCAAAACGTTAGACTGTACTTTCTGCAATGCACGAGCGGCATGGACTGCTTTGATGTCTTTGAGGTTGTATTTGGCCTAATCATTTTGCTGGTCGGCATGGGCCCTTGATGGCACTCCCATTGAAAAAAAAAATATTTTTTTTTTCTAATGAAATTTAACCAAAAAGAGGGATGAGAGAGGTTAAGCTAGAAAACATTGATATAACGCAGCAAAAAAAATAAAAAAAATAGGCGCGACAATTATCTCTCTAACAATGCTTAATAGAAATTAACTTTAACACATACACACAGCCGCTTAATTGCAAACCACCCAACTTATTCACAGCTCAATATGGGTATAAAGTTCTACTTTCTGCGATTTGAAAAGAAAAAGCAAGTTTCTTTTTGTTTATTTTTAGAGACATACATCCAAAAATACTACACTTAAGGCTTACAAAAAAAAATATTTAATTATAAAATAAATCTAGATCTAAATTAATTTTTATACTATTATAATTAATGGCAAACTTAGTATGAAATCGTTAATGATGAAAATTATTGCAATAATTACAAAAATTTATATACCACTGTCACGTTCGATATTTAATGAAAGGAGATTTATATTTTAAATAATGGGTCATGGTATATCACTGGCGGATCCAGAACTTTGGAGTGGGGGGCGATTTTTTTCCAAACCCTAACCCTAACGCCCAGTAAACCCTAAACATAAACGCGTGTACAGCATATATATATATATATATATATCAAAGTTTCTTTTAAAAAAGCAGTATTTCTCAATCTTCGGCGAAAAAAAAGCACAAAAAAAAAGTGACGTCGAGGCCATTCTCTAGACAGCTAGGGGGTCTGGGGGGAGCGCTGTAAGCTCCCCCAGTTGGGATCGGGGCGAAGCCAACCAAAATCGTTTTCTTGCATTCTTCACTGCAGAAACGCATTCTCCTGACATCTACAGCTCATTATTCATCCTATTCAAAAAAGGATCTTTTAAATAATGTTTTACTTGAAAAATATTCTTATATGGATTTATAGGCCCTTAGTACATTGCAAATACAACCGTTTGTTCCTTGAAAAAAAAAGATACCCCACATATTTATAATAAGGCTTTGAGAAAACAAAAAATCAGCTATGTTTAGGCCTTTTTCTAGACAGCTAGGGGACCTGGGGGAGCGCTGTAATCTCCCCCAGTGGGGATCGGGGCGAAGCCCCGACGCCAAAAATCGTTTTCTTGCATCCTTAACTGCAGAAACGCATTCTCCTGACATCTACAGCTTATTATTCATCCTACTAAGATAAGACCTTTTGAATAATGTTTTACTTGAAAAATATTCTAATATGATTTGACAGGCTCTTACAACATCGCAAATACAACCAATTTGTTCTTGAAAAGATAAGATACTTCACAGATTTAGACTAAGACTTTGAGGAACGCCGCCAAAAAATACATTTATTCGAAAAATAATATTTAAAAAAAAAGATTTGTAAGTGATACATGTTTGTAACTTTGTTTTGTTACTGAACTATAATTCAAAGCTTTAAAAAAAATACATTTCAGAAGTGGGTGGAGAAATTAAGTGAACCTATTCGATTTTACTCTAATGTTTTTGCATTTTTAGGATTCAAGCATAAATTGTGAGTTATTTTCCCAATTTTTTTATACAACAGAAAAATATCAGTATGGGTAAAGGCTGAAAAAGATAACTAGCAAAATAATATTTGTCTTTCCTAAAATAACCAAGATAAATTCGTAAACAATTACATAAACTCTGTCGCCATATTTGACTTTCTGTTTTAAAACGTCATCTTTTCGTCTGGAAAGAGGAGGGGGTGGTAGAGTAAAAACGATTAATCCTCGCTCATTTTTTAAATTTCTGCTAATGATTGCATTTTGGCATTAAAGAATAGGGGTGGGGCGACTCAATAAAAGAATTTAATTTATAGCATATATAAATTGTATTAGTGACATTTTTTTTAAATTTTGTAATTTCTTACAAACTATAAAAAGTATTGGTTTGTCCGATGGGTGGAAGGCGATTGCATGTATAGCCCCTCCCACCTGGTACAACACCTGGTTCACATAACAATACGTAGCTTATATTATATAGATATTCAAGTAATTTTATTCAAAAACTATGATTTCTCCATAAGAATAGGACCGACCCACCTCCCACTCAGAGGGCTAGAGTGAGGAAAGCAATAGAAGCACCCCCCCCACCTCATCAAATCGGCTAATATACCAGAAGTGTAGCGACATAATATAAAAATTATATAGTAATTCAACTAATGATTTCTAAATAAAAGTAGGACCGCCCCCCCACTCAAATGATTTAGGTGGAAAGGGCTGTAGATGTATTCGCCCCCCCCCCCCCAATAGGTTAAAATGTCAATAACAAGCTTTAATTATATAGATATTTAATTGATTCTGTTAACAAGCTGTGATTTCCACAAATAAACTGGACCGCCCCCCCCCCATTCGAAAGTTTATGGTGGGGGGTGGGTGGGATTGATGCAATCGCCACCTCCCCATCCTACCAACTCGTCTAACATACTAGAGGGGGGGGGGAGCGAATTACTCTAAAAATAGGTTGAAATATAAATAATTAATATATATTATTAACATAACTAATAAATTCGCATACAAATTGTGTGATTTCTTTACTAACATTCGTTCCTCCCCCCCCCCCCCCGGGGGGGGGGGTCGACCGAGGGGGAAGGCGATCGCCCCTAATGAAATGGGTTGCCTGAGTCAGCCAGGAAAACCAATGATTTAGCATATTTTAAGTCACAGATCAACATGCATGACTAGATTGACACGTGAAATGTATAAGACACAATAATCTTATTTTTTGAAGAAACGTCTGTAATCTATAAGTAATACCAAAAAGCTTCAAACTCATTAGGCTGCTATTGTTTTGTTTATAGTTTTCAGACTACATACATGTATAAATGGAATACATTATGTAATCCTACGAATGCATGCATCCAGTTTTCGATGCGTTATCAAACTTTATATATTTTGTAGAGAATTAGGCTTACTCCTATAACATGGGCGTAGCCGGGAGGGGAGGGTCTTCAAACCATCACTTGCCTCAGACCTCATTGTCTGAAAGGAAAACTTCACTTACTGCCCCAGTGCAGCCAACTTAAGCAAACTACAGTTTTCAAACTTCATGAGCGTAGCCAAAAGAGGTTTTGTGGTTTCCCTTCCCCTCCAATACAAAAACTAAAGCATTTTACCTTTTTTTTTCTACCAGTCACTGGACTCCATATCAGATGTGGTTTTTGAATTTTTTTAGTGGAAGAGTAGCAGGCTAATTGCACTGTAGATACCTCAGAATATGCATTTTTAAAGCTTAAAATAACGGAAATATTGCTTGGTTCCGGGGCTTCGCCCCGGATCCCACTGGGGGTACTCACAGTGCTACCCCGGACTCCCTAGCTGCATGCCCTTTAGCGGTGTGTACTGTCTTTTTATTAATTATAGGAAGAGTGTATTCTAGGCTAGAAAAAAAACTTTTGAAAGAATGAAAGATAAGAATGTAATGAAGATTAATTACATATACACACACACTAATATATATATATATATCTATATATCTATCTCTCTCTCTCTCTCTCTCTCTCTCTATATATATATATATATATATATATATATATGTGTGTATGTATAAATTGCGGAGTGGGGTAAAAATCCCCCCACACAGAAAATATATGACATGCCATTTGTGGGCCGGTTTATATGGTAATGCCCGGGCCGATTTTGATACCCAGTCGCCCCTGTATGGCAGGCCCGTCCATTCTTTTATGTTGTCCTTCCATCGCTTTCTCTTTCTGCCTTATCTTCTTTTTCCTGGTACTGTTCCCTGACGGAAGGTCCTTGAGAGCCCCGACGATCTTGTAATATGGCCATAGATTTTTAGCTTGCATTTTTTCACGATAATTAGCAGGTCAACATGGGGTATAATCGCTGCAGTAATCCTGTCTCTATCCCTTGGTTTGTGATGCGGTCTTTGAACCTCGCTTACATTAGATAAAATTGCATCAATTATTTTAAATCAATTATGTAATTAATTTCTAAAGACTAAATATATAACTATATACTTGCAATACCAAATAGGTTTGTTGTCCAAAAAGGTAAACCGTTTGATCTATCACCGAAATTTACCTTTAATGATTGCGATCCGGGAGCACTATTAGACTATGTCAAGACAGTGTATGTATTTTGTCATCTTATTAGTAATTCTGGTTGACATTTATTTCGAATGGAACTTGTTGAGATGGGTGTACTGGTAACTGTAAACAAATTGCGTAAGTCGGTGATGCTCAACCTTTTCGGCCCGAGAGCCATATTAATTTCCGACACTGGGCCGTGGGCCATTTTTATTTCCCACACTGATTAAGAACCATTTTAATTTCCCACACTGGGTCGCGGGCCATTTTAATTCCCCACACTGGGTTAGGGCCATTTTAATTTCCCACACTGGGTTAGGTCCATTTTAATTCCCCACACTGGGTTAGGTCCATTTTAATTCCCCACACTGGGTTAGGTCCATTTTAATTCCCCACACTGGGTTAGGTCCATTTTAATTCCCCACACTGGGTTAGGTCCATTTTAATTCCCCACACTGGGTTAGGTCCATTTTAATTCCCCACACTGGGTTAGGGCCATTTTAATTTCCGACACTGGGTCGAGGGCCATATCAGCGAGAAGATTAAAAAAAAGAAATACACAAAATAGCACTTTTATTAGAAACACGTGAATCTAGGACTTACATCAGGGCCGGACTTGGGCAATTGGATGCCCTTGGCGAAGTGAATGTGGTGGCCCCAAATGAAATTTAAAAAAAACGAAGAAGAAAGATAAAATGGACCTCATTCCCACGCAAACAAACATTTAGCCACGTGATTCTCTATCTCCTCTATACAAATAACGTAATACACACAGGCTGTCACGTGACAGTTTTTTTTTTCATTGTTTTATCAATATTATCACATGGCTAAATGTTGTTTGTTTACGATTGGTGAATGAGGTCCATTGCGGAATTTATTAAAAACCGGCCCTTCTATATCTAAATAGACAAATAACTGAAATTCATCTATCGCAGGGAGGCGCACCGGCTGAGTGGTAAAGCGCTTGGCTTATGTCTCCTGGTGAGGACTGGGATTTTTAATTTCGGGATGTTTGGGGGCCTCTGAGTCGACCCAGCTCTAATGGGTACCTGACATTAGTTGGAATAAAGTAAAGGCGATTGGTCGTTGTGCTGGCCACATGACACCCTCGTTAACCCTGGGCCACATAAATAGATGACCTTTGCATCATCAGCTCCATAGATCGCAAGATCTAAAAAAAAAGGAACTTTATTTTTGCTTTACTCATATATCACAGAGATAGACTAGCAAACATTGTCATGGTAATCCACTATGTTTTAGAGTCTGATCCACGCAATAATTTTTACTCTAATTCTTATTTCAGTCCTGAGCGAACCCCCCCCCCCCCACACACACTCACACACCAGTTGGAGGCTGCTTAGTTTGCCTATGCCAAAGGCCGGTCCTGCTTTCATTAATTTATGAAAAGTTTATCCTAAAGCAACTTTTGAATTTCCGGCTGCATAGATGAGACAGCAAGTCGGACCACTGAATCTAGAATCCTAGACGTCCGTGCGTGGCACGATCAATCACTCTAGACTTCATCCAGAAAATATAGTGGTGTCCATTCAAAGTAACTCGACTATATATGTATTGTCACTGTTTGGCTGGGTATTGGGAAAATGTTTACGCTTTGCCTTTAAATGTTCACATAACAGGTCCACTCAATAATCCATTTCTAGATCTAGATCTCGACGTAAAAATTCTTAGCCTTCATCGGAGATTCTAACTCCAGCCCTACCGGTCAAGCAGTTTATGCCGCTCAGTTATGTTTAAGTTCGTATGAATAATTATCTATGTTAACTTAAAATAATTTGTGTTCCAGTCTGTTCCAGAAATCATATATATTTCCTTTTAACTCTTTCTCTCCGTAATTATTTACCACATTCTGGTGGAATCAACGTTGGTATCGTCTGTTAGGAGAGAAAGAGTTAATCCATAAACCACTCTTGCGTCATCCGTGACCTATAGTTATAAAAGGCTTGAACGCTGACCTGCAACGTCACAACCTGTGGGCAGTTAAGACTTATAGCTCATTGCCACGTCGTACAGACGGTCAGTGTTGAGGCCTTTAACTAATGGTCTTGCGTCAACGCAACAAGGAAGAGATTGAGAAACACATGGATATAAATGGAGAGAGAGAGAGATATAGAGAGAGAAGGAGAAAGAGACAGAGAGAGAGCAAGGGAGAAAAGAGAGAGAGAGGGAGAGAGAGAGAGAGAGCGAGAGAGAGAGGGGGGGGGGAGAGAGTAAGAGAGTGAGAGAGAGAGTGAGAGAACGAGAGAGAGAGTGAGAGAGAGAGAGCGAGAGAGAGAGCGAGAGAGAGAGTGAGAGAGAGCGAGAGAGAGAGAGAGTGAGAGAGAGAGCGAGAGAGCGAGAGAGAGAGATCGCTAGGAATTATACATTAGAAAGGTATGTCTTTGAACCTTTGCTTATAAAAGAAATGGGAAGAAAAAAAACATAATTTTTGTTGGGCTCGCCCCTAGTTATCGACGCCCCTACCGTGTGTTTAGTTTCTCCCACTCCTTTTGAAGACCTGGTAATCTCACGAATGACCTAGACCCGTGCCTTTGATGCGCCAAGTGTTAACTCTTTACTGACTTTTGAGTCAACTGCCCCTAGTCGGCTTCATATGGGAAATCCGCTTACGAAATCGACCCCCCTCCACTCCCTGTGGCGTAGCTAAGAGGGGGAGAGGAGGGGGCAGAATTTGAAAATCCTCCCCCCCCCCCCGGGCCACCACTCGACGGGGGCCCCAAATGAGTGTTTTATTTCTACAATAAAATTAAATATTACTCAAAAAGCAGGGCCCCCAAAACAGGTTAAGCCCCCGGGGCCCCCAAACGATGGGAAATTCCTAGCTACGCTCCCTTTTCCCCTCCCCTCCACAAAGAAAAGAAACAACTACAGGGTCACCCTTTCAGTCTTGATCAGAAATGCCTTAAGTAGGCTCTGTTCCGAACACACAATGTTTTGTTCATCTATGTCCCAAAGCGAGGCTCAAGCAGAAGACTGAACGCCATCAATGTCAAGGTTCCCTGATGTCTCATTCTCATGTAAGCAGATCTTCCCGTGACTTTGACTCAGCAACCTCAAAGTAAATTGGTAACCATATCTTCTTGTGCCATTGAGTTAGCACAAGAGTACACCACAAGAGACCATCACGAGAATCTACCATAAGAGACCATTTCGAAAATCCACTACAAGAGACCATCACAAGAGACTCTCTTGAGAATCCACCACAAGAGACCATCTCGAGAAACCATCACAAGATACCATCACAAGCACTAGCGGATCCAGAACTTTGGAGTGGGGGGCGATTTTTTTCCAAACCCTAACCCTAACGCCCACTAAACCCTAACCCTATGCATAAACATGCGTACAGCACACACACACACACACACATATATATATATATATGACAATAAAAAAAAGCAGCATTTCTCAACCTTCGGCGAAAAACAAAACTGGGGCAGCGCTATAAGGTTTTATTGTGGGGTTCGGGCAGAAACGTATTCTCCTGACAGCTCATTATTCATCAACGGATCAATCCATCAATGGAGTTCAGGGCGAAGCCCCGACGCCAAAAGCGTTTTCTTGCATTCTTCACTGCAGAAGCACATTCTCCTTACAAGTGCAGCTCATTATTCATAAATGGAGTTCGGAGCGAAGCCCCGACGCCAAAAGCGTTTTCTTGCTTTTTTTACTGCAGAAACGTATTCTCCTGAGATCTACAGCTCATTATTCATCAAAATGTTTTCTTGCATTCTTTACTGCAGAAACGCATTCTCCTGACCCTAAAGCTCATTATTTATACTATTAAAAAAGGACCTTTTGAATAATGTTGTACTTGAAAAATATTCTAATATGAATTTATAGGCCCCTTATACATTGCAAATAAAACCGATCTGTTCCTTGAAAAGATAAGATACCCCACATATTTAGATTTTGGATTTGAGGATCGCCGCCAAAAAAAATAAATATTCCATAAATAATATTTATGAAAATTACAATTGTGAGTTATAGTCCCAAATTTATTTAACTAGAAAAATATCAGATTGAGTAAAGGTTGTGAAAAGGCGACTATGAAAAGACTATATGGGTTTAGAACTAATCTCAATCATGACTCATATACTGAAAAATTTCGTTTGAATTCTAACTTTTCCAATGCAAAGTCCTTCTTAAAATAATTATGCTAAATTCATGTGAAATTACATAAACTCTGTTTGGAAATGGGAGGGGCGGTAGAGTGAAAACATTAATACTCGCTCCTATCATAATTTCTGCTAAAGTTTGCATTTGGCTTTAAAGAATAGGGGTGGGGTGACTCGATATAAGAATTTAATTTATAGTATATATAAATTATATAAGTGACAGATTTTTTAAAATTTTGTAATTTCTTAACTATAATACAAAAAGAAAAAGGATTGATTTGTCCGATGGGGGAAATGAAATTGCATGTATTGCCCCTCCCACCTAGTACAACCCTTTTTCATTTAAATTTACTAATGATACAATTTGAGATTAGAGTGTGGTACGACATAATATACAATGGGTCAAATATCAATACGTAGTTTATATTATATAGATATTCAACTAATTTTGTTCACAAACTATGATTCTCCATAAAAATAGGACTCTCCCCCCCCACTCAGAGGGCTAGAGTGGGGAGGGCAGTACATGCAATCGCCCTCTCCCCACTCAAAGGTTTTAGGTTGGAAGGGCAGTAGATATATTCGCCCCCCCCCCCCACCCAATCGGCTAATAGGGGAACGACAATACGACAATATATAAAGATCGGTTAAAATATCAATAACAAGTAATAATCATATAGATATTTAATTGATTCTGTTAGCAAGCTGTGATTTCTACAAATAAATTGGACAGCTCCCCCACTCGAAAGTGTATGGGGGGGGGGGGGGGGGGGGCGGGATTGATACCATCGCCCTCTCCCGACCCCACCAAATCGGCCAAAATACTAGAGGGGGGAGGCGAAATAATCTAAAAATAGGTTGAAATATAAATAATTAGTATATATTATTAACATAAGTAATAAATTCGTATACAAATTTTGTGAATTCTATAATAAAATTCTTCCGCCCCCCCCTTTTCGGAGGGGGGGTGGGTCGGCCGAGTGGGTGGGGGGGCGATCGCCCCTACCGCCCCCCACTAGATCCGCCAGTGATCACAAGAGACCTTCTTGAGAATCCACCAAAAGAGACCATCTCGAGAATCCACTACAAAAGACCATCACAAGAGACTCTCTCGAGAATCCATTACAAGAGACCATCTCGAGAATCCATTACAAGAGACCATCTCGAGAATCCATTACAAGAGACCATCTCGAGAATCTATCAGAATAGACCGTCATAAGAGTCCACCACAAAAGACCTTATAAAGAGACATTAGCAGAAGATCATCACAAACAAGAATCTATCACAAGAGTCCAATACAAGATTCCAACGTTTTAGTCCATCAACTCCGGTAACCCAGTTCCTTTCAGACCCCTGAATTCCTTTATATTGTTTCTTCTGTTGGAAAAGTTTGAAATAGCAAGTTATTTGAAAATTATGGCTTGACCGCTTGGCTACTTCACTAGAAAGGCTCGAGTTTGAATCCCGACGTAGACAAAGAATGTTTGATTCGAAATTTGTCTCAGTCTGAGTGCTGCTTATATATATATATATAGTTCGTCCATCGTGGTTCGATGATGACAACTTTTGTCATCCAGGGGGCTGAGGGCTTTGCACTGGGGTTTTGTGCCTCCTCGTGTGGCTGGTTTATTTGGCGGGAGGGATGACTAGTAACTTGAGCTGGAAATTTGATTTAAGTGAGGAGGATTCGCGCAACACGACGACCTCACTCTCTCGCCCTAAAACCCATCCTTTTCCGGAAGCAAGATTTGGTCAAGACTTCCGGGGACGAGTTTTGGGTGCAGTGGATGACCAGAGACTTTCTGTGTGTCTTGTCCTGCTCTAGAGTGCTCCACAGCACTGTGCTGGTAGTTGCCTTTCTGTCCGATTTTTCTAGTTTTGTGACGTTTTGCACAGGCCGCCAAATCCAGACTTTACATGCTGGGTTTGTCTGAACCTCAGTGTACTGAGTGTCACAGACACGTCAGATACCCTCTACATGGTTTAGCCGGTCAGTCAAAGCCGTTTTCGGGGTGTGGCTGCTGCGCATGTTACAGCTTATGGGAGCCACAGGTGAGAGTGGGGACCAAGAGTGATCCAAGCTACCCTCAGAAGAGGATACGACTGCCTGTCCACTATGGGTGCTACCCCTCCTAGATATCCCATACACCCCAAAGTGCTGCTTACTCAGCGCTTGAAAGCATCACGGGAAACCTGCTCTCAGAACCCATCCCCCCCCCCCTACGTCCACAACAGAGATTCGACCAGACAGTAGACCTCCAGATCATGTTATGGTGTTTTTGGTGATTTTCACGATCAACTAAACAATGTCAAGGTCGCTAGATTGAAATTTAATGTTACCAACTACATCAACAAAATGGAACTAAAAAACAAGGAATTTAAAAAGTGAAAAAAAATATATATCTTTGAATCTAAAAAAAAAACATGGCTTATACACAAAAAAAAGCTATATGTGTTTTCACACACACACACAAACAACAACAAAAAACAACAACAAAAAAAGAAACAACGTATAAACATTGGTACTTTAAAAAAACAAACAAACACAAAAATAAATAATAACAATAATATGTTGCTTCATTTTTTTTTTTCTTGTTTAGTAAAACTCTCGTTAAATTCACAAGCGTGTTATTTAAACAACAACAACGAGAAATAAATAAATAGTGGATCTATAACCCCTACAGCTCGATAGAATAGATTGTATAATTCTGTTCTGGAGCTCTCGCGTATAACATTATCAGTACTGTGAATCACACATGGTAGCTCCGGTGAGTTTTTTTTTTTTACAAATCCACGAGACTAGACCCGCTAGTACTTTAGACAGGGGAAAAAAAAAAGAAATGGTTCCCTCTGAGTAACGAGCAGTCCACGAGTGTTGTCTGCTAGCAGCGCACAAAGCGGGAGAAATGATACAAGCTATGGATGTGCACAAAGCTACTGTATAGTGAAATTGGCTGTTTTTTCGTTCTTGGTATATATTAAAAATAGCTTTGTAGCTTTTGCATAAATCTAGTTTATTTATTTATTGTCTCTATCTTCTAAAAACTTGATTTCATAATTAACTAAAAAAAAAATAAATCAGCAGATGCTCGAAACTTGATGCGATTTTTAAAAAAAATTAAATAGACAAAGATGTTTTTAAAATCATAATTAGTAGGGTTAATGATGTAAAAAATCGTTTCGGGTGAGGAAGAGAGGGAGAGAGAGAGAGAGGTATCGACAGGCGCGCGCAGAACCGCTAACGCACTCGCCAACTGCACGAGATAAACAACTCCCCGTTTGTACTGTAAACAGTTTAATAAAAAAATAAAAAGTTGAACGCGTTCTTCAAAGCAATCTTGTTTGTTTTGTATCTACCGTTTTCTTTGTATTAATTTAATCAAAAGACAACTTTTTGAGGTTAGTTTTAACCCCCCCCCCCCCCCCCCCATCTCTCTCTCTCCCCCATTGGCCGGTTCATTTTTCCCCCCTCTCTCTCTTGCTACCTTTTTTTTTCTCACCCATTTACTTTATAGCCCCAGTTTTCCGTTAAACGCTCGAGTAATTTTTTCCCCCGCTTTTGGCTTCCCGCTCTCTCCCCTCACCCCCTCTCTCTCTCCTCTTCAACCACTCTATCACCTCTCTTGGCTCTTCTGTTTTTTTCCCCCCATTCAATCCACCTCTGTTGGTAGCGCGCGGCGAGGCTAAGGGGAAAGAACTCTGAAAAGAGTGAAGTTGATCAGACGACATGGGTTTTTGTTGGTGTTTTTCCGTTTGGTCCGCGAACCTCTCGTTTCAGTGTGGCTAAAACACGAGGAAATGTTGTGTGCATATTTCATTGATGGATCCTTTTTTTTCCGACCGTGATTATTTCAATTTACTTTTGGCATGAAGCCTATGTTTATAAAGTGTAATAGTTTACTCTATATGTGCTTTAAATTACGTCTAGACTACGCTCTAGTCTAGATCAAGATTTAACATGAGATTTTAGAAGCTAGAATAGATTTCTAGATCTGACTTGCTCAACTTGCTGTAGTCTAGACTAGGCTTTATTAGTGATTTTAAATTAAATCTATTGATGTCTTGAACTTTAAATTGAAATGATAGTCTACTTCTAAATTCTAGATCTAGATCTTTCTGCGTGAGATTCCTTGATCTACATTGTGATCTAATATTCATTATTGACATTAGATCTAATCTAGATCTAAATATAGCAGGATTATAATTATCGCTTTTTGTCAGACTCTTTTATTTCATTCATTTCAGCCCTCGATAATTTTATTGCAGCCCTCGATGTTCGTTTATTGCATCCATTGACATCCTATTTTAGGTGTCCTTGGTCGGTAGCCCCTCGACTCGCGAATTTAATTTATAGCCTGCTATAAATATACAATCGTAAGACTCGAGGGATCTGGTTGTTGACCGCATTATAAATATTTATTGTAATCGGGTTCATTGTTAATACGGCTCGCTGTTAGAAGCGGAATGTGTAAAAAACTGAGATAGAATGTACTGTTTATCTAATGTATGTTAACAGATACTATGCGATCCCCTTGTTTTGCTGTGTGTGTGTGTTTTGGAAGGCGAGGGAGGGAGGCTAGACCACCGTGCTCTCCACCCCCATTTCATTTTAACAGATGTCTTGATCTAGAGGCCCTTGATGCAATATTCTTTGTGTGTGTTTGATATTCTGTGGAGGCTTATCGAAGCAACAGAATTACTCACTCTTGCACCTTGTATATTTTCTTTCGATATATCATTTGTTATACGCCTAGTGTGTAGGTGGCCGAGTTGTGTAGCTCAGAGGTCTCGAGTGCGAATGCTAACAAAGACGTGCATTTTAAAGTTCAAATCTTTTTTATCCACCCAGCTTCGTTGCGTAGCCCTACCGATATTGGTTAGTAGCTGCTATTGGTCTTTGTGCTGACCACTCTGGATACATGGAGACAATAGCCACGTGTAAGCTAGACCACGGCCCTTAAAGACACCAAAAGTTGGGAAAGGACCGTTCTAACTCTGCTTTAATCAGACCCCTTTTTTAAAAAAAAAAATATTTTCTTCTATCGAATTGGGAGAGGGGAATTATGTGGTCACGTCTCTGGCAGCGGTCTGCTTTTAATGTATTGTGCATCTTTGTAACAAGATCTACACTATACCAGTTCCTAAAATAACAAAAACGTTTTTTTTTGGTTTGATAGACCAGCAGGTGATTTAGTAAAGGTTGCGTGAACGTAATTTGTGTCCCTCGACCTCTGGCTCGGTCTTTCTATAACTTGATTTGATAATAAAACAAGATATGGTTACATTTGTAAACACTTAAATAGACAGGCGTTTGAAAAGATAAAAAAAACAAAATGCAGTCTCGAGTAAAGTTTTAATGGTTTAAGCTGTGCATCAAACGTGAGCTGCCGGGAGGGCTAGATGGGTTTCCGGGGGGTTGGGGTAGGCTGTGGACTATTATAAAATCCTATTATACTTGTACCGGTATATGCATACCCCCTCCCTCCCTCTCTCTCTCTCTCTCTCTGATGTTCTGAGGATTAGTATGGTTAGGTCTGCCCTTGTTTATGTTCCCGACTGTCTGTGTTCACTATAGTTATAAATTTAGTCTGAGTTTGCACCGTGTGCTTAGCCCGTTTTTTTTTTTAATCACTGACGTCCTTCAGTTTTGCAGATAATACAATATGCAAGAGCGTTAATACAATAGATCTAGGAGTGTTTGCGTACACTTTTCAAACACACGCACACACATAGCTAAAAAAATCATTAGGTTCCAAACCAATTGTATTCCTATAACATATAAACGATAAAGCGCTTGGCTTCCGAACCGAGGTCCGGGGTTCGAACCATGGTGAAGACTGGGATTTTTAATTTCGTGGTCTTCGTGGGCCTCTGAGTCCACTCAGCTCTAATGGGTACCTGACATTAGTTGGGGGAAAAGTAAAGGCGGTTGGTCGTTGTGCTGGCCACATGACACCCTCGTTAACCGTAGGCCACAGAAACAGATGACCTTTACATCATCTGCCCTATATACCACAAGGTCTGAAGTAGGATATATATATATACTTTATTATTTATTTTCTATGGGCTTTGAAAGGATGACTGTGTGGTCGTGTGGTATGCGCTCTAGACAGTTGTTCAACGATTACGATGGTTCTGGACTCGAACACTCTGCTGACCTCCCCTGCCGTCCTTGGGTATAATTAAATCAGAAGGCACGTCCGAAACATGTATAAAATTAAGTACTATGAAATACACAATAAAGTACCGGCAAATCATCAATAGGTTTTCACATAGGCTGTATGCAGTGAAGTAAGCCAAGTATTATGAGCCTGGTAGTTACAGAGTTAGCTTGACAGTCGGATATTCTAGGAAACAGATGTAACCTTCCAAGACCTTAGATATCGATACAAAAAAAAACACTAAAACATGTCTGTCAATAATTGAGAGTTCCCTTAAAAAGACCACATTATATTTATAACGTGTGTGAGTGGCAGGGTTTACATTGTGTAGCGTTGGTAATAGGAAGTAATACTACCGCTCTCATGACAATGCAAATAGCGACTGTAAAGGCCTACTTTGGCTGATCGTAGGTAGTAATAAAGCCCCTCGATGCCATGTTCGCTTTTAGATGTAATTATTTTATTTTGTTGTTGTTTTTTATAATATATTTATGTATTGCCTGATTCCTTCAACATCACGACTTTCACCGGCAAGTGCCTGAAACTTAGCATTATTATTAGCGAACGGTAATTGGTCGAAATGTAAATGAATATTCTGGATTTGCCTTATACATAAGTGATCTACATTTGAACTTTATTTTATCAATTTTTACATTTTTCTTGCGGAATCGTGTATAGTTCCTCGTTTGGCAACAATGTCGTTGCTTTCTGTGTATGTAAACCTAGACACGGGGAATTCTTTAAGGGCCTCAACAACTAACACAGTGTTGTCACTGATTCTTTGACCATGTTCTTGTACTTTATTGGAGACCTATGCTATATTCTTACGGTTGGAAGAAAAAAAAAATCATGCACTAGCCTATAAACTTAGAGTAATGAAGTAAAAAAAAGAAAAAAATACATTGAAGCTAAGGCACTACCTACAGGATTATGTCCCCTCCCTCTCACCCCTCTCCAGCAGGGACCCAATTCTTTTTAAAGTCGAGCCGTAATGGTACCTGTAAAATATAAGGAGCCACCAAGTAAATGGCGTAAGGGGGTGGGGGTGGATACGGAGGTGGCACAGGTAGAAATCACTTTGATCCGCGCTGACAATAGCCTACCGCGGGTTAGGGCAGTAAACCTCGCCATTTTATCGTCCAAGATTAAACTCTCGAGGCGACACCAGACATACCCGAATGTTGTCAGGCTACCGGCTTGTAAATGTATCAAAACTTAGGATCGGTTCGCTCGCCTATTCATCTTTAAACCGAGGCTGCTTTTTTTTTTTTTACCAGGAGGGTTTTAAAATTACCTCTCGATTTGACTTGATTAGTACACACGGCTTGTGTGTGTCTATATATTTAAGCATGTGGCTTCGGAAATGCAAGTATTTTTTAAATTGCGATTTGTAATTAGGGTGGCGAAACAACCCAACATCTGGACCATACCCCTACCCTTCTCTGTTGTACAAAGTTTTATCCACTGCTAGCCATTGTCCATTCTTTTTTTTTAAATAAAACTTGGTCATCGCGAGCTAGTAAGTAATGTTCTCGTAATTGTCTCAACGAGACGCTGAATCAAGAGGGGAAAAAAAGAGTAACTTGGCGTGACGGCGTGTGTATTGTATCTGTGTCGTGTGTACACATCAAAGCAGTATTATCAGTGTCGATTGATTGCTGAATTTTTTTTATTCTTCTTTTCCATATTATATCGATTATAACCAACGAAACCTGGTTGTAGGTCTTGTGATACCTTTGTGGATTTAAACAAAACATAAGGAACATTATCTATAATCTTTCGTATAGCCTATTGTAATTTCATTATTCATGGAGGCTAGGTCGAGCACAGAAAGATGTTTTATGTGTATAAACGAAAGAACAATTGTTTACAAGTTGACTTTAAGTTAGCCTTTAAATTCCAATGTTTATATAAACATATATAAAGGATTTCGGTCATTGTTCTGGTGGTCAGCTGTATCGTGGTTGTGGGCTGAAACAGCTAGAATCCAGCGGTTCTCAACCTTTTAGGCTCGGCGACCCCTTTTTACAATCCCCCACTCTGCCGCGACCCCCCCCCCCCCCCCCACAGCTATAGAAGAATAGACCAAAGAAATCAATTTTTTCGATGTTCTTAGGCGACCCCTGGCAAATCGTCAATCAACCCGCAAAGGGCTCGCGATCCACAGGTTGAAACCCCTGAGCTAGATGGATCTTAAAGAAATTCCATCCTGGGGTCAGTGGTGTAGCCTCGTTCGGTGGAGTAGAGTTTTTTTTTTAAACTTCATTTAGTAAGTCTATGTGCTTTATTAAATGTACTTTGATTATTCAGTAATCGACCTATTTTGGCTTTTGGTCACTGTATTACCTGATTGGGGCGAACAAGGAGTATACGCCCTGTATCTCTCTCCCTCTCTATAGTTTTAACAATTGTCACACGTTCCTTCATCACAGCTGATTGGCATTACGTGACGTAGTCTTACATATTGGAATTACGTAACGTAGTCTTATATATTGGCATTACGTGACCTAGTCTTACACATTGGAATTACGTAACGTAGTCGTATGTATTGGAATTACGTAACATAGTCTTGTATATTGGCATTACGTGACGTAGTCTTACATATTGGCATTACGTAACATAGTCTTATATATTGGCATTACGTAACATAGTCTTATATATTGGCATTACATAACATAGTCTTGTATATTAGCATTACGTAACATATGTATATTGGCATTATGTGACGTAGTCGTATGTATTGGCATTACGTAACGTAGTCTTATATATTGGCATTACGTAACATAGTCTTGTATATTGGCATTACGTAACATATGTATATTGGCATTACGTAACGTAGTCTTGTATATAGAGACAAACACCTTAAGTACCAGATCTCTAAGTACTTTCGTAAATTTTAGCGCGAATTCAGCTTAAAGTGCTTCATTCAAAGTTAGCATGTTTTCTGGGATACAATCATACAATGTATAATAAAGACCCCCCATACTTTATGCGTACCTAACGTCTAGAATAAATACAATCTTGATCCCACGGTTGTCGGTGCGTTTGAGAATCTCTGCAAACATTCCTGTTTAATTAAGCGGAACGCCATTACGCCATTGGCGTTTCTTTAGTATTTATTTATGTGGACAGTTTGATCGCATTGTTTTCATTTGATAAACTTGAATTAAAATGCATCGGTGGTCGTGGTCCTCTTTGTTCTGTTGGGTTTTTAATGTAATGTTCGTACGGTCCCTGTCCATCAATCAATTTTCTCTCTCTCTCTCCCCCCTCCTTTTTATTTTTATCCTCCCCTTCTCCCGATGGTTACCGCGCCTCTTGTTCTCCCTATCGCGCAGTCATTAGTTTTCAGCCTCTTCTCTTTCATGTCAGTTCAGCCGACACGCCATTGTCTCGTCTAATTCAAGGTATCTGGGCATTATTTACGTAACCGACCCGGCCCCCCCCCCCTTCACCTTCTGTTCAATTTTTTTTTCTTTCCAGGTCCCTTCACTCTCACGCACTACCTTCGCCAGCCCCCCACACATACACCAATCACCGGTGACACTCGTGTCGCGCCGTAGAGTGGACACAACAGAAACGTCAGCGGGGTGACACTTGGTCGAAACACTGAGGGAGACCGTTGCGTAACCCGCTGTCCAGACAGCGATTGACACCTCGCTCGAGGGCTCGTCACAAGCTCTTTCTTTCCGAAGACTTCTCCAGGGCTGAAAACGTAATTTGTTTAAATTATTTTGTCTTGTGGTATCGCGATTTCTCGCTAAAACTTTGTTCTAATTTATATTAAATCCATCAGCGTCACGACTGTAAATCCTCAAATGTGACAGATGTAGATCTAGTATCGTGATTATCAGTGTGACAATTATAGTATTTTGTGTACATTTCTAATGGAGTAATTTGGTACGCACAACTTGCATGTGAAAAAAGAATTCAGAAATACTACACCTTTGAACATTGAATGCGATTTTTTTAAAGTCAAGATTCTTCATTAATGGAATACTTTTAACAGGATTAAAAAAAAAACAAGAAAGAAGAGAACTCAACATTACGGCCCTCGCCAGGCGTCTCCGTCAATACACGGGGAAATAATGCGACGGCGGAAGCGCGAAGATGATACAAAATGAGATGGCGCCAGACACGGATCTACTGCCTGGTTCAACCGCTCCTGCTACTGAGGGCACGCATTGTCTTTCATCTTTCCGTCCTGCTGCTGCTCCCTGGCGGCGGGGGCGTCAAGTCCCAGGCCCTGGACGGGTCAGAGAACGCCATCTTGGAAATCGTTCTGTACCACCCCACGGAGAACGGGAAGTACGCCACGGAGACGTTTAAACTGCGGGGGATGTTTACCGAGGCGGGGACCGCCTACAGTGCCGAGGGCAGGATGAAGCAGGTGAGTAGTTTAAATTGTAAATTGTTTATTGAGATACATATATTAAACATAAATGAATAACAGCACCAGGGACCAAGTTTTTAAGAGAGAAAGTAGTGAATTAAAATGCTACGAAAATAAGGGCATGCGCGAACCTGTGACTCCGGATTCGACACCACCGCCTAGCGATAACGCACCAAGCGAAACTAACCTCTAGACCATTGGAATGTCCATTTGTTTCAGCACCTAGCTTCAACTCTATGTTTATGTTTATTGAGATGTAATAATTACAGCTAGCTCTTTGGTGTATCCGGTGTACAGAAGAATGGAAGTGTACATTTTTTAATTATACGATAACTATTTGTCTTTCTGTAGCACTGCTTAATCATGTTAGCACTGCTTAATCATGTTAGCACTGCTTAATCATGTTAGCACTGCTTAATCGTGTTTTCTAAGCTCTTCTGTTCGTAACTAATTTTTTTTTTACTTGGCAACACTGAATTTCATTTTGACTTCTTGACTTTGTTTAATTTTCGCGAAAACCCACCAATTCCGGCTCCGAAATTTAGGACATAAAAAAGATTTGTTTAATTTGCATATTTGACTAAAACGAGTACAATTTATATAATCGGTCTTACAGATCTGCTCTCAAGTGCAACAATTGAGATAGGTAACAACTACCGAAATATATTTCATGCACTCGGTGTGATACTGATAGACACGAAGAAACAAAAAATGATGCGGGAGTTATTTCACTTCTTGAACTCATCCTAGATTTACATAATTCAAATCTGAGGTCATTAAAGTAACTTTTTAAAAATACGGAAATCGCCCAAAGTTGTTTTTTCCTAGGTGTATATTGGCCATAGAATAGGATTATTTTATACGTTACAATACATGTAGAAATGAAAGATTATTACGTCCTAGGTCAAAGGGTGGAGGAGGGTAGAGTTTGAACTGGGGACCATAGTCAATGCAGTTAAAAAGCGCATACCACGCGACCATGCAGACATATGTGTAATTGCTTAGGACTCTATATGCTGGCCAGGAGGCGCGGTCACTTAGCGGTAAAGCACTTGGCTTCCGAACCGGGGACCGGGGTTCGAATCCTGGTGAAGACTGCGATTTTTAATTTCGGGATCTTCGGGCGCCTCTGAGTCCACCCAGCTCTATTGGGTACCTGACATTAGTTAGGGAAAAGTAAAGGTGGTTGGTCGTTGTGCTGGCCACATGACACCCTTGTTAACCATATGCCACAGAAACAGATGACCTTTACAAGGTCTGAAAGGAAAATTTACTTTTTTTTTTTTTACTATATGCTGGCCTAGCAACACGTGTTGAAACGTTCCTCCGGGCGCTAGCAAAGACTGTGGCACTCCATTCGCCCCCGTGGGCAACAATTGCAAATCAAGCATCGTTCAAACCCTCGTTATCTGGCCATTCAGTTAAATTTTACCGCTAGGGTGTTACTATTTTTCAGAATGGAGGGAGCAGACGCCCCGCGACCTTCTCGCTCCATTGATTGTAACACCTTGTCAGCTTGCGGTGCTTGATTTAAATAAAACGTTGGTATTGGAGGGAGAACAATGCCGGTTCAAAGCTTGTGGCCATACGGGCTTCATCAGCCTACTTCATCTCAGGATATTTGAAGCTGCTTTGCTTTAATGTTCTTTGAATTCTCATTGCCAAGGCTTCCTTTGTAAAGACACTTATCTTGTGTTTACCCCCCCCCCCCCCCCCGGTCTTTGCCAACCGAATTGGGATAAGTCCTACCTGCAATGGTTGTGCATTATTAAACGCCATTCTAGGTGGCGGTAAAGCGCTTGGCTCCCGAACTGAGGGGTCCTGGGTTCGAATCCTGGTGAAGACTGGGATTTTTAAATTAAGGATTAAAAAAAAACAACAACAGCTATAATGGGAAAAGAAAAGGCGGTTGGTCCTTGTGCTGGCCACACGACACCTTCGTTAACCGCGGGCCACAGAAACAGGTGACCTTTACAACATCTGTCCTATAGATCGTTAGGTCTGAAAGGGGAACTTAAAAAGCAATTCTAATCCAATAAACTGTGCCATCCTTCTTTTCGACATTCGGAATCGCCATATGTAACTGATTATCTTACAACTTATATTATCTTACAGCTGATATTATCTTATAACTGACATTATCTTACAGCTGATATTATCTTACAAATCATAGACGTTCCTTATGAACAGAAGATAATTACGTTTACTTACTGATTGAACACGTTAATTCCATTCCGCCCCCCCCCCCCCTTTTACATTTCCGACCATTCTCGGCCAGATAGCTATCCCTAGCACGTATAGCCTTGACTTCATTAGTGTATCCCGACATCCTTTCAATTTCCTTCCAATATTTACTAAGTATTTACTCATAACTGAGGGGCTTCTTGTACAAACTAAGACGCCCAAAATTTTAAAATAAAACATTTCACCCTCCCTTCCTCCGTGCCGCTTCATCGCTTGCGCCCCCCCCCCCCCCCCATCGCCATAAATTATGTAAAATAGCCAACCGTATTGTTTTATTAATTCGGTCACCCTCATCTCATTCTAAACAGAGTTTTACTGTAAAGTCATTCAAGGCTTTAACCGCCTTCCAATCTTTTTTTTTTTTTGGGGGGGGGGGGGGTATGGCTAAGAAATAATAAGAATAAAAGCCCGCGTTTCCGTAATCCTTTTGTTTATGAGCCCAATACCATTTATTATACATTTGGTATAGCTTTTCCCGTGGGCTAGATACCATAGTAGAGAACATGGAGTTGTAAACTTGATCATACCTGAGTACCATATGGTCGCCAGTTGCATAGGTAGCGGTATGGTAATGAATTACCAGCAGACTTTGTCGTAGCATTAAGCATGTTGAAAAATGGGTTTTCCTTTACCGAGCACCTGTGTGAGGGCTGTTGCTGGTAGGGCCGTAATGTTGTTACAAAAAAAAAAGGGGGGGGGGTAGGTGGCGGATTGGGCATGGGGAGTGATAACGACTGACTCGACTAATGGGCTTTTCTGGTCGAGACCATGTCGAACGAGTAGTAGACAAAGCCTTTATTAGCACCAGTTAAATTATAGGCGATAGGATGCAATTACTTTCGGCTTTGACTGATGTCAAAGTAAAAAAAAAAAATGGGGATGATAAATGCAGCTCAGGTTAGTCTCTCACTCTCTCTCTTACACACTCATACACGCACCAATCTCAGCACCACTCATACAAGAATGAATGCGGGTTGTGGTGGGAAAATGTCATTGTAAGCTTTTTTTTTTTTTATTGTTGTTGTTGTCCGCAGAAAAGAAACAATAAAAAGCAGTGTGAGAGAAAGAAAGAGGTGCGGTGAAGGTGGTGGTGGGGGGGGGGGGGAGGACAGAGACTTGTATAAGATTGGAGTAAAAGAGGACAAATTTAGAGAAACAAGCAAAAGAAAAAAAGATTACTATTTTAAAAAACAACAAAGCTTATCTAAGGGAAAGAGCCGCCAATCACTGCCATCTTTCTAAAACTGGCAGGGTTCAACTCCCTTTCTTCTACATAAGACACTTAATTAGTACTGATTCATTAACTAATTGGTTCCTTTTTGGATTGGTTCGTGTACTGTCATCATGAATAACTGCACAATTTCAATTTAGTCCCGAGAATGGAAAGCGGGAGAAAACAACGTGTCAAAACGTTTTCAGGGGAAATAATCCGTCTATCTATGACTTCCCCTTATTTCGATATCAAACAAAGCAATAAATTACCAATAATTAACTAATTGGTTAATTTAGTCATGCCTTATCATATACAATGAATAATTGTGCAAAGTTTCAACTTGATCCGAGAATGGGTAAAAACAACTTTTACCAGACAGACGGAGTTAATTTAATATAAGCTTTGTCAAGAGGAAGAGGGTGTTAGAGTGCATTTGTGTGTGTGTGTGTGTTGAAAACAAACTTCAATTCATGTTACTACTTTTGTTGACAAGAACGGGCGATCAAAGGCCCGAGGAGTTTAGGGAGGGTGGTGGGGGGTCCGGCTAATTAGCTGATTAATTGGCTTTTGGAAGAGAAGAGCCTTTCAAAGGGAGGACGTGAGACGCTTGAGAATCTTAGCCAGCGTTAAGCGTTTGACTTTGATGGTTTGTCCGTTAATATAGAGAGAAGGTAATCTCCCCTGAGTACTACAGACATACGGCTTAGCAGTTCGTGACAGACTGACCCCCACTTGGTTGTCACCTATGGCCTTAAAAATGGGGGGGGGGGTAGTGTGACGAGGATTTTTTTTTCTTCAAACCACGGCTGAATCTTTGCGTGGGAGTAAATGAATCATTGACATTTTATTGGCATTTTAAAGATGAACGGAGTAGTCAAAGGAGCCTACGTTTGACCTTGACCCCATCATCTTGTAACAAAACGTCTCTAAGGAAAGGCAAGCACATTTTCTTTTGTTAGTATCATTCAGAGGAACTTACCATGAAAAATGTCATTGACATTTAATTCTATGATATTTGTTGGTGTGATGTGAAACAAAAATAAAAGTGTCTCTTAAAAAAATATAAAATTGCGGAGTGTAAAGAAACGAGAAAAGAAAAATGATTCTTGTAAATACCACAAATAACTATTTAATGAATTTATTGAATCAATGTCGTAATATAATGCACATCTTCGTTGTTGTTGTTTTTTTAATCATCGTTTCGTATGTTCCTTCACATTTGAAGATAATTACATCCTATCCCAAACCTCCAGCACGGCGACAGGGGATGGCGGCGGGCGGGTTTCGAATCCGGGACCATTTTGACTGAGCGCATGCATACATACCACACGACCAGGAATCCGTCTATCGAAGACGTATCCATAACAACCTTTTATAACCAGCGCTTTGGGAAAAAAAATCAAGCAATATAGCTTTCAAAAATGGTTATGTTATTCTGCGGTATTAATATTCTTAAGTCCTTCGCTTTATTATTTAGGTCGCGTGGACCTTGGTGTGGACTCGTAAATTTACGAACATCTTAAAGCGATAAAACTCAAGGTGGCTGCAGTTGTCTGTAGTGGGTAGTAAACGTTATAGGATGTGTATAAATTGTTGTTTGCTCGCCGTTTCTTACACCCTCGCCCAGTGGCCCCGGTTAACTTCCGCCATCGTTACAAATGCGCTTTTAAAGTTGACAAAAGTTGGCAGCTATTAGCCGGAAATCAAAGGTAGTAGCTGCTACGAAAGTAATACTTATGGCAATATGTACTTTCTAAACGTTTTTTTTTTTTTTAGTTTTAAAATGCTAATGGCTGGTTTGTTTATACATGCAATTAGATAGTATCAGATTGCTTAAAATAGATCAGTCAAAAAGAACTTGTATCTTTAAGTTCTGCTTATAGTAAGACAGTCAAGTCACATAGCTTTATGCAATCGATTCTATACTAATCTAGAGTTTAACTTTCAAGTATTCAACAGTTTAAAGAGATTATTTTTTTAATTTGCAGTCTCTATATCCGTCCTTGAACTTCTCATTTTTAAACACATACTCCTGACATGCCTCTAAAATGATTGGCAGTTCTTTTTTGTTCATTATAAATTAGTGACGTAATAAGCTTTGTCATTTAAAGATTGGGTTCTATGCTTTCCTAAACGTGGTCTGATACTAATATTAAAATAACAAGCTTCACAAACATCTGAAACAATAAGGACATTTGCAAGCAAATCCTATAATAATAACGGTTGCTTTAGAGTCTGGGATTTACAATATAAAAAATAAATAAAGTATTTCACATGGATACATAGACCATACATATTTGTCAGCATCGACGCCAAGCCATTGTGGACGAGGGTTAATTTAAGTGCTCTTTGCGGTGTTTATGATGTAACCTTACTTTGTAACTGTGTCTCCATTAGTGGGTCTTGTCTTAAGCCATTTGTGCCAGGTGTTCTTCTCTTTGCCAGTGAGGCTAACCTACGCTCCTGGAGAAATGATTCCCCATTGCATGCCTGTCTTTCCTCACGCGGGTTAACTCTTTCTCTCCGTAATTATTTACCACATTCTGGTGGAATCAACGCTGGTATCGTCAGTTAGGAGAGAAAGAATTTATAGAATGCCCTATCACAGCGCAGTTGTCTAGAAAAAAAATGCATCTATGCTGCCCACATTGGCGTACACCTCTCGTGGGTGTTGAATATTATGTTGCCTTATCACGTATAACACCCTTGGTATTGCCCACAGTTTTTTTTTAATGCTGGTAGGTGCGCATCAGGAAGTCCTGTGTGCACATCTCACGATTTGATAGATTTATTCACTTCAATTACTGTCTGTCGTGCATAATTCATTGGTGTTTTAAAAATTTTTTAAATTTTCACCGCCGTGCCAAAACATATTGATCAAAACCTTTTTTTAAACATCTTCAATGGCAATATAATCAGTTGTGGACGACGCTCGAGACCTTACTATGACACAAATACATATTTCTATATAAACTTGATAACATGCCTGTTTGTCTGTCTGTGTGTCAGTTTTCCTGTCTTTTTTTTTTCTTGTTATGCGTCACTTATGTCCAGTGGCGTAGCTAGGTTGAGAGGGAGAAGTTGAAAATCCCCCCAGGCTCCCACTTGAGGGTGGGGGGGCGCTCCAAATGATTTTTTTTTCACATTAAAAATTAAATATTACGCAAAATGCAGGTGCCCCCAAATAGGCCCAGCTCCCAGACCCCCAAACAAAGGAAAATTCCTAGCTACGCCCCTGCTTATGTCTGCCTTTTCTGATATTGAGATTGTTTTTCCGTCTTCCGTAGCTATCGTCCATTACGCAATTTCACATATGTGTCTGCCCGTATGCTTTCCTCTTGTCCTTACCGTAACGTCTTAATATTAGTGGTCTTTTAGGGATGCGGTGGTCTTCCATTCTGCAGACGTGACCTGCCCATCGCAGCTGGAACTGCATCAGGATTGTGTGGATGCTTTGCAGACACACTCTTCGAAGGACTTCAGTATCTGGCATTTTGTCTTGCCATTTGACATTCAGTATTTTTCTCAGACATGTCATGCGAAGGAAAGCGCTCGCAAGGTGGTCAAAGAAAGTTCTTCAGGGACACCCTCAAAGCTTCTCTGAAGGCGTTCAGCATAGACAGAGTATCATGGCGTCGCGCTCTGAAAACTGGCGCACAGGTTGCTGAGGAAAAAAGAACAATGCTGGCAGAAGAAAAACGCCAGAGAAGAAAAGCAAGGCCAACGACACTAGCTCCAGCTGGAATAACCTGCCCAGTGTGCGGCCGAACATTCCGGGCTCACATAGGTCTCACCAGCCACATGAGGAGGCATAAAACTCCAGTGCAGAGCCCTCAGCCCCCTGGATGACAAAGTGGTCATCATCGAACCACGATGGACGAACTATATATATATGTATATAATATAACTGGTATAGTGACTAACAGCCAGTATGTTGCTAAAACCCGTTAGATACACTTTTATATATCTAGATCAAACGCCCCCCCCCCCACTCAACTTTTACAAACTTTACGGTTCTAGATATTTGTTGCATATTGCCGACAAAAAAAAAAAATCGCTCTTTGACCGTAGACTAAAAAAAAAATAAATAATGCCATTAAATTCAGCGCTACCTAGTGGAATCATAAAGTTACTGATTCGAATCGTGATCAAGAGTACATGTCGTGACGAAACGTTGCTTTTGATGTGGGAGAAAAAAAGAAAAAAAATGTGTTGAAATTTCAGACATGCTAGTTGGAAATAAAATTGTCTCCAAAAATAGAGCACACATTTATCTCTTCGCGTTTTTTTTGTTTGTTTTTTTTTTGTTTTTGCATGTCATGAAAGATTTTATTTGACTTAATAGAGAAAAAAAAAAGAATAAATAAATCAAACACCCACGCACAAAGATGGGCTGAAAATGGCGAAATCCTAAATCATCTTACAGAATGCTACCATCGAAAACTGCTTCCGGTGTTGTGCTATTCGATGCCATAGCGTTGATATGCGGGCATGGAATCGCATACCTCGAGCCTTGGCTGCCATCATGGGTATTGTTTTATGCGGTGGTATTTTACTTGAGTGCTGAGAGTCGTACAGTATCTACTTCCACAGAGATCAAGTTATTGGATCAGAAATGTCGAGTGAGTTCGTTATCATCTAGCAATGAATGTCTTTTTTTGTTGTTGTTGTTGTTAAATAGGAAACCTCGGAATTTTTAGCGTTATTAAATTTTGGCTTTGTCATTATAGGAATACGTTGTTTTTTTTGTGTGTATTTTTTTGTAACAAGTTTTGCCTTTTCATTGTGCAATCAGCATGTTAAATTGAATGATGTTTTCTGCAAAATATTTATGTAATATTTCTGGTTTTATGTATATGAATATTTCAACGTTTGAACAACCAAGTGTAGGTAACTCATGGATAAGGCGAACTGCCGTTTTCGTCTGCTGTTACGCTCCAAGTCACATAATCGGTCGAGTCAGTTTCACACGAAATATCACGGTATCAATATTATAGCAAGCAACGCTCCAGCAATCATGTGATCGATTTCATAATTAAAGAGAAATAACCTTAGAACTTCAAAGCCCCCCAAATTACTGCCCCTCCCCCCATTTCTCTCCCACCCCCGCCTCTCGCCCCGTTTCTCCCCCACCCCCGCCTCTCGCCCCGTTTCGCCCCGTTTCTCCCCGTGATCATAACTTCTTCGGGCGTTTATGTAATTGGTTCATTCCCCCCCCCCCCCCCCCCCCCCCAATCCCTTGTTCTTCTTGAAATAGGTCTGGCTACAAAAGCATCGCTTATAACGGATTGTAGTCTACACAGAAATCTCCTATAACGGATTGCACAGGCTAATTTGTGTACCCTCCCCCCTTCTTTCCCCCCCCCTCCCTCCGTCCCTTTTCCGTTGCACGAGTAGACTTTGATGTCTAAACAGCTTTGATCTGTGCTAATCACTTCTCTCTTCCCTCCCCTTTCTTTGCCTTTTATCCCTTTAGTGACTTTTTAAAATCAGGAATTTCGTTTATGTTAATTAGAATATATATGTCGCGAAGAGCAGTGAATCTCAAATTGTTGATGGTGTCTTGAGCTGGCGGCGATGCCCATTAATTGTTAACTATTTGGGGTTTAAAATTTGACCAGCAGTTGGGGGGGGGGCACTTTGACACTGCCCGGATACGATCCGCGGCCATAGTTTGGAAATCACTGATCTAGCTATGTGTTTGTGTTCAAACTTTTTTTTTTTTTGGCGGGAAGAACAGTGGTGTATATTTGTCTGTAAGAATCAGGATTTAAATATGCTTTTAGTATGACACTTGACATAAATGTATTATATGGATTCTAATATTTTCAATTAAGTCACATGACTTTTCAGTTGCACATGTATGTATGTTAAGTTTGTCATCATTTTCTTTAATTAGTGAAACATTTTTAGTTTGTGACTGAGTGCATATTTAGAGATTAGAGGAATGTTATTATTTTTCAAAATATTTTTTTTTCTCAATAGGCGTAGTCATAA
Organism: Biomphalaria pfeifferi; assembly: GCA_030265305.1. Taxonomy (NCBI): domain Eukaryota; kingdom Metazoa; phylum Mollusca; class Gastropoda; family Planorbidae; genus Biomphalaria; species Biomphalaria pfeifferi. The sequence goes on from JASAOG010000073.1 coordinate 2,957,408, forward strand.
ACTTGGATGTCGGGAATGGTCGTGTCTGTCACTTCTGTCCCTTGCTTTCGCCTGTTTGATCGAAGTGTGCACTGTTTTAGTGCTTGCCTGAACTCTCGCTAGGAAAATTGAAGAGGTGGTAGGTCAAGTCGGGTCACTTTTTGAGATCTGACCGAAGCGGTAATATGACGTCACAGTGCTGTAGTGGGAAGTGTCTGTGGGGTGGGAGCAGAGGCGTTTTGGGGGTGGGTTTCAGCGGCGCCTTCGACACGAAAGTCACGGTTTCAGCTAAAGGCTTCAGCGGCGGCCTTAGCAGTGCGCAGGTCCCTGGTTCTTTTCATCGCTGCCCCCCCCCCCCCCCCCAGTACGAGCGCCAGTACGATTTTTCAATCAGATCTTTCTATTTCTGCTCGCATTAATTATAGATGTTGAATACTTGTAGTTATGGACATTGAAAATTTGTGCCGATGCATTCAAGGAAATAAGCCAATATCGTGTAGTTTCTTCTTTGAGCTGACCACTTTAGTTGACCACTATCATCGTGCATCCTCTGTGTGACTTGACCCCTCGGACCTAGCGTTTGAATCATAAAGCTTGTCTCCTTAACCTTCATATCTCCCAGTGACGGCTAGATTATGGACATTGATATTTCCATTTTTTTTTTGGTTTGCACCAACAGCTATCTTCTAAAAATAGCATTTGCATTTGCTGATCATGGTGCTGATCCAGTTACATACATTTACAAAAGTCTCAACATGCCTAATATCGATGAATAAACACAGGTAATTATCTTTACCTGTAATGTTATGTAACCATAGTCTACCTCTACCTGATCCCTTCTGTACAGCATTTCCCATTATAAGCGATAGCCTGTGATCTACTTATCGATAAAAAATGAATGATATAAGAAAACATATGTACAAACCCTTCCACCTCTTTTTTAAATGTTCGTTTTGTTTTTCTGTCTTTGCTATGTTTGTTACTGAATTATTGAAGAGTTTTATTATGTAAGGAAGTGTGGAGGGCTGATGGTGGTGTGTGTTTGTGGAAGCAATAAAATTATGCAGTTCAAAGGACATCAAAGAACTATTGGCGTCAGTTTTCGTATGAGAGTGTGTGTGTGTGCGTGTTCACGCATATACGTTCTACGTCAGTTCGAATGTGTGCAACATTGAATGTCCGCAAACCTTAACACTTCATTATGTTGATAACAGGCACTTTGATTTCGACTGAAAACGAGAGAGAGAGAGAGAGAGGAGAGAGAGAGAGAGAGAGAGAGAGAGAGAACGAGTCTGTGTGAGCTGAGAGGAATTGAGTGAGTGGGGTAGAAAAGAGAGAGAGAGAGAAAAGGAGAGACTCCTCTAGGGTTAGACTGTAACTCTCTAGACGCGTTTAAGTTTCATAAGAAGTGAATTACTTCTCCATCCTCACCCCTGGCACCAGGCTAGGTGTTAACTGTTTGATAAACCAGCACGTGTAAATGATGAACGGGGGAGGGGGGGAATGTTTCAATTACATTAAATAGAGTTTGAAAACTGTTTTCTTAGATCAGTACCACTTACACCCCAACGCCTCGTGTCACTTTTTTTTTTTAAATGCTCGCATGTGGCCCTCGCTCTTGGGTTCGTTTTTTTTTGTGTTTTCATTTCAATCCACTTTGAGGGGAGTTAAAAACACTTCCTGCTCTCGACACAACTCGTTTGTTATTCTTCAGCAATAACAACAAAAAGGGGTTATACCATGTACTTGTGCAGCTTTGAAATCATCGCCTTGTAGTACCGAAGGACAAACTAATGACCTTGTAAAAACTCTTTAGGCTTTATTTAAAACAAAAAATCTACTGCTCAGCAATTTACTTTTCTTTTTTAAGTCGGAAAGAGAGGGGAGGTGAGAGTCAGGCGTTTTTCTACGAAAAGTAACGACATTTATTATCTTTATCAGAAATTATTTTTTAAACTTTTAAGATCAATTTTCATAATGGTCATATTGTTTCCACGCATTTTCAAGCTTTTTTTTTTTTTTGCAGCAGGAAAAATAAAAAAAGGTGTGTGTGTGTGTGGGGGGGGGGTCATTTAAGAGACTTATCTGAGCAGACCTGTCTTCGTCATGAGATCCTTATCTTTAAGAGTAGTAATTAAACCGGAGACAGGCTATCAGCGGTGGTTCCCCACACCCCACTCGGCCACTTGCATTCGTACACTTCCGATACGCAAGTTCAAACCATTGCACAACTTTCTCTCAAGGGAATGCACAAGCTCATGTCATTGTTTGGGTCCGTCATCTGTGTGGTCTAAGATTTATGTCAAATATGTTTTGCTCGAGGGGGGAAGGGGTGGGGTGGGGTTGCTAAACCGCTTTTGTTGTTGGTGGGAGAACATAAAGTCCGCGCCAAAGGGAATTCCCGATTTAAAAAAAAAATGTTAATACCGACTAATGAAAACGCCATATGTTGCATTAATTAGCTCGGTGTTGCCCAAAGGTTGATATGCGCATCTATAATGGGGATACCTCGAGCCGGGAGCGAGGGCTGCTTGTGTAATGTATACTCTACTTCTTTGCTGTAGACGTGTGTCTAGGCCTTTTAGGATGAGATGTTATCTTTATGTGTGTGTGTGGGGGGAGGGGGGGTTGGCCTTTACTTTAACCCTAAGTGACGTTGTTAACTGTACTTTCTCTTTCTTCCCATCACGCTCTGGCTACACGACACCTAACATAGTTATCCCACGGGAGTACAGTTCGAAAAAAAAATTTGATAGAGCTAGCCCCTAGGTGACTTTATTGCTATGTGTTAAAAATTAACTACAGCCCCCCCCCCCCCATCTGATTTTGAACAAACTATTTTTCAATGTGTTCGTTTTAGTAAAATGGATAATTGATAATACATTCACACGAAAAGCACATTTTAGTGAATAAAATTATATATCTGCAATATGGAATAATAATTAAAGAAATATTTAAAATGATTAATTTATCTTCTTTTCTCTCACAATTTATCATCACCACAATCAAACCCTTTGGGATTAAGAACTTGAAGAGACTCAATTCATCACTTTAAAAAAAAAAAAACATACAAAAAAAACCCAGTTCAGTTCAAAAATACTAATCTTAAAATGCTCGTACTGATCAAAAACATGTGGCTACCTAGACCTGTTCAGTCTGGAACAGTCAAAAAGGATATGAGAGACGGTTTCACACCGTTAATCCAAGAGGAAGGCTTACAGGTTACGGGAGGGATGGGGTTTGTTCCCTTTGGAGGGATACTAATTATGATAATGTTACTTTTACGGGTATGTGACTTGGTACCCAGTGCATCGTCTCGGCGATCTTGGAGCGTTGGCCTATTTCACGATTAGTATTCTGTACCGTAAAGTAAAAAATTAAAAAAAATTAAAAAGTCGCGAAATTTATGAGGAAAAAGAAGCGGGGAGGGGTGTATGGCGAAATATTTTTCCCAATCTGCTTCTAAAATAAAGGAAAAGATAATCTCATTAATGGTTAGCAAAATAAACATAAACTGAAACAAAAATCTATGTGAACATATAATCGCGTCAACTACTGAAACTCTTTGTTTTCTTGCAAAATTTACCACGGAGCTGACGCATTAAACAGTACGTAGAGCGTCAGCTCTCTCTCTCTCTCTCGATTTTCATAGCTAATTATGATTCATGACTCAATGTTCTCTAATTCCCAATAATAAATTATAACAGCGTTGTTCAGCCTCAGTGGGTTTTAGACACAAAAAAAGTGAATAATCAGATTTTCTAAAATGTGAATTTGGAGTTTAGCAATTCCTAGATTGTGTACAAACCTTATCGTATTAATAACTGATCCCTCCCCCGCTTTGTTTTTTAAAGTATTAACAGCCCTCGCGCTGACCTCGATTGATAATTTGGCTTAAAATGAAGCAAGACTTGAAAAAAAAAAAAAGGTTATTAATCACTTAAAACCTCTCTCGGTGAAAACAGCGATTTCCGAATATATTTTTTCCCTTTCTTTTAAACTCGGTGCGGAAACATAAAAAGCGAAATTATATGCAAAACATTCAACATCAAAGAAATATCAAATAAAAATATATATAATTATTATTATTATTTGAGTATATACGGGAGGGCTAATGTAGAGTTTCCCTGGGGGACTTGGTTGGAAACAATTTTCACAACTGTATAGCTTTTTTTTTTTTAAATAATGACTGGTATAACATGTCGATCAATGATATTAAAACAATAAAAAGAAAACATCAAAGACTCGATAGATCCCATTGTTACTGGTCCTTGTGTCACTGTGTGTGTGTGTGTGTGTGTGTGTGATAACTTTAACGGGCAGGCAGAAGATCACGTGACGCAGTACAAAGATAGGCCATACTACATGCTGAGCTGCATGCGGTCATACCTTTGATATCAGCGCCATCCTTTTGGTCGCGTCTGCGTTGACTCATTGTTTGTTAGTTCAGAGATGAAAGCAATCGTGTATGTGTATGTGTGTGTATGCATATTTCTCTCTCTCTCTCTCTCTCTATATATATATATATATATATATATATATATATATATATGTGTGTGTGATTGTCGTGTCTGTGAAGGGAAGACTGTGTTATGTGTTTCTGTATCTGTGTTTCTGTGACAAACAGATAAACAGAACAATTGAAGATTGGAAAAAAGTGTGCGCAATAGGGGAGGGGGTGTGTGGCATATTGACTACAAGGCATTCACCTTCCGTATAGTCCAAAGGACAATCCCTATTATTTTTAGTTAATATAATTACAGGAGATGGTGAACTAGTTGGCTAAAGCTTAATCTCGACCTTGATTAAGTTCTGAGAGGTATTGGCCGGGAAAGTCCGCATGTAAGAGGTCATAAAAACTATATTTTTCAACATGCCTACCTAAAGTTTTGCATTTAAAAATGTATAAAAACATATTTGTAGAAAAATGTACAATGTATACAGATATGTCGATTCTATCACAAGCCCAGTTCGTTTTAAAAACCTTTCAGAGTAACATTCCCTTGCTTGTTACTTTTAGTGCCCCCCCCCCCCCAAATCTAAGGCTCTAATTGCAGGATCTGTCGCAAACAGAGCTCACCCACTTTGAAAAAAAAATTCTCTGCCTGTTTCTCAGCGCAAATAAGACAGTTTCGCGCCTCCATTGTCTCCAGATATAAGATCCACGTATAGATCCCATATGCTAGGACAAATTTTTACAAATACTCCTTCTTCCCTAGTGCTATTAGAGCATGGAATGGGTTGCCTGAGCTAGCCAGGAAAACCAGTGACTTGGCAGAAATAAAGTCATTGGTTAATATGCATGGCTGAATGCATGACGCGTAGGACGTAATCATCTTCTTTTCTGAAGTTACGTCTGTATTATATAAGATGATAAGATAAATATGATCTTGTATATTAACATTACTTGTCTATCCATCTCAGTCTTGTCTGACTCGTCATGACGTGGCGAGGAAATAAAGAAACGCAATCAGCTGATAAGAGAGTAGAGATCCGAGCCCAGAGGTCATAAAAGAGAGAGGGAAAGAGAGAGAGAGAGAGAAACTTATAGATTTAATTTGTTTTAGAATACATTCTCAAATTACTTTTTTTTTTTTGCTATCAGTGGTGGCTGAGCGGTAAAGCGCTTGGCTTTCGAACCTAGGGAACCGGGTTCTAATCCTGGTAAAGACTGGGATTTAAATTTCGTGATCTTCGGGCGCCTCTGAGTCCACCCAGCTCTAATGGGTACCTGATATCTGTTGGGAAAAAGTAAAGGCGGTTGGTCATTGGACGCCCTTGTTAACCGTATGCCACAGAAACTGATGACCATTACATCAAGTTCTAATTCCTCCATCCTATGAGTATCCGTCCACGCCTACGATTTGCTAGCACACGTTACTTTACAATATTGTTTCTAAAGGTTCCAAATTTCAATTCGTCCAACTTGTATGTATCAACGTGTGTCAACTAGGCGCAAACGTCCAGACAAAGCGATAAGGTCAAAGAATCACTCGCGGAAGGTTACCAGGGTGCATATGTTACTTAATCATCCCGCGACTCGCGCAAATATGAAATGAATAAGCTTCGAAATAAAACTGGCAAACGTTACATTACGACAGTCCAGCGAATTGGATGTGTTTTAGCGTGTGTGTGTGTTTGCCTACATTGGACACGTTTTATCATTGAGTGTCTCGCGTGCACGAATGCCCGCACCTCTTCTAACAATGCCATTAACTGGCCCACATATTTTTTGCCAAGTTCTATATTTCTGCAATTGTGTGTGTGTGTGTGTGTGTGTTCCATTAGCAGTCCTGCGCGAGGAGGTCCCGAGGGCTCTAATACAAAGTCTGAACACATTTCTTTCTTTGGCAACTAATCTTTTCTTTCTATTCTTCCTTCTCTCTCGCTCTTCTCTCCAGGCCTGAATACTATTGCATTATAGCGCAACCTTCATAACATATTGTCGTTCGCTAAAACTAAAGTGTCCTACCGGGAAAAACTTATTTTAAAAGACACCCCCCCCCCCTTTATCGCCTGCTCTTCCCGAGTGCCCTGGAGCTAGTGGAGCAATTGAGAGCAAAGCTCCGCGTTTTAAGTTGTGCGGCGCCAAATCGTCTCCAGCCAGGTAAGCTACTTCTCCCAGGTACAAAGACGCTGCCCTCGAGTGTATCCTCGTGGAACACTTTTTTTTCTACTCTCGTAAAGTTTAAAGATTGTTTTTTTTAATAAAGTGTTGATTTTTTTTTAAATCGGAAAAAAAAGTGTGTGAGTGTGTTTGTGTGTGTGTTGGGGGGGGGGGGGTAAGGTAGTAAAAAGATTCATAGAAGACCTTTTATTCTATAGGCTGTGCACATGCAAATAAGTTAGTCTTTGATGATTAGACATTCAAACGGACTTATGACATTTTAATCACCTAATTACTTCAAGATTAAGCTGAACGCGGCTCACGTCACGTGACGGCGTTACCTTTTGGGTGTAATCAAGAAAAGGGGGTGGCGAGTGCTTAAAGCTGCTGGTATAATAGTGAGTCAGTGGTCCGCATGTGGTAATAGTGAGTCAGTGGTCCGCATGTGGTAGTACTGAGTCAGTTCGTTCAATAATTAGACAGTGGTCCATTATGTCCATAGTATACTATCATGTTAGCATTGTGTTTTTCCATTATAAAATGCAGAAACTTGTTGGTCAAGGTAAAAAAAACAAAACAAATTAAATAAACAAAAAGGCGTGGCCTGGTGGGGGGGGGGGTGATGGAATTAAGTGGAAAAAAAAATTTAGTCTATTCTTCCCTGTCCAGACATTCATGCATGCTTCAATATTTATATGGTATTTATAAATCACGCCATGTATAAAAAAACATATAATCCATCGCTTCAGCCTCGTGTATTTGTTGAAAGTACACATAGTCCCCAGTTGTTGATTCATTATATTTTTTTTAGGTTCAATTGCTTTATTTCTGTTTCAAACACATTTTGTTAAAAATTCTGTTTCTTCAGTCGAAGCTCTTTGACCACGAAGCCGCACTCGGGCTAATTTAAAAGTAACGAGGGCACATTCCTACATCACACGTGTTACCCGAACTAAACTATCCGGCGTTACCAGCTGATTAACTATATGGTTATTTGCATACATTTTAAGTTGTATTTATTTAAAAAAAAACTAGTAACATGTTTATCACTGTGCACATGTTTGTTAGTTGCTACTTTAACAAGTATACCGAAGGTTCTTAACACGAGGCTAGTCGAGGGGAAACGACCCTCGGTTTCTTATATCTTCTTATATCTTATATAATACAGACGTTACTTCAAAAAAGAAGATATTTACGTCCTACGCGTCATGCATTTAGTCATGCATATAAACCAATGACTTAAATTCTGCCAAGTCACTGGTTTTCCTGGCTAGCTCAGGCACTCCATTCCTTGCTCTAATAGCACTAGGGAAGAAGGAGTATTTGTACAAATTTGTCCTAGCATATGGGATGAGGAATGTACCTTTATTTTTGTGTCTTTCAGAGTATTTTATTAAATTTTGTTTTTGTATTTGAAGATTATGGTTCAGTGTTTTATGTATAATTGCTACTTTACTTTTGAGTCTTCTGTCCTGAAGGTTTTCTAAATTTAGAGATTTTACTAAAGGTGTTACTCTAGTTAAGTGTGAATATTTGTTTGTTATGAATCTCACTGCTCTATTTTGTGTCTGTTCCAGTTTCTTAATGTTATCTTGAGTTGAGGGGTCCCAAACGGAGGATGCATATTCTATTACTAGCCTAACCAATGTTCAATAACATTTTAGTTTTATGTTCTTATTTGATTTATAGAAATTTCTTTTAATAAATCCTAATGCTTTGTTTGATTTTTTTATAGTTTCATCAATATGTGGATTCCATGACAGTTTTTAATTTATTATAACACCTAGGTATTTTGCGTTTTTAGTCTGTGTTACTGGTTTACCATGAATAAGATAAGTGGAATTAATTTGTTTTAGTTTTTTTTGTTACTCTTAACAACTGACATTTTTCTGGGTGGAAAGACATGCTCCAATTTGATTCCTATTTCTGTAATTCATGTAATTCTCTTTGTAAAATATCTGTGTCTTGTGTTGTTTTTATTGTTCTATATATTATGCAATCGTCTGCAAATAATCTGACTTTTGTTCCTGAGGTAATGCAATTTGGTAAATCATTTATGTAAATTAAGTAGTGGACCTTAGACAGTTCCTTGATGTACAGATGAGTTTACTGTTATCGGTGTTGATTTAGAGCTACTTATTATTACAGTTTGTTCTCTCCCTATCGGAAAATCTTTAATCCACTGTTGCAATGGACCATTAATGCCGAAACATTTTAATTTTTTAAGCAAACTATGGTGGGGAACTTTGTCAAAAGCCTTGGAAAAATCTAGTAAGCTGGCATCTATTTGTTCACTATTATCTAAACCTTTTGAAAAGTCATCAGTTAGTCCTATTAGTTGTGTTTCACATGATCTATATTTCCTAAAGCCATGTTGGTATGGGGTGAGGACATTATGTTTTTCTAAGTGGTTTATGATGTTGCTACATATTATGTGTTCTAGGATTTTACATGTGATGCTGGTAAGTGATACTGGTCTGTAGTTTCCTGGGTCAGATTTTTCTCGTTTTTTAAATAGGGGTGTGACATTAGCTTCTTTCCAGTCCTTTGGTACTCTGCCCTGGTTAAGCGATGCCTGAAATAGTATTTTGAACACTGGGGCTAGCTCATTGCTTAGTTCTTTGAGTAATATAGCTGGAATACCATCAGGTCCAGACGCTTAATTTGGTTTGGTGTTGGCTAATAGTTTTTGGATTCCATTTTCTTGTACTACTATATCTTCTATGTTGTCTACTTGGTTCAAATTAAGTAATATGTCTTTGTCTCCTGGGGCTGAGAATGCTGATGCAAAGTATTTGTTTAGGATGTTTGCTTTAGTTTCATTATCATTATGTATTATGTTATGTTCATCTTTTAATGGCGCTATGCCTGTTGTTTCCATTTTCTTAGACTTAATGTATGACCATAGGTTTTTGTTGTTGTCTTTAGATATCATATTGTTTATGTATTCACTCTGCAGCTGTCTGCTTACTTTTTGGGTTAGGTGTTTAATTTTTATATACTTTTTGTAAACTCTTTCTGCCTTAAATTTTCTATATAGGTTTTCCTTCTGTTTACAAAGCTTCTCTAGTCTATTATTAAACCAGCATTTATTTGTTTTGTTTAATGTGTATTTAGTTGGTATCTGATTTTCTATAATGCTTTTAAGATGATTTTTAATGAAATTCCAGAGGTCATCGACTGGTTGGTTAATTTCTTTTTCTGATAAGAATGTTTGTTGAAAGTTTAATGCAGCTTGGTGTAGTTGTGTTAGGTTACATTTATTCCAGAGTACGATTTTTCTTTTGGGGTTTTGTATTGGCTACTGCTTTTATCTGCCTGTGTATTATTGGATTTCTCATCGCTTCACTAGTTCTAAGGCACTTCAATGCATCCCCCCGCATCCCACCCTCCTTTCTAAGCCTACCTTTTTTTTTCATCGTCTGCTACTTTGTGTCTTACTGCAACGGTTAGACTAAAAAGAAGGAATCCCAATCTACTGAAACGCCCGAAACAATTTTCACATTTTTCCCATGATAATTACTTAATAATTATTTAATGATGATTTAGTTAAATAAGTTCCCCCCCCCCTCTTTATTTTCTTCTTACTAGTGGACACGTGGTAACTGTCGTCACTATCATCACAACCAGTCGTCTGCTGGTGTTACTTGTAAGCAATATTTTAATCGATTGTTTTCTTATGCTATTAATAAATAACGACATCAACACTGACAAGTCCAACAAATTCCTTGTATAAATCACCTACATGGGTTGGGCGAAATATTTTTTTCTTAATTGAGTAAAAAAAATCTAGATCGTCTGAACTTTAATAAACTAATGATCTTGTCAGTATAATGCCACTTATTTTTCGTCCATATTGTTCTTTTTTTCGGCAATTTTGTTTGGTATTGTTCGTTAATGATCGCTCATGTTTATCTGTCAACATTGTTGTTCGGTATTGTTCGTTAATGATCGACCATGTTTATCCTTGACTGTCAACATTGTTGTTCGGTATTGTTCGTTAATGATCGGCCATGTTTATCGTTGAATCTCGGCAGTGTTGTGTTGTCGAATTCTCCATACACAGAGAATCACGTGACACGCGGTTGATGTAGAATGTAGACCAATGATTGTAAACGTCTCGATTCTCTTCCAGCCAGTGAAACACGAAATACTTGCCGAAACATAATCGGTATAGAGCTCATTATATTCCGTTGTCTTTTCTTGTTGATTATGTCAAGCAAAAAAAAAAAAAAAAAAAAAAGGTATCGTTGACCCCCCCCCCCCTCTCACTCTTATTGTGTAACGCCCTACTACCACATAAGCTCTCAAGCGTCTCTGCCTCCACCGGCACCACCCCATTGATTTTTTTTGTTTTTTTTTCTAAATCTCTACCTGCGCTAGGTGATTAGATCAAATGTGACACAATGGGGTCCCAAAGACAACGTGGAGATGATATTAAAGTATAGACGAGATCAAAGTGAAGCATTATGGGCCAGATAAAACTTTATTCAATCATTTCATTAGAAGCAGAAGGGCCGAGAAGGGGGCGGGGGGGGGGCAGAGAGAAATAAATCGTGAAACATAGAGAGAGAGAGGGAGGGATGAGACAGGAAGTGATCGTGGAAGGGAAACGGGGCGTGGGGGGGGAAATCGTGAGAGGGGAGGCAAAGATAGTGTGAGGTAGAGGCAGATTGAAAAAGTTTTAGCGTGAAAGAGGAATAGAGAGGGAAAAGCAAAAGATAGAGGCACGTTGGTAAATATGGGAGATAGAACTAGAGAGGGAGAAAGAGAGAGAGAGTCAGAGAATGAGAGGGTTCTCGTGATCGAAAATTTTTGAGTAAAACTGCAGAGCAAGAGTTGATTCTTTTGTGCTTTGAGAGTATCACACACACACATACTCTCTCTCTCTCTCTCTCTCTCTCAATATGCCATTCTTAATTAAATAAATCTCTGGTTAGTTCTTTAGTAAAAAAAAAAAAAGTTGAGTCTTTCAAAATGGGGACTGAGATATGGCCGAGTCAAGATAGCACCTCGTTGGCACAACCAATCCTTCTTTCGACACTGGCATGTTCAATTTAATCTCCCTTTTGGGGGATAAAATGTTCAAGGCGTAATACACTTCCACGCCCCTGACACCGCCCTGAGGGCGAACCGTGCTTGTTTTATAAACTGACCAGCCCACTGACATGGCCGTATCGGTCAGTGGTCCAGGTGCCGTGATTAATGTCGCTACTCATTGACTCGTGCCATAAATTCTGACATGGCACACAAAAGAGCTGGTCACTTGAGTCCGAGCCCGCAACGCCTATCCGTCTCAATGGTCGAGAAACCGCCGGGAATTTCCGTAATAGCGCCTCTAATGGAATTTCTTATCGCGTCAGTGTCCACTTCGACCTTGACCTTTGTCAAGATGTACGTTCTTTTCCTTAATTCCTCCCCCCCCCCCCCTTTTTTTTCCTTTTTTTTTTTTTTACTTTGTAAAGTTGTATTATACCTTGTTAAAACTTCATTACAAATAGGATCTACAAAAACAAAAAGTGCGACTGAGAGGGAAAAAAACAAAACAAAAACAACTACAAAAACAAACAAACAAAAACAAAACAAAAAACAACAACAAAGAAAAAACAAAACACGTGGCTACCAAGGGGGATCGAGTTTGAAACCCTATCCTGGATTGCTTAGAGTCTAATGATACCCTTTTCCCTCACTGGTCCTAGAAAGACACCAAACCGTAACGAACTAAGCCTGATGTGCTATACAAACTTTAAAAATTTAGATAATTTTAAAATGTAAAAATTTAAAATTACAAAATTTAAAAATTAATTTGAATTTAAAAATTTAAATTTAACATTTAAAATTTTTAAATCACAATTCCAAAAATAATCTTTAATCTTTCTGTATACAAATGGATGTTTTCTTTTTCCCCTCCCCCCCCCCTTTTTTTTTCCCTCATTCGCATCCAATTTTTTTTTGGCTTTATTTTTAGTTGGTTCCCTTTGGAGGGATACTAGTTATGATAATGTTACTTTTACGGGTATGTGACTCGGTACCCAGTGCATCGTCTCGGCGATCTTGGAGCGTTGGCCTATTTCACGATTAGTATTCTGTACCGTAAAGTAAAAAATAAAAAAAAATTAAAAAGTCGCGAAATTTATGAGGAAAAAGAAGCGGGGAGGGGTGTATGGCGAAATATTTTTTCCCAATCTGCTTCTAAAATAAAGGAAAAGATAATCTCATTAATGGTTAGCAAAATAAACATAAACTGAAACAAAAATCTATGTGAACATATAAACGCGTCAACTACTGAAACTCTTTGTTTTCTTGCAAAATTTACCACGGAGCTGACGCATTAAACAGTACGTAGAGCGTCAGCTCTCTCTCTCTCTCGATTTTCATAGCTAATTATGATTCATGACTCAATGTTCTCTAATTCCCAATAATAAATTATAACAGCGTTGTTCAGCCTCAGTGGGTTTTAGACACGAAAAAAGTGAATAATCAGATTTTCTAAAATGTGAATTTGGAGTTTAGCAATTCCTAGACTGTGTACAAACCTTATCGTATTAATAACTGATCCCTCCCCCGCTTTGTTTTTTAAAGTATTAACAGCCCTCGCGCTGACCTCGATTGATAATTTGGCTTAAAATGAAGCAAGACTTGAAAAAAAAAAAAGGTTATTAATCACTTAAAACCTCTCTCGGTGAAAACAGCGATTTCCGAATATATTTTTTCCCTTTCTTTTAAACTCGGTGCGGAAACATAAAAAGCGAAATTATATGCAAAACATTCAACATCAAAGAAATATCAAATAAAAATATATATAATTATTATTATTATTTGAGTATATACGGAGGGCTGATGTAGAGTTTCCCTGGGGGACTTGGTTGGAAACAATTTTCACAACTGTATAGCTTTTTTTTTTTTAAATAATGACTGGTATAACATGTCGATCAATGATATTAAAATAATAAAAAGAAAACATCAAAGACTCGATAGATCCCATTGTTACTGGTCCTTGTGTCACTGTGTGTGTGTGTGTGTGTATGCATATTTCTCTCTCTCTATATATATATATATGTGTGTGTGTGATTGTCGTGTCTGTGAAGGGAAGACTGTGTTATGTGTTTCTGTATAGGGGAGGGGGTGTGTGTGACATATTGACTACAAGGCATTCACCTTCCGTATAGTCCAAAGGACAATCCCTATTATTTTTAGTTAATATAATTACAGGAGATGGTGAACTAGTTGGCTAAAGCTTAATCTCGACCTTGATTAAGTTCTGAGAGGTATTGGCCGGGAAAGTCCGCATGTAAGAGGTCATAAAAACTATATTTTTCAACATGCCTACCTAAAGTTTTGCATTTAAAAATGTATAAAAACATATTTGTAGAAAAATGTACAATGTATACAGATATGTCGATTCTATCACAAGCCCAGTTCGTTTTAAAAACCTTTCAGAGTAACATTCCCTTGCTTGTTACTTTTAGTGCCCCCCCCCCCCCCAAATCTAAGGCTCTAATTGCAGGATCTGTCGCAAACAGAGCTCACCCACTTTGAAAAAAAAATTCTCTGCCTGTTTCTCAGCGCAAATAAGACAGTTTCGCGCCTCCATTGTCTCCAGATATAAGATCCACGTATAGATCCCATATGCTAGGACAAATTTTTACAAATACTCCTTCTTCCCTAGTGCTATTAGAGCATGGAATGGGTTGCCTGAGCTAGCCAGGAAAACCAGTGACTTGGCAGAAATAAAGTCATTGGTTAATATGCATGGCTGAATGCATGACGCGTAGGACGTAATCATCTTCTTTTCTGAAGTTACGTCTGTATTATATAAGATGATAAGATAAATATGATCTTGTATATTAACATTACTTGTCTATCCATCTCAGTCTTGTCTGACTCGTCATGACGTGGCGAGGAAATAAAGAAACGCAATCAGCTGATAAGAGAGTAGAGATCCGAGCCCAGAGGTCATAAAAGAGAGAGGGAAAGAGAGAGAGAGAGAAACTTATAGATTTAATTTGTTTTAGAATACATTCTCAAATTACTTTTTTTTTTTTGCTATCAGTGGTGGCTGAGCGGTAAAGCGCTTGGCTTTCGAACCTAGGGAACCGGGTTCTAATCCTGGTAAAGACTGGGATTTAAATTTCGTGATCTTCGGGCGCCTCTGAGTCCACCCAGCTCTAATGGGTACCTGATATCTGTTGGGAAAAAGTAAAGGCGGTTGGTCATTGGACGCCCTTGTTAACCGTATGCCACAGAAACTGATGACCATTACATCAAGTTCTAATTCCTCCATCCTATGAGTATCCGTCCACGCCTACGATTTGCTAGCACACGTTACTTTACAATATTGTTTCTAAAGGTTCCAAATTTCAATTCGTCCAACTTGTATGTATCAACGTGTGTCAACTAGGCGCAAACGTCCAGACAAAGCGATAAGGTCAAAGAATCACTCGCGGAAGGTTACCAGGGTGCATATGTTACTTAATCATCCCGCGACTCGCGCAAATATGAAATGAATAAGCTTCGAAATAAAACTGGCAAACGTTACATTACGACAGTCCAGCGAATTGGATGTGTTTTAGCGTGTGTGTGTGTTTGCCTACATTGGACACGTTTTATCATTGAGTGTCTCGCGTGCACGAATGCCCGCACCTCTTCTAACAATGCCATTAACTGGCCCACATATTTTTTGCCAAGTTCTATATTTCTGCAATTGTGTGTGTGTGTGTGTGTGTGTTCCATTAGCAGTCCTGCGCGAGGAGGTCCCGAGGGCTCTAATACAAAGTCTGAACACATTTCTTTCTTTGGCAACTAATCTTTTCTTTCTATTCTTCCTTCTCTCTCGCTCTTCTCTCCAGGCCTGAATACTATTGCATTATAGCGCAACCTTCATAACATATTGTCGTTCGCTAAAACTAAAGTGTCCTACCGGGAAAAACTTATTTTAAAAGACACCCCCCCCCCCTTTATCGCCTGCTCTTCCCGAGTGCCCTGGAGCTAGTGGAGCAATTGAGAGCAAAGCTCCGCGTTTTAAGTTGTGCGGCGCCAAATCGTCTCCAGCCAGGTAAGCTACTTCTCCCAGGTACAAAGACGCTGCCCTCGAGTGTATCCTCGTGGAACACTTTTTTTTCTACTCTCGTAAAGTTTAAAGATTGTTTTTTTTAATAAAGTGTTGATTTTTTTTTAAATCGGAAAAAAAAGTGTGTGAGTGTGTTTGTGTGTGTGTTGGGGGGGGGTAAGGTAGTAAAAAGATTCATAGAAGACCTTTTATTCTATAGGCTGTGCACATGCAAATAAGTTAGTCTTTGATGATTAGACATTCAAACGGACTTATGACATTTTAATCACCTAATTACTTCAAGATTAAGCTGAACGCGGCTCACGTCACGTGACGGCGTTACCTTTTGGGTGTAATCAAGAAAAGGGGGTGGCGAGTGCTTAAAGCTGCTGGTATAATAGTGAGTCAGTGGTCCGCATGTGGTAATAGTGAGTCAGTGGTCCGCATGTGGTAGTACTGAGTCAGTTCGTTCAATAATTAGACAGTGGTCCATTATGTCCATAGTATACTATCATGTTAGCATTGTGTTTTTCCATTATAAAATGCAGAAACTTGTTGGTCAAGGTAAAAAAAAACAAAACAAATTAAATAAACAAAAAGGCGTGGCCTGGTGGGGGGGGGGGGGGGGGTGATGGAATTAAGTGGAAAAAAAAATTTAGTCTATTCTTCCCTGTCCAGACATTCATGCATGCTTCAATATTTATATGGTATTTATAAATCACGCCATGTATAAAAAAACATATAATCCATCGCTTCAGCCTCGTGTATTTGTTGAAAGTACACATAGTCCCCAGTTGTTGATTCATTATATTTTTTTTAGGTTCAATTGCTTTATTTCTGTTTCAAACACATTTTGTTAAAAATTCTGTTTCTTCAGTCGAAGCTCTTTGACCACGAAGCCGCACTCGGGCTAATTTAAAAGTAACGAGGGCACATTCCTACATCACACGTGTTACCCGAACTAAACTATCCGGCGTTACCAGCTGATTAACTATATGGTTATTTGCATACATTTTAAGTTGTATTTATTTTAAAAAAAACTAGTAACATGTTTATCACTGTGCACATGTTGGTTAGTTGCTACTTTAACAAGTATACCGAAGGTTCTTAACACGAGGCTAGTCGAGGGGAAACGACCCTCGGTTTCTTATATCTTATATAATACAGACGTTACTTCAAAAAAGAAGATAATTACATCCTACGCGTCATGCATATAAACCAATGACTTAAATTCTGCCAAGTCACTGGTTTTCCTGGCTAGCTCAGGCACTCCATTCCTTGCTCTAATAGCACTAGGGAAGAAGGAGTATTTGTACAAATTTGTCCTAGCATATGGGATGAGGAATGTACCTTTATTTTTGTGTCTTTCAGAGTATTTTATTAAATTTTGTTTTTGTATTTGAAGATTATGGTTCAGTGTTTTATGTATAATTGCTACTTTACTTTTGAGTCTTCTGTCCTGAAGGTTTTCTAAATTTAGAGATTTTACTAAAGGTGTTACTCTAGTTAAGTGTGAATATTTGTTTGTTATGAATCTCACTGCTCTATTTTGTGTCTGTTCCAGTTTCTTAATGTTATCTTGAGTTGAGGGGTCCCAAACGGAGGATGCATATTCTATTACTAGCCTAACCAATGTTCAATAACATTTTAGTTTTATGTTCTTATTTGATTTATAGAAATTTCTTTTAATAAATCCTAATGCTTTGTTTGATTTTTTTATAGTTTCATCAATATGTGGATTCCATGACAGTTTTTAATTTATTATAACACCTAGGTATTTTGCGTTTTTAGTCTGTGTTACTGGTTACCATGAATAAGATAAGTGGAATTAATTTGTTTTAGTTTTTTTTGTTACTCTTAACAACTGACATTTTTCTGGGTGGAAAGACATGCTCCAATTTGATTCCTATTTCTGTAATTCATGTAATTCTCTTTGTAAAATATCTGTGTCTTGTGTTGTTTTTATTGTTCTATATATTATGCAATCGTCTGCAAATAATCTGACTTTTGTTCCTGAGGTAATGCAATTTGGTAAATCATTTATGTAAATTAAGTAGTGGACCTTAGACAGTTCCTTGATGTACAGATGAGTTTACTGTTATCGGTGTTGATTTAGAGCTACTTATTATTACAGTTTGTTCTCTCCCTATCGGAAAATCTTTAATCCACTGTTGCAATGGACCATTAATGCCGAAACATTTTAATTTTTTAAGCAAACTATGGTGGGGAACTTTGTCAAAAGCCTTGGAAAAATCTAGTAAGCTGGCATCTATTTGTTCACTATTATCTAAACCTTTTGAAAAGTCATCAGTTAGTCCTATTAGTTGTGTTTCACATGATCTATATTTCCTAAAGCCATGTTGGTATGGGGTGAGGACATTATGTTTTTCTAAGTGGTTTATGATGTTGCTACATATTATGTGTTCTAGGATTTTACATGTGATGCTGGTAAGTGATACTGGTCTGTAGTTTCCTGGGTCAGATTTTTCTCGTTTTTTAAATAGGGGTGTGACATTAGCTTCTTTCCAGTCCTTTGGTACTCTGCCCTGGTTAAGCGATGCCTGAAATAGTATTTTGAACACTGGGGCTAGCTCATTGCTTAGTTCTTTGAGTAATCTAGCTGGAATACCATCAGGTCCAGACGCTTAATTTGGTTTGGTGTTGGCTAATAGTTTTTGGATTCCATTTTCTTGTACTACTATATCTTCTATGTTGTCTACTTGGTTCAAATTAAGTAATATGTCTTTGTCTCCTGGGGCTGAGAATGCTGATGCAAAGTATTTGTTTAGGATGTTTGCTTTAGTTTCATTATCATTATGTATTATGTTATGTTCATCTTTTAATGGCGCTATGCCTGTTGTTTCCATTTTCTTAGACTTAATGTATGACCATAGGTTTTTGTTGTTGTCTTTAGATATCATATTGTTTATGTATTCACTCTGCAGCTGTCTGCTTACTTTTTGGGTTAGGTGTTTAATTTTTATATACTTTTTGTAAACTCTTTCTGCCTTAAATTTTCTATATAGGTTTTCCTTCTGTTTACAAAGCTTCTCTAGTCTATTATTAAACCAGCATTTATTTGTTTTGTTTAATGTGTATTTAGTTGGTATCTGATTTTCTATAATGCTTTTAAGATGATTTTTAATGAAATTCCAGAGGTCATCGACTGGTTGGTTAATTTCTTTTTCTGATAAGAATGTTTGTTGAAAGTTTAATGCAGCTTGGTGTAGTTGTGTTAGGTTACATTTATTCCAGAGTACGATTTTTCTTTTGGGGTTTTGTATTGGCTACTGCTTTTATCTGCCTGTGTATTATTGGATTTCTCATCGCTTCACTAGTTCTAAGGCACTTCAATGCATCCCCCCGCATCCCACCCTCCTTTCTAAGCCTACCTTTTTTTTTCATCGTCTGCTACTTTGTGTCTTACTGCAACGGTTAGACTAAAAAGAAGGAATCCCAAGCTACTGAAACGCCCGAAACAATTTTCACATTTTTCCCATGATAATTACTTAATAATTATTTGATGATTTTGTTAAATAAGTTCCCCCCCCCCTCTTTATTTTCTTCTTACTAGTGGTCACGTGGTAACTGTCGTCACTATCATCACAACCAGTCGTCTGCTGGTGTTACTTGTAAGCAATATTTTAATCGATTGTTTTCTTATGCTATTAATAAATAACGACATCAACACTGACAAGTCCAACAAATTCCTTGTATAAATCACCTACATGGGTTGGGCGAAATATTTTTTTCTTAATTGAGAAAAAAAAATCTAGATCGTCTGAACTTTAACAAACTAATGATCTTGTCAGTATAATGCCACTTATTTTTCGTCCCCCTCCCCCTTAAAAAAAAAACAAAAAAAAACTGAAAGGAACGGCAAGTGGTCAAAAGTTAGGGCGCATGATTTGTTTTTCAAGGAGTTTGAGATGTTTATTCGGGATTTATATTACCCATTGAACGGGGAAAGAAAAAATCTATTTGGTCACTAAAGGATCAAATTTGACCACAAGAAGCAGATGACTTTTAATTGACCTGTTTTCTGTCTCTCTTCTTAACCCTTAAAGTGCTGAACTTTTTTTTACAATGAGTGCATACAAAATGGAATTATGATTCCGATATTTAGAGGCTAATCTACTATACGCGTTTTAAGGGTTAATTTCAACACATTCTACTGTGGGAATTAGATTTGTCTCATGACTCTTATCTCAGCGAACAAATAAAAAAAACACCACACAAGCCCAATTGTGAATCTTTATTACTGACCAAGTTATTGTGACATAATGGGGAGTTAAGTATTTTTTGAGTAATTGTGATGACAAGAATGATTCCCCTTAAGAAGGTTATAATATGCATTTGTTGCATGCTCATTAGTGACGTAATTAAATAGATGTTGATTGTCGTGACCTGACGATTTAACGTTAAAGCTGAATTATGTGGTTTTTTTTTTTTTAAATGTTGAATTTATGAATTGTATTTACCATCTTCGATTATTAGCAATAAGCCCACAACGTGATATATGATTATCCAAGAGTGTAAGAGTTAACCGAAACATCTCTTACGCTGTAGGATTAAGGCATCTAATAATGCCTAACTCGTTTTAGCGCCTGTAATAGAGATTATATGACTAAAGCGTATGATGAATTCATTTTCTGCGAGCTTCCTAACACTGGATGATAAAAATTTCATTTAAAAAAGTCTCAATAGAACTTTTGGTGGGATCTAATCAATCCGATAGACATGCTATTTATTTTGTGAGGTATATGATTAGTTCTACAGGGGAGGGGAGGGCAGTGCATCTTCTCTGTTTTTTTAAAACTATTTATTTCTAGTTGAATTTTTTAAGACATCTGTGTAATATCTTGTGTGTGTGTGTGTCTCCAGAGAAGTGTAGTTTGTTACCTCCCCTAGATGAACGCTATCAGGGATTATAAATACACATAGACAGAGAGAGGACGCTCAATGAAATCCCCCTCTCCATTCCCCTCTTCTTTTTTTTGGTTGTATTCTCTCCCCCCCCACCCCTATCGTAGTAGTCTCCCTTCTTCTTCTCTCTCTCTCTCTCTCTCTCAAGTCTCTAAATAACAATTCTGTTTCTTAATGAAATGTCGACCTCCGTGCAATGGCTCGGGATATGATCCACTCGTACTTGGTATCTGTTTCGTGAAATGTGTTTGGTTGAAGATCTACAAGCCAATGGCCACACTTAAAATAGTCACATTCCGAATGGCTTCTGCGTTACATCGGGAGTAGGAGGCCTACGACGAGGGGATAAAATAGAGAGAAGGGTTAAAGGTGGTTGTGGAAGGGTCAATGGTTATTGTGAAGGGTAGCTTGTATTTTTGTTTTCTGTTTGTTTTGTCCGGATCTGAAGAACGATTGTCACGTGGGTGGGTGGGGAGAGCATTTTTTTTCTTGCAGCTTACTGAAAGTGTAAATAACTCTACAATATATATTGACGTCTTTGCATAATAAACACAGACATAGACGTTCTCTAGATTGACACGTCCCTTGTCCTTATACAAACACTGAACTGATTTGTTTACTTCTTCAACGTAAAAGAGAAGGGAAAAAAAAAACACAAGAAAATCATAAAAATACTTTAAAAAAAACTAAGCTTATGTTAAGAGTAATTGTATCAATAAGTTTGGATCAGTCGTGTAAACCGTACGTACGATAGACCTAGACCAGTGCGATCAAAAATATTTGTACCAGTTGTTTTTGTTTAGCTTTTAGCTTTCTCAATATGCTATGATATTATCACTTGTATGGGCCAGTTGTGAAAGGGGGGAGGGAAGAAGGGAATGTGAATGTTTACGTGATCGTTTTTTTTTAAATGCATTAAAATGTTCACTCTGGGCTCAAGGATCCTCAAGGGGACTAATTCAACTTATACCATTACATTTGTCACGTACGATTTTTTTTCCTTCTTCGTGATACCAAAAAAAAAAAATTAATTAATTAATGACCAATACTTTATTAACTAATTGTTGATTTTTAAAAATTGATTCTTGTGTTGTCAGGTAAAAGAAATAATAGTGCAAAATTTCAGCTTAATCTGAGATAGGGTGAGGGAGTAATAACGTATACAAACTTTTTACCAGACAGACAGAGTGAGTTGGTATAAATGGTTTTGTAAAAAACACAGGAAAGAACAAGCTTAACTGAATTGGACATAACAAGATTACTATGAAGGGAAGTTTTAAGAGCCTTACTTTTTACCTTTTTTTTCCCCTCCTTATAGTTGACACTTTTTTAAAAAATTACATTTCTATTTTAAGATATTACTCAGGCAATACTGAGTTCCCTGGGTGTTAGACAGTGAATTGATATAAGCTTTTTTTAAAAAAGGGTAAAAATGGACTTCCAAGATATTTATTAGATAAATCAGTCGTCGTCGATACTTTTTTTTGTCTCTCTGTCCTATTAAAAATGATTCCCACAAAGACAGCACACACTAGTAACTTCCCTGGCTTTTATGTCTCAACACCTCGTGACTTAAAGTACTCATCTGTTTATATTTCTGGCAGCTAAATACACCAGTGCAGTCAAATCTTTTCTAGTTGGCTGTTTTTGTTTTTTTGATTGACTGTAACTTTTCTAGTTGGCTGTTTTGTTTTTCTGTGCTTTGAATGGCTGTCTCTCCAGCACTTGTGTGAATGATCAAAAGATTGCAACTTGATTTTAACTGGTACTTCTATTATTGCCGAGCCCTGGTGTCGAGGGCCATATTTGTTTAATAGAAATGTATTGGGGAAGGGGATAAAAAAAAAGCCGGGGGGGGGGGGGGACATCAAACTGATATTCTGTTTGTATATGTGTGTGGTTTGGAAAAAAGGGGGGGGGGATTCGTTTAAAGGTATCGGAATGAACTGAAGCGTGAGGTCACACCATCTTTATTGAAATCCTGTGTGCCTTTCTTCCCATTCTTGATCGTTGAACTGTGTTTTCAAGGGTGAGTAGCTTGGCGTCGTCACTATTATAGATCGCTTGTTATTGCAATTTAACTGTGTTTATATGTATATATTTATAAATATGTCGATATATATATATATATATATTTATATTTAAATAATGTACTATTATGTAGACGTTTTGCGTATTTGTGTATGTCGTGAAAGAACGAGAAGGCCTAGTTGTTTAGGCTATTATGGACTAATGGGCAGTGACCAATGATAGGTATGCACTTAGCCGTAAGTGACATAATTGTTAATATATGTACAGTTGTCCAATAACTAATGACTCTTAAGACATTTAGCCACTACGTGGCAAGTGATTTAGACTGCTAGTGACATATTCGGAGTCGGCAATATTTTGTATGTAATCAGGTGTTTAAAGAGTCAGGTGACAATATACACGTTTCAGCAAACCCATTATAATATGTTCTTATAACCAAGATCTAAGTACGGGGCCATCGAGCAACCCTCGTCGCCTACTCGGTGAAAGATGAAATAAGTTATTACATAATCTTAATAGTTTAAAAAATATATATTATGCATTTCACCTTTCAGTCAATAAATAGACTTTATGATATAGACAATTTTTGTCCGGTGTTCATGTATTGCCTGACGGCAAAATGTATATGCTTACACGTATTGCCTGACGGCAAAATGTATATGCTTACACGTATTGCCAACAATTATCTAAAATCATATTCACTAATAAATAAATTCAGTGAATGATGTCGTACTCTTCACGGAATTCTATTTTAATGACTAAATTCACCCCCCCCCCCCTCTTTTCCTTTACTGCTTCCACTCTCCTGAACTTAGGATGAATTGAAGACCCACTGGTGCAAAAAAAAAATGTATTCGATACTTAAATATTCGATACTAGTGAAACGTTTCGCCTTTTAAGGGGAAAGTTAGAAAGTTGCGCATAATTCGACCTAGATTTAATGAATGAGTTACTCAAAGCACCGGCGGGTACTACCTGGCAAGCACATTGTTACAGACCACAAAGCACTTGTGCACAGTAGTCGAACCACTTGAGTGACACAATTCCCCCCCCCCCCCCCCTTTTTTTTTCTCCCGCAACAGCTTTGAACAATTGCCTTAGTTAGTGTATGTTTGTGTGTGTGACCCTTCTGTCTCCATTATTTTCTATCGCGACCTGTGGCTCCACACTCCAAATACTCACACCCACGGCACCTAAATCCTAATCGAATGTACAAAAAAAAAAGTCGTTTTATAAATCGTTTATAAAAAGAAAAATAACTAAAAAAAATTCTCCAAGTGTTGACTGTAAAAAAGAAGAAAAGAACATCATTTTTTGATGTTAAAGGGGAGATAACTTTTTTTTTAAAGCAAAGAAAAACTATGTATCAAAGATAACAGGGACAAGGGTGACTACTCGAGATAACTGTCAAATGACATCAAGAGTGCCTCGTAACTTGGATAGAAAACATGCGACGCCGCACGGGGAAACTCGGAACACGGGTTTTTTAAAGGAGGGTTAAACTGATTCAAATTCCTTGCGTTTTGTCATAAGTAGGTTTAAAGCTTAGGGTCAAAGTTATAAAAAGCTCGAAACACTAAAGCCCTCGTTCTGTCATCATCGTTTAGGACGGACTTTGCTCGTGTGCGTGTATTTTTTTTCTTCGTTGGGACGAATGCGAATCTGTATGTAGATACTTGGATGTTATGGACATCCAACCAAAAAAAACAACAAATAACAAAAACTATTGGGAGGTGTGTGTGTTTATTAGAGAGAGAGATGGTCTGGTGACTCATGCTAAATGATAAAAGCAATATATCAATACTTGTATTTCTGATCCTCAATCCCTTATATCTATTAATTTTAAATAAGGATATTGTGCAGTTCCGTTCTTTGATAGATCACGCAACAGAAAAGACTTTAGTCAGCCAATTTCCAATTACTGGATGTAGTTTATAGGTCTAAAATTAGTCTTAGCAGTATCAAATTAGTCTTAGCAGTATCAAATTAGTCTTAGAAGTATCAAATTAGTCTCTCAGTATCAAATTAGTCTCTCAGTATCAAATTAGTCTCTTCCAACTTTAACGTGTTCCATGCATTTTGTGTGTGTGTGGTTCTTTTAGATATTTATCCGAAATCATTATATGCCTTACGAAACTGAGGCAAAATGGCCGTTCAGTACTGAATCATTGTTACCTAACTACTAAGTCTTCATGTATGTGTGTGTGTGTGGGGGGGTGGGTGGTGGAGTGGGGTGGAGACGAGAGGGCTTAGATGGCAGTAGCGTCATTAAGATGCGTGTCACTCCGTGCGGCCCACATTCCTGTAAATTCGTGTTACGTCACTGTGATTGGATGGACGTAATCACGTGATCCATTAGCCAAAGATTAATTAAGATTGTTGTCCTGTCTCTTTGTGTGTGTGTGTTTGCGCGCGCGTATTTGTTGTGCTGTAAAAGTATATGTGTACAAAGCGGTATATGTTACGGCCGAGACACGGGTTTCCAGTTCAGATATCATACTTATCACATATCGTCTGCTGGTATGTACCAGGAGATAAATCGCCAAGATAAACGATGTACCCATACGATACCCACTCTGATTGAACCTGTGTGTGTGTTGAAGGTGGCCAAGTGATTACCGGATGGTAATCTGATTACCAACTTGACTAGACGTATCCCAGAAGCCATTTCTCATGTACAGACATTGTTTGTCTGCCCAGACTCTAGAAGTCTTGTCAGTTTTGGAAATTTAATCTGTACACTCCCCCCCCCCCCCTTTTTTCCCCCAACACACGGTCCCTCTTTCTCATCATGCTCTCACGTACCCCCTTCCCCCTCTCTTAAACCCGACCTTCATTACTGGAGTATTGTCTGAACTGGAGGATTTGTCCAAGAGAAGATGGTCATCTTGCCACTAATCAGATTTAAATGGCGCTGGGTGCCAGGAATGATCGATTGAATTTCATTCATCGATCCTTTTTTTTGTTTTTTTTTAAACATGGCCTTACAATGGGAAGCGTGGTCGAGAGGCTAAGTACGCTTGAACTTGGCTTGCCTTGGTTACCTATGAAGGGGGCTTGAGGTTCGACATCCGACTTGAGCAGAGTTGCGTTTATTGAGCGCCTAAAGGCAGCACGGAAAAACCTTCTCCTAGATACCCCCTCCCCCCACCACTGATCCACAACTGAGATTGGACGCTCTAAGCATGCTATAAGCATGAAAGTATAAAGTATATAAAAGCCATAATTATAAAAGCCATAATTATAATTACAATGTATATGGCTCATTCTGTCTCGGGTGACAACGACTTACAATGTAGACACACATATTCTACTATACGTTCAAATCTCTGTTATAATTTATTTGGCAGTGGCGGACAAACGATTTGGGGGGGGGGGGGGGGGGTTACAAAAGAACTACAAAAAAAAAGGGAGTTTATCAATCAGCGAATGATTTCACCAACGTTTAAATTCCGTCCCTTATCAAGCTTTTTTTCTTTTATAAATACTATTTAAAACTTAGCCACCCCCTCTCTCTCGTTCCCTGAGCCCAACAAATGATATTCCTTAAGCTGGATGTTTTCTGTTCACATGTTCTCATGCCATTCACCAAAACTGTGCCCTGAACATTGAGATAATAATGGTAATAGTCCTTGCTACTGCACCCATTCTCATAATTGCGTCATTTTTTTTTCTCTAGAGGAATAAAAATCATCAAAATAAAGTTTGATTTGTATCGATACTATGGCTGCTTGGCTTTGTGTTCATAATCGATACATACATTTAATTAGCTTCTTCAGTTGTAATCGATAAATTCATCTCTAGCCTAGTTTGTTTTTTCATTGTGTTTGATGTTTATATTTTAGAATGGATACATTCCGCTAAAGATAAGATCACAAGTCTCACTAGGGGCAGTGAGAATACATTCACGAGTAAGAAAAACGTTCGTAAATTACGAGCAGGTTCTTTTTATTTCATAGAATACTTTTTTTTTTGTGTTCTTTTGAAAACTTTTTTTTTTATTGGAATGTTTTAAATTAATCATGATAGATCAGTTCAGATTCAGAATCATTACCATTTTAAAAACAACAATAATTTTTCTAACTTAAGATATTAAGAGTCTAGAGCCTAATTTAATGAGCCCCTACAACAATAATGTGTTACGTAGGGGAAAAAAAAGGGACTCGGATCACTCGGTGCTGCGCTCAGCTTTCGTTAAGTTGAACTCTAATCACAAACCCAAGAATTTCACGAGGGTTTACTCGCTGAACTCGGCATGACGTCACTGCTGGAAGGAATGCTCAGAACGCTGGACGGGAAATCGAGGGTGTCTATTTACAATTTTAAGCCAGTGTTTTTCTTTCCTGTTTGATATATCGTCGGCTAAACTCATCCGCTGAATGCAATGTCTGGGTTTCTTTTCCTTTCAACCTTTTTCGAATGTGTCTGAAATAGCTAATCTTGCCTAGTAAGAAAAAAAAATAAAGAAAGGTGATTGTATGTCAAGTCTAAAATAGCTAATCTTCTTGCAGGTCTAAATAGCTAATCTTCTTGCAGGTCTAAAATAGCTAATCTTCTTGCAGGTCTAAAATAGCTAATCTTCTTGCAGGTCTAAATAGCTAATCTTCTTGCAGGTCTAAAATAGCTAATCTTCTTGCAGGTCTAAAATAGCTAATCTTCTTGCAGGTCTAAATAGCTAATCTTCTTGCAGGTCTAAAATAGCTAATTGCCCGTAGATTTAAACTATGCATTTAATTGTCTGTAAAATTGCTTTTAAAAAAGCTAATCTTGTGATTATCGACGTTGACGCGGGAACTTGATGTAGCCTTTGAAAATGTATATTTCTCTAGGTAGAGTTAATTGTCGAGTCTTACTTTAAGGTAATCTATCTCCGGTGTGTAGCGAGTAACGATTTAGCCATTTCGTCCTTCGATAAAAGCGTGTGAACGTTTTGCATGTGTGTGTGTGTGTGTCTTTCTTATAGTACTTCAAAATCAAATATCCTTGACAAAAGACTTTTTATCTTTTAACTTTTACACATAACATGTACATATAACCATTCGCCATCGGTAATATTTCTATTTGTTTAAATTTATCATTGAAAATGTAGAATTGCTTCATAAATTGTATGGGAGATAACTTGCAGCTACAACGTGATAACCTAAAATTTGATTTAAGAAAATTCCATAATCTCAGAAATTAGATTAATGAAACAAAACTTTAGAAAGGGGCGAATGTTCACTATTTCCTAATTTAAACAAACAGTCTGGAAGCTGTTTAAAGTTTATTGAAAATTTCAATGCCCGCTATTCCGATTTTCAACTTCTGGGTAACACCACTATCCAGAAAATGGCAATAGATCAATAGATTATCCAATGTATATGATGATAGTATGGAAGAGACGGACGTAACATTGCAAAGAAAACTGATAGGATCCTATAAATAGGATTGCTAATGAAGAGCCCGAAGTACAATTATGAACAAAATCATCAGCCCCTCTAATTTCAAAAAGATTATACATATCTCTTGACAGGAATTAGACAGGAATTCAAAGGCCATATGAATGTTTGTAATTGTTTTGCTTTTTCCATCTTCAGCAAGGTCTCCAATATTGTCATATAAAAATTTAAAAAAAATGGACATCACTAACCGAGAGGTTTTAATATATAAAAAAAACACTAAATTCAAACTCAACATTAAAACACATTTTATTATCAAAGCAGCCCACCAATTGGCGTTTTATTTTTATTTGGTGATCACATGTAATATTTAATAAGATTTTTAAAAACTGTTCTTTCGTTGGCGGGACCTGGCCGCAGTAGATGCATAGATTCACATTGATTCACGTTCTGTCATTGTTTGAATAAAATGTGGTCTACAACTGACTGCATATTAAGTCGTAAACAATCTACGTTCTTGTTTTCTCCAAACTTTTTCTGTGCTGATTGATGTTCTTGTTGTTGTTGTTGTTTTTTTTATTGTTGCTGAGGTTGTTATGATGGTAGTTACTCAGTTTTTATCATTGTTTTGTAATTGCTGTGGGTTTGATTGTGTTTTTTTGTAGTGATTTTTTGTAGTGATTTTTTTGTAGTGATTTTTTATAGTGATTTTTTGATGTTTTGCTTGTTGTTGTTTTTGTTTTTCGGTTGTTGGTTATCGCGATGGAGAGTTATGTGAAAGAAAGAGGACATTTTCAAGAAGTGGACACCCATTGTAGGACAATATAAGATTAAAGTTATATCAAGATGAAAACTTCTCAAACCGTAAACAAAAATAAACAATGTTACAAAGACAGTTTGTGTGGAGACATAAACTCAAAATCGTCCCCCGAAGTGGTCCACCTAGACTAGAGTATTCACCAGGATTCGAACACGGAACTTCCGATTCTAAGTGCTTTGCCCCTCAGCATCTCCATACTTTCATTTAGCGTACACTTATATTTTTAAAAATGAAAATTATTAACCTTATCTATATATTCAAAATTAATAACATGTTACATGTAATAAAGAGAAACTATATATATTTTTCCTCTAACAAAATTAGATAAATTGGCAACACAAAGAAAATAATTCTTGACCTACTTTAAGCTACAATTGTGTACAAATGACTTTCCCTTTCCCCTCGCAAATAAAAATTAATATCTTAATTGTCCTTTGTCATACAAACTAGACATAGATCTAGCTAGATCTAGACCTAGTTTTATATCTAAATCTAGATTCAAGATCTAAGTCTAAGTCTAGGATCTAGAAATAGATCAGTCTAGATCTAGAGTTAGATCTAAGTCTATATCTAGATCTAAATCTATATCTATATTCTAGATATAGAATCTTGATATAGAATCTACTATATCTGGACTAAAACTCTTATGAATTTACACGTTTAATCTTACAAATACTAGACTTAGGCCAATGTTATGATCATAAATAGTAGGCATTTTGTTACCGGGTAATGGTGTACTATGCTGTTCGTATCCGATTCATTTCTTAATGTGATACTATTGTTTACATAATAAATCAATCTGCACCCCTAAGCTGTCAGAAGATAAGTTATTGCCTTCATAATTAAAATTGTTTTCAAATTATCAATACATTTATAATATATCTATATCTATATATATCTATATCTTATATTATATATATTTATCTATATTATATATATTATAAATATATCTAGATCTGGGCTCTATTTATTCTTATTTAGATTGTCAAGTGTAGGCCCCTACAATGAGGATATGTTAAACTGTGCGCTATAAAAGTAGTTTGTTTTTTTGTAAAACTTATAACTAAAACAAAGTTCGTATCAAAATACTTTTTTTTAATAACATTGAATCTATTCAATGAGTTAGTTAGTTAATAAAAAGAAAAAATATTTTTTAATGATCCATTGACACTTTTACCATTGTGACCTTAGATGCAATTTTTTTTGTACCAATGCGCCAATCAATCTATGAAAGAAGCTTGAGTTATTAATGAAGAAGTCCATGACCTTTTAAAAAAAATTTACCTCCCCTGAAGTTTTTCATTGAAAAGTTGTGTTATATTTTGAAAAATCTGCTTGCATATATAATTTAAAAAATTAGATGGTTCACTTTCGCAAAAGAAAAAAGTAGCCATTGCATCAGAACTTTGAATTATCTAAAATATCATCATGTCCGATTTTCATTTTCTCTTCTATTTTCTGATATCTAAACGGGACGGACTGACAGGCCACACAAAACTAATAGCGTCTTTTGCCATTTTGGGGGCCGCTAAAAATATTACTTTATTATTATTAATAGCTTTTATATAGTGGAGATTTTCGAACTTTCCCGACACCTGAACTGAAATAATTATACTACCAGAAACAACCTTACTACATATAATCGGCATGTACAATAACCGTACAATGTATTAAGCATGCATTATGATGTTGAAATAGAATTAATAGACGAATACTAATTTAATTTTAGACCCCCCACCCAAACAAAAAAAACAACAACACAAAAAACATAAAGCCTTAGTGACCAGTAGCCAAGAAGAACCATCACAGTTGTGTGCAAAGGACGTGAGGTATGGCGAAAGTGAACAAATAAAACCATTGTCCTCCAGTTCTTAACGTGACCCAGGTCATAACGGAAGACGGTAGCGGGGGCGGGAAACGTTGGCCCCTTTGTCTGAGTGTCAGGGCGGTCTGAAAGGACTGTTTGTGTGCTGGACATCGTAATGTTATACTTAAGACGTCTGGTCTAAAAAAAAAATACCCCCCCCCCCCCCCTCCCGTGGACAACAATTGAGTCGCCATCTCCCTTGCCTTCATTATGTAGTGGCCATGTAGTTCGAAGCCGGCGTTTGTTTGGCCAAGCGCGTCAAATGGTCAACGCGGGGATAATTGTCTTGCCCACCTCTTGGACCCCACTCTAGGGCAAGCCTAATGAAGGACACATTTGTGTGGGGCAACAAGACCCCGCAACGCTAGGTTCTATAAGTGTACACAACCCAAGTACTTATCACCTGCCTCCACTTTGTTGTCTTTTATTGATTCTAGCCTTCTGTTGTTTCGCTCGTATCCTGCTCAACGTTAGAACATTGTCTAGCCTCTCGCGTAGTTTCCTCCAGTTTTCAACCTATGTTATACAGATACGCCATCACATCAGTGGTTTCCTTGGCGCAATCTCATGAAGGTTAAATGTACCCTTTCAAATCAGTATTGTCATATTTTTGCTTGAAGTCCAAAAGCGAAAACCTTGGCTTTATTTTTTGCGAGGGGAGATTACAAAGGTTTCATTTTAGCTGTCGTGTCTGTGTTTGTAATGTTATCACAGCGCCTTGAGCCTACGTTTTGTTTCTTAATAAC
This sequence comes from Biomphalaria pfeifferi, assembly GCA_030265305.1. Taxonomy (NCBI): domain Eukaryota; kingdom Metazoa; phylum Mollusca; class Gastropoda; family Planorbidae; genus Biomphalaria; species Biomphalaria pfeifferi. The sequence goes on from JASAOG010000073.1 coordinate 2,988,811, forward strand.
GGTCTATAAATTAAAATATTATTATTGTTATTATTATTATTATTGTTGTTACAAATGAACAGTGATAGGTAGAGGTCAACGTGTGACCCCGGCGACACAGCAGCGAGTATTCTCTGGAATCTACGCGTATACACAAAGACAGGATGTGACGTGTCCTCACCTGTTGTTCCAGGGGACGAACAGATTTAAGAAGGGGGGCAGCGTTACAAATGAACAGTGACAGGTAGAGGTCTTTACGTGTGACCCCAGCAAGATGACACTGAAGCGGGTGTTCTCTGGAATCTACATGTAAAAACAAAGACAGTAAGTGACGTTTCCTCACGTGTTGTTCCAGAGGATACTAGCAGTGTTTGTGCAACTTTGGAGGGGCGATTAGGGACTCTATATGAGCCAGAGAGTTAATGTGAAAGTCAGTCGTTGGTAGAGTCATCGGTACAATCGTCGTTACTGTTGTCTACTGTGCGAGACAGTAGAAGAGAGATGTGTACGACTCGATGTAAGTTAACTAGGGTAGAGTTAACTGGAGTGGACTACTGTCGTTAAAGTCTATACAGCGAACTACAGTGGACTTGAGCCGTTACAGTCGATACAGTCGATGTAAGACGTGTACGGTTCTGATTCGGTAGACTTGAGTACGACTTGGTTCAGCTTTGGGAGACCTGGAGCGACACTGGGAAGTGTGTCGGTGGTCTGTTCTGTGGAATACTGCTCGATGCAAGTTGAGAAGAGATGAATTGCAACGAAGTGAAGAGATGAATTGCAACGAAGTTTAGCTAACTGTAAACTGACACATATTGTACAGTCTTCTTCGCTACAAGTTACAGTGAGGAATTGTTAGAGTTAATAGTCAATAAAGTGATATGAAGCTGAAAGTTGAGTCGTCAAGTTCTTTGCAGTGTTTTTATTTGTGTGCCTACTAGTACACTTAACCAGAAGATTCAGAAATACGTAACATTATTATAGTTGATGATTAAAAAAAAAACGCACTGATCTCTGCCTGGCCCTTGTCGTATGCTCTGGTAACTATCGATCCCCTGTGGTCCCTAATGACGTTTGAGTCTGGACGAAACAATCTTCAATGTAACAGAACGTCAGAAACTTATAAGACAAACAAATAGTTTCTCCAAAATAATTGAATTGGTTTGAAATAACGGTTTTCTTTTTAGTGCATTCGGCAAAACTTAAGATAATCCAAGAATAAATTTTAGTTCGATAAATTGTCTTTAAAAGTTGTTAAGTCGTGCTATATTTAAGTCCTTGTATTGACCTTTTCGAAAGTACTAAACATAAGTATGATATAATTTAGCTTTTTCCCCATCAAAATTTTGGCCACTTTTGACAATATTTTGGTTTGATTCTGGCAACTTTTGCCTAAATTTAGGCTACTTTTGGTTTAATTTTAATCTATATTTTGTCCACTCTCCCTCAAAAAATTTTTTGGCTTATTTCATTTTTTTTTTTTTTGCCAAATTTTGTTACCTTTTTATGCCACCAGATGGCACTTACTCACCTCACTAATTAAAAACAGATGTCGACGCGTTGCCGCTACAACTGTGCAACATTTTTTCTCTCTCAGTGCAACCTCGTGTCACGTTGGCCCCTTTCCTTACAACTCAGCAGATATTACAGTAGCACTGACCTATGTCTTACAGTAGCACTGACCTATGTCTTACAGTAGCACTAACCTATGTCTTACAGTAGCACTGACCTATGTTTATCACCACGGGGCTGCTTACTATCTAAGGCTATGGGCTCATTTCTCGCATTTCACGAGTCAGTTTTCTGGAGTGATTGCGTAGCGTACTACTGTCTGGAAGATCCATTGATGGCAGTGTCTGCCCTTTTTTTTTTTTAGTTGAAGTGACAACGTCAAGCGACCCAGCCCCCCTCCCCTCCAGTATTTCCTTTTTAAAAATACATCTCTCAACTAAGTTCGTTCTTCTTACGGTTTGTCGTATGAAGACATTAATTCTGACCTGTCAGCGTCATTTTGTTTTGATGTGACACAGGGCCAAGTAAAACCTCGTACTACGCTCGGCAAGTGTGTGTGTGTGTTTGTGTGCACGGACAGACGGAGAGCGAGTAGTCTTGTTTTATCTTCGCGTCGGAGTCGAACTCGTCGCCCAGAAGTGAATGGCAAATTAACGGATGAGATTAACGCGAGGGCGAGTCCTGTGATGTGTCCCCCAGTTCTTTAGTGAAGTTAATATTTTTTTCCTCGAAATCTTCAAAAAGGTTAATAGTTAAAAAAAATTAAATAAAAAGAAAACCCGCCACTTTTTAAAAAATGTCTTAAGACAAGAGAATATTTTGTTTCGTTACAAACTATTAAAACTCACTCACACTGTGGTGTTTTTTAATCTACTTAGGGGAGTTTTCACTTTTACGTTAACCATAGTATCTGCCCATTGTTTACATTTCGATTTTCAAGATCCAGCGTGCATTCAATAGACATCTTTTTGAAATGAATAAAATGTAGAAAACGAAGAGGAAGTGTTATGGAGAAATCTGGCTTGAATAGAGGTAGTGTAAAACACCAACAACAACGACTTAGTGTTAAATGCTAAAAGAGCTTAAAAATGTCATTCTACTCCGCAAAGAATGGCTCACTTATGAAAAATCCCCAATAATGTAGCATGATTCGGAGACGCACAGCGTAGACACACTACACAAATGTAACCAGCCAAAGTGTACGTGACGTCGAGTTGACCATTCTGTTACTACCAGATTGAGCCGGTCATACTACATAACGTAGTGTTTAAAAAATTTATATCTTGGATTATGTCGTAAAATTTCTTTTTCTAAATAAAAATAACAATGGGCCTCATTCACCAATCGTAAACAAACAACATTTAGTCACGTGATAATATTGATAAAACAACGAAAAAAAAAACTGTCACGTGATAGCCATTGTGTATTAAAAATTAGGTCGTAATTTGTATAGAAGAGATAGAGAACCACGTGGCTAACTGTTGTTTGTTTACGATTGGTCAATGAGGCCCATCGTAAACGAAAACAAATGTAAAATTAAGTCAACGACAAGACGAGACTAATTACTTTCCTTAATCTAACTTGCTGTTTTAATTGTGAATTTCCTGCCATTCTGTGCGTAGAAAGAAACTTGATTCTTGCTATCTAGTTATTTTAACACGTTTTTCTTCTACCCGAAACATTTGATTCGTAGGCGTAACAGTAAAACTTTTTTTTGTCAAAAAGAAAGTCACTTCCGGAACCGGAACTGACTATGCTTGTGCGACTTCCGACGGTCACTCTTTTTTTTTCTTCACAGCGTATGTGTGTGTGTGTTTGTGTATTAAATTGGAGATTAAAAATTAAGTTCTTCTAGAGAGTGTCACTGCCGGTGTGCCAGTCATCCTTTCCCAACTGCTAATACTGTTTAAATGTCTTGGCGAACTTGCTTTGCACTGACTCCCCTTTTTTTAACACGCAAGCACGCACACGCACACACACACCCAGCCAGAACCCCGACACACACACACAAAATGGGAACTTTGATCATTCCCTCAAAGGGTAATTAATGGCATCCAACTGTACATATTAGGTTAAAGCAGTCACTACTGGTTCATAGCTTTTGATAAACGAACTTCATTTCCTTTAACACATCACCATTTCAAATACTTCAAAATTACCGTTCTTCGCCCAAGTATCTACTTAAACAGCCCACTTTACCAAACTCCCAACAGCGCACTTGACAGCCCATGTTACAGCCCACATTCTCTGAACAGTCCAAATTACCAAACTCCAACAGCGCATATGACAGCCCATGTATAGCCCGAATTCTCTAAACAGCCCACATTACCAAACTCCAACAGCGCACATGACAGCCCATGTTACAGCCCACTTTCTCCAAACAGCCCACATAGCCATACTCCACACAGCCCTACTTAGCTCTCTACAATCAACCGACATTAGCACTCTTAAACAGCCCAGATTATTATGCTCAAAACAAAAAAAACAAACAATTAGTTAATTAATTGTTCGTGATTAATTATTATCTTTGATTTCGAAATAAGGGAAATAAATGCTACTTAATGAGAGATGTTTTGACACGTTTTTTTCTCCCACTTCCCATTATTGAATCAATCCAAACATTAACCAATCATTTAGTACTAATTAATTAATTATGTTTTATATAGCAGAAAGGGAGAAAACCCCCATAGCTTTCAGATAAATGGCAGTACTTAGCGGTTCCTTCCTGTAGATAAGCTTTGTTTTTAAAAAAGCTTTTGTTCTATTGTTTGTTAATATTGTAATAAACCTATGCACACAAAATGTATCGATTTGTTGACATCTTTAGGTTCACCCTCTAGCATTGTGCAGTACAGAGGACTACGACCGACGTTACGAGTATGGCTGGGTTGGATTTATCAAGCTGGAGGACTCAAGGTACGAGCCCGAATCGTGTCGCTCAGTCTTTGGAAAGGTGAGTGCTTTTCGTATTATTTTATTACAAAGCTGTTGTCAACTCTGTCTGTCTGGGTGGAATCTTGTACACATTATTTCACCCACTTCCCAGTCTCGGGTCAAGGTGAAAGTTTGCACAATCGTTCATTGCCGAACACAAAGCACATAAAATAATAATAATAATAATGATAATAATAATAATGATAAAAATAAAAATAAGGCTTGTCTTCGAGTGACCGACCGACGACAGACGTAGCAATAGTAACTAGTCACCACCACGAAGTCCTAAAAGTGGTCGAGGAGTCAAGTTTTTTTTTTTTTTTTTTTTGTTTCAGAAGTAGCAGACGTTTCTTCTAGACAGAAGGTTACCATGACCCTTTGACTAAACCAATGAAGCTAGAAAACGTGGATAGGCACTCCCCCCCCCCCACACCGCGCCGATATTTTTGATTAAAAAACGTGTTTTTTTAAAAATTCTAAATCACTTGTTTAAAATGCATAGACCTAGACCTAGATATATGTTGGCCTTCTCCAGCTATAGAACGACTTTTCATGTGACAGTGGACCCCTATTCTAAAGAGCCATTCCCGTCCACATATAAAGCAGGTTAGGATGAAATTCACTTAGAAGGTACAGGAGCCAGCCGTTTTTCGTTTGGCACGCTTTTCTTCCAGAGCTCAGGCCAATGCTTTTTTTTTTTTGGCTTTCTTGTCACCATCTGTCTCCACATAGGTCTATATCTTCCCAGTGGTCAAACATCCATGTCCACTACTTTGAGGTCCAGTTTGATTACATCCACATATTGGAGGTGGGGACAAACGGTTTTTCTTATCAATTACCGAAATTCATGTTTTCACTTATTCGTATATCATCGGTATAAATGTTTGTATGTTTTTAAATGTAGACCTTTTTTAATGATATCAGTGTTTCTCAATCTTTTTTTTGTTAAAGTACCCTAACAATTCTCTCTTTTTTTTTTACACTGATTTTTTTCTTCTTCTTTAGAAACGCTTGCTATTAATGCCTTAAAAAAAACAACAACAGTGGCACAACCGATCTATCGTAACGCATCACTGGGTCGATACTCACCAATCTAAGAATCGCTGGTTTCTATTTGGCTGTTGACGACTTTGGCTGTGGGGAGGGGGGGGGGGGGGGGGGGGGGAAAGGGGGGGAGGAGAGAAATTGGCACTCGGTGATGCGAAACACTCGTTTCCTCCTTTTAGACTAGATCTAGTTTTTAAGTCGAACTCGTGGATTTACACTCAACAAATCGACACACACACGAGGGCTTGGCCTTTTACGAGGGGAGTCTGGCTCTTTGACTGCTGGTGCGTTCCTGCCTTGATTGAGAGAAACTTCTTAAGGAGGTCCTCGGCCTAAAATATAAATTAAAAAAACGGTTGGCCTACGGCGTGTGAAAAGTTTTTTGTTGTTGTTTTGTTTGTTTGAAAGAGAGTCGTCCGCACAGGAGGGCGCTGCAATGATCCGACTCCCTCTTGTTTTCAAATGACTAGCGCCCTAAACCTTAACAGGTCCCAAGTGCTTTTGAACCTTGTTGGTATGTAAACAAGAACAATTGTAGTCCCCATCGTGAACGCTGTTGCGGTCTCGGGTTAGACAGTTTAGGAGAAGGGGGCGGAGTACATGAATTGTGGGCTAATGTAAAAGGCTGTCTAGACTCTTCGCGAAAGGACTAAGGAAACGAAAAGGAAAGAAACGACTGTAACATAAGGCATTTTGGGAAATAGTGTGCGAGTTGTTTTCACTCTCGACCACGCCTCGAACTAAGTAGGCCTACCATATAGTACAGTCTGTCATATACAAACACATAGAACGAGGTACATTGCCGCATTTTTTTTAAAAACTCGTGGTAAAAAAAAAAAAGAAGTATTAGAAATGATTGTCTAATAAGACTATTAAATAACTAAGAAGATATACTTCTTGCAGGGGTGAACGACTGTATAGAAAATACAATAAACATACATATAGGCGAGATCAGAAGCTATAGTAGGCCTCAACACTGACCTGCAGCGTCACAGCCTGTGGGCAGCGGAGACCTGTGACGTGGCACACAGGTTGCAACGTTGCAGGTCAGTGTTCAGATCTTCTTTGACGATTGGTCTCGATGTATCGACATAGGTGACCCTGCCGATGAAGACCTTGTGGTTCTAACTTGTTCCGGCAGGGTTACCTACATGCATGCTTATTATTGTATTTTTCTAATAAGGCTCTAATTGGTGGATTATTTAGTTGTAATGTTTCTGTTAGATGTGTCAGTGTGTATGAGCGTGGCAAAGTTTATTTTAAGAAAACTTGGTCCTGTGTGTGGGATGTTGTTTATATTGACACTTGAAGAGAGTTAGGGTAAAGTTTATCGTAACTGAAACTATGTCGATATTGGAAACTTTGTTACGCCATGGTTATGGTTAGGGTTAGGCTAAACAGCTGGATTATCATTCGACCCTCTTCTCTCTCACTTTATCTCTCCCTCACTTTCTCTCTCTCCCTCACTTTCTCTCTTTCACTTTCTCTCTTTCACTTTCTCTCACTTTCTCTCTCACTCACTTTCTCTCTCTCTTTCTCACTTTCTCTCTCACTTTTTCACGTTCTCTCTCTCTCTCTCCACTTTCTCTCTCTCTCTCTCTCTCACTTTCTCTCTCTCTCTCTCACTTTCTCTCTCTCTCTCTCACTTTCTCTATCTCTCTCACTTTCTCTCTCTCTCTCTCACTCGTTTTCTCTCTTACTCTATCTCTCCACTCTTTCTCTCTGTTAAGGAGGCGTGTGGGAAGGAATGTTCCTAGTCTCTATTACCTATCATCAAATTTAAACTTGTCCGTGAACTCTTTGTTATTACAATACAAGTCATGGAAAAGGGAGGGGGGGGGGGGTCAGATCTGGACGCTGATCTCAAAAACGTCTCTAACGATTTTTCTATAAATTTAACAGCTGATTTTATATCTTTAAAAAACTAATTCCTAGCTCGTGGGTCACACGGTGAAAACCCTCGTTTGACCCCGTATAATTTTTCAAAGTAAAAAATGAAATAGACTTCAATTTGGCTATAAATTGGAGTGAAAAAATAGGGCGTAGTCAGCTGAGTTGTTTGTTAAATTTAAAGTTGCTTTAAGTTTATTGAAAGATAGATAATCTAAGCTTTGCTTATATTTTTACGTAAATCTTATATAGATGATATCTAGATTCTAGATCTAGAACAGATCTTCAGAAGTCTAGATCTAGTTTTAGATGTCTATATAATGAAAATACCAATAAATAATTACTCAAATATACGCTTGCCTAATTGCTAGCAGCGTTCGTACAAGGAGCTGATGATGTCATAATTACGGGTTCAATATCTGGATAGAGTTGAAAAGAAATATTTAAAAAAAAAAAAATGTTTTTTAGCGGCCTCCGAAAGGGGAAAAGACAATAATAGTCTGTCCGTCCGTCCGTCCCGTTTAGATCTCGTAAGCTAGAAAAGATATTGAAAATCCGACATATATTTTAGACCATTCAAAGTTCTTTTCTGAAAGCGAAAAATCTAATTTTTAAAAGCAATTATGCAAGCAGTTTTTGCATAAAAATACACCATATTTACAACTATTGACTATTAATAGTAACAAATGCTGGAGGCAATTTAGCTAGGGAGCAAGGGAGCAGATTATTTACCATATTTTTAGCACATTTATGCAAACAGTTTTAGATTTTTTGTCTTTTTTTTTTTACAATTGTATTGCTAATTTAGAACAACAATTAATTAGTAGTGTTGCTATATTATCGCGTGAAAGGTAGAAGACCACCAAACCTATGGAACACTTAACTAAAGGATTTTTTTTTCTTGAGGTCTTGAATAAGAGAGTGACCATTTACAAAACAATTACATAATCATTATAAGACATCATTTAGGCAATTTTCATACACGGCAAACGCATTAGACACTTATCCCTTGATCTGCTGAACCGTTGGGGCACCACACAAGACCTGCCAACCTTCCTTCTCCATTCCTCTCTGTCATTTGCATTTGATAGATTTTCATTCTGATAATCTTTCTGAAAATATTGAAACCTGCCTGGCGGACCACTTCGGGGGCCGATCTTGAGTTTGTGTTTCCACACAAACTGTCCTTGTAACCTTGCTAAATTTTAAGTTTTATAATGGAGATAGTGTCTTTAAAAAAATGATTTTTTTTTTGTTTAATTTCTTTTACAAAAAAAAAGGGGGGGGGGGATTGAATAAATTTTCTTTTTCATTATTTAAGTTGCAAAAATTTGTTTAAATGTTTAATACCTCCATCCGTCATATACTTGTGTGTGTGTGCGTGTGTCCCCTCTTCTCTCTGTCAACTTAATATGGTAATATCGGCGTATATTTAAAAGGTTAAACTTAAGATACTAATAACTAAACTAAACTAAACCTTTATACGAGAGATGATGCTATACTGAAGATAGATGATGTTAAACTTTAGATAGCGAGATGATGTTAAACGTAAGATAGAGGGGTGATGTTAAACTGGGCTGATAAAACTGTTACTAGATTTACGTTCTAATACGAGACGTGGGCTATGAATGAGACCTATCTTACACGACGCGGGTGCGAGAGTTTGCGAGACACAAGTTTTACTCGAAAAGAAACAAACCCAACCAACTCAAACTTGGATTAGTAAACGAGGCTTTGGTATCTCATTCTGTTCCCTCATATATGGTATGCATGTTTGTGTGACGTATTGGTGTGTGTGTGTGTGTCGCACACTCCTCCCCTACCTGACCACACATTTAGAACCTTACTATCTCGTGCTGCTTTAAGCGTCTCTTCGATTTCACCCCTCCCCCGATCTCCCCCTTCTCTTAAACTTTGATCCTCTGCCAAACATTGTCAACATCAAAGAAAAAGCCCTCTGACAGGCCTCAGTCAAGATAGAAATAACTCAGATCTTTTTTTTTTCTTCCGCCCTTGTTATACTGTTGAGGTCTTGTTGTCCGCTATTGTTATAGATATACATGTACACAGACACACAGATCTATATATCACATTCTCGTTATACAAAACACACGAACAAACGTATAACACACACACACATAGCCAGCCATTCAGTAAAGGGAACAAAGTCTTAATAGATGATCTCCTTGCTGCAAAGCAAACATATGCAAGGCGAATGAATTCCTTGTTTGTTGACAATGCTACTAGTATTATCTGTATGCACTGATACCAGATCAAAGCGTTACATCTCAATACATAAGACCTGATGCTTTTCTTCATATTTATACCAACTGTCACATCAAGAATATCAAGACTGGCGGCCGAGCTGATACTCAGTATTGATATAGTGGCTCCCCCACAGCCCACCTCGGCCCTTGGCTCGGTCTAAAACAATATCATGTTTCAGAGAGGCGGGGCGTAAGAACAAATGTCTGAGTACGCTTAAAACAAAACAAACATTTTACACCGTACTTGCAAGTGATATTTTTTCCCGACACTGTTCCCCCCTCCCCCAAATGATTATTGACACCCAAACATACACACAATTACATAACCATCTACACAAACATTACTCTTTAAAATTAAAAGGCTGTTGAATAATTGATAGTATAATTTAAATTTCAAAGACCAATTAAAAAAATAAATGCATAGACAATAATTTATTCCAATCGGGTCCCCCTTTTCATTGATATATAGATATAGGGACAAAGATGTATGTGACATGCTTCATTATTCATGTAAAAGTATTGACCCACTTCATTATTCATCTAAAATATTGACCTACTTCATTATTCATGTAAAGTATTGATCTACTTCTTTATTCATGTAAAAATATTGACCTACTTCATTATTCATGTAAAAATGTAAAATATTGACATACGTCGTTATTCATGTAAATGTTTGTAAAATGATTTACATGTTTCGGATGTTCCTTCAGAGTTGAAGATAGTTTACTTCCTAGTCCAAACCTCCCACAGGACGACGGGGGATGGGAGCGGGCAAGGTTTGAACCCTCGACCGTCGATAAATTCGAACGACAGTCCAGCGCGCAAACCGCAAGACCAGGCAGCCATTTAAATATATTGACCTACATCATTATTCATGTAAAAATGTAAAATATTGACCTACGTCATTATTCATGTAAAATATTGACCTACTTCATTATTCATGTAAAGTATTGACCTACTTCATTATTTATGTAAAATATTGACCTACGTCATTATTCATGTAAAAATATTGACCTACGTCACTATTCATGTAAACATATTGACCTACTTCATTATTCATGTAAACATATTGACCTACTTCATTATTCATGTTAAAATATTGACCTACGTCATTATTCATGTAAAAATATTGACCTACTTCATTATTCATGTTAAAATATTGACCTACGTCATTATTCATGTAAACATATTGACCTACTTCATTATTCATGTTAAAATATTGACCTACGTCATTATTCATGTAAAAATATTGACCTACTTCATTATTCATGTTAAAATATTGACCTACGTCATTATTCATGTAAAAATATTGACCTACTTCATTATTCATGTAAAATATTGACCTACTTCATTAGTCACTGTCATTTTCGTAGCTTATGCACCTGTCTTCAGCACTACCAATGGAACTCGTGTTTACAATTTCAATAACCAACTCCAGTTTAAAGGCTATACTTTGATGCCTCTGTGAATCGATCGACTGATCTGTGGTTCCTCAAAGATCAGCAGAATTACCTGCACATAATGTAACCTACATTTTCATTTTGTAACTCTTTAAAAATAAATATTTACATATGTGTTTATAATGTGGTGAGGAATATTTGCATACTAGTCTTAGCTCCAAGTTTAATTACGACGAATACTCTAGATTCTAAATATTTATAGTATTACATTTCATATTTGTTTTTAAATATCTAAACATCTTGTAGCGTAACATGAACTGACATTTTAACCTTGTTTCAAAAATTGTGTATATGTATGTGCATAAAATATGCAAATTTAATTTAAGAAATTAACAACAAAAAAATAGCCGTCGTATTAATTTCGCACACGTTGAAGGCTATAAAAGGAATTTCGATAGTGCTTTTAATTTTTGATATACAAACATAACTTGACAACACAAAAAAAACATACGGCTGTTTCCAAAGGGGACCAGCTCAAAAGTATGCATCAAATTCTATTTACAGGTATATTTAAACTTAGGCTCTGGACTTAAACAAAATACACATATCTTCATATCTACATTAAACCATTTTTTATTCAGGTGAATTCAAGCCTTGGGCGTTGTTTTTTTTTTACCTGAAAAGGAAGAAAGATCTTAATTGATAGAGATGTGTAGGTTAGGGCTACATACAGTGTGATTGATTGAACATCGATTTAAATCTAGAAATCTTAGTCGAAATAGTCTCAACATAAGTCAGAATGAAATTCAGGTATTTGGCTACCAACATAAGTCAAAATGAAAGTCAGGTATTTGGCTACCAACATAAGTCAGAATGAAAGTCAGGTATTTGACTACCAACATAAGTCAGAATGAAAGTCAGGTATTTGACTACCAACATAAGTTTGTCAGGTACTTGGTTAACTTGATTTAATTTTTAATGTAATGGTCTTCGTAGTCCACTATTAACGACGTAGAGTGTTCTTATAATAACTTGCTTAAGTGGGCTTGGTGGTAAAGCGGGTTGTCTACTTGACCGATGTTCCTGGGTTCGAGTCCTAGGGGTAGGCATGTTTTTTTTTCTCTGGGTTTGATGACATTCCTGAGTCCATCCAGATGTAAGGGTGAATGTACATCTAGTTACTTAAATATTAAATCGTTGACCAGTCCCGCCCCTTGATTCTTTAGGTTTCGAAAAAGAAAAAGGTCTTCGATTTAATATGTGAGTAAAGTAAGTTTCCTTTCAGGCTTTGCGATTTATAGTTAACCTGTTTCTATGGCCGACGGTTAACAAGGGTGTAGCGTAAGCAGCACAACGACTAACCGCCCTTACTTTCTCTGTTAGAGTTCATTCCCAAAGCTCAAAAGTTTTCACCTGGATTCGAACTCTAGACCCCTCGGTTTTGAAGTGTTTTAACACCGGCTTGGTGTCTCGCTCTTCGATGAGTTCAGTGTTTACGTTTCAGACAAGACTTTCGTTAGACTCGTTCGAAAAAAAAAAGTTAAGAACTTGTCGTTTGAAAGTGTTTCCACAAGAACAGATTGTAGCAGAAGTTACATAGCCGCCCCCCCTCCCTTTTTTCCCCCAGCGACACGTGATTACTGACGGTATCGAATTCGTAATTAGCTCCACTGAATTTCCATTAAATAGTTAGTAGTTAATATGTAAATTTGAATCAATGTATACTAAATATGTAATTCACCCCAAAGTTTTACAATGCCATAGCCGTTCTTGCGGTATGATTTTGGCCAAGTGTCTCCAGACGGGAGCAAACATTGGAATCCTCATCACCGACGTTGACATCTCAAGAGTTAAGTACCCTGGATCCTCTCCATCTCGATCTAGGACGCAATCGTATTCTGTATTGAATGAACGTCTTGACATTTTAAGTCTCTTGTTAACTGACCAAAAAGTAATTCATCCGAGTGTGGTCAAGCGTGAGGGATTAAGTTCCGGACCGTTCAGATAATAGCGCCCCCCACACACACACACGATTTGAACAATGAAAATGAGTTAGAGGGAGAGTCGTGTCAAAGTGACCAATGGTGTGCTCTGTGACCACACCAAGATTATTAAGTATTAAGTGTATGACAAGATTTAGTTGACCTCTCAGGAACGTGGATTAACACTGGCGTGATATGTTGGAAGTGGGTACCATGGGGAGGAAACTTTAAAATAGTTTAATGCAATTTTTTGTTAAAGTATGTGTGTGTGTCAGTCTATGGATGAGGGTATTCCATATTAAATACTGACCAGAGAGTTGCCAACTCAACTAAATTGTACTTCACTTTCTCAGTTTGATACATTTTTTTTGTTTAGTATTGCTTGCTAGTAATAATATAAAGTAAGCTCGCCAAGTGGGGTCTATTTGAATATATTTCTGAAGCTCAGTATGCAAAAAAAAACAAAAACGCATGAGTTCTGAAATCAATTCTCGCGGCGTCTACAACGTACTATTCTGAAGTGTGACTCTCAAGCTGAAGAGCATGTATGTTTGTAAAGGGCTTGATGTAAGATCATTCTTGTGTTCAGCTGGATTGTTTTGTTCACACAAAAATTAAAAATACATCATTAGAGTAATGGCTTGTTAGTAAAAGAATAGAACCCCTTTCGGACCTTGCGATCTATTGGACAGATGAAAGGTCATCTGTCTATGTGGTAGCTTACTCTTTCCCAATTTGACCATTCTTACATAAAAAAGAAAAGACTGGTAGACTAAAGAATTGCATCAGCGAAGACGCATTGAAAATTTGAAATGTTTTCCTGAAAAGAATGTCTTCAATCAAACAGAAGCAGACTTTTATCGCGATAGCAGTATGAGGTGCTTATAAGATGAAATCAAGTCACAATTTAATTTTAAAAAAAAATAGTTATAAAAATGTCATATCATCATCATGTGTCCCTTGACTTTCTTTGTAAGAGTGCTGTAAGGGTAACAAAATCTGTACTTTGTCCGGTCAGCAGCCGGTCCATTCTTTTACGTTGTCCAGCCAGCTTTTCTTTGGACGTCCCTTTCTTTGTGCCCCTCCCATTTTACCTTGGAGAATAACTTGATCAATACTAATAAATACTTATAAATACTAATAAATACTTATAAATGGATTTGAAACAACGTAAATATATTTTTCTCCCCCCCCCCCCCTTTTTTTCCACCCCGGTAAGCCCCCATCCCCCGTTTGCGCCTCACAGTTTTTGAAACGCTGCTTTAAGGACAGCTTAAACCCCCAAATAGAAATTACATGTTTTAATAATAAAAAATGCTTTCTTATTATGTGTAGGCATGCAAATAAGAAGAAAATAAATAATTTTTCTTTATATCTTATCAACTTTTTGAGAAAAAAATATTTTTGGGGCTATTTTTAGCTTAAATGATGAAAAAATAGCTATTTTTCATGTCAAGATTTCTTGAAAACTACTAAAGCTAGTTCAATAAAACTTCAGCTGTTGATTATTCAATACTAGTAGAAGATTGTGAAGCAGAATAAACCAAATTCATTAAATAAAAAAAAGTTATAGCTCTAAGCATGGTTGCGGCCCATTATTTCAAGTTTTTATAGGGGGGTAGGCATAAAAAAAACAAAAAAACTCTTAAAGTTTTCAACCTTTTCTATTTATTCTGCTACACTTTCATACCTATATATAAAACATTATTTGTGCCAAATTTCAAGGCAAAATATTCATAAATAAATTTTTTATCACACCAACTCTGAACAAAAAAATATGAAAATGGCTAATAGGAGAAAACGGCAAAAAACGACAATCTCTGTGATAAAAACTACGTTAATGTGTTTTTAAAAACATTTCTGTTATACAGTTAATATCTCTATTGTTCATCTGTGTTCCTAATATTATTTTTTTAAACTTTTCAACGCCTTTTTTACTGTTATATCCTATCAGTTTTGACGATACGATGCGATTTCTCAGATTCTAGAAATACTACATTGATGTGATTTATGGAGGAAAATATTCTAAACTTGCTATATAACCTTAATCTGAGTAGTTCTCCTTCACTATATGATGAAACTAGCTTTATATACTGCTATTTGAAGACTTCTTTTACCAAAAAAAGCAATTTTAGGATGATAATATGGTGGAAAGTCTCATCAACATTTTGGATTTGCCGAGCGTTCGTCAAAAGAATTACTAGTTTAGTTTTATTCACAGCTTTTACTTTTATTTTCAATAGTTCAACTAGATGTTGCATGCATTATGTTTTTAAAACAGTGCAGAAAAATGGTTGAGGTAGGTCCATTGATGCTATAGAAAACTTTAGGTCACATTATGCCCATCACCCTATGTGACACTATGTCTATATATATAGATCTATATATACAAAAAAATCCTGGTACTGCCTCTGGTAATTTAAATTGTTTTTGAAATTTCTTAGGCTTTAGATCTAAAAATAAGATTCAAGCTTTTCATCAATTCCATAAATGTCTAAGTGACAGTATTGTCCTGAAGTCTAAATCTACTTTCTAGATCTAACTACTATCATTTGCTATACTATGACTACTATGGTACTATTATATTTAGTTAGATCTAGGTCTGCTTTTATTATGGATTATTAGTTGACCTAAATCTAAAATACAAAGAGTAGATCTAGATTATAATCTAGACTAGACTATTGCTAATAGACTAGGTCTAGTAACTAGTTAGATCTAGTCTAGTACTCTACTATATCTAGATCTAATCTAGGACTAGTTTTAGTAGCAATCACGCCTTTGTTTCTTTATGAAGGCTGAATGAGCTAATTTCCGCAAAGCTTACTTATATTAGGTAAACCTTTCTAAATTTAAGTGTAGATTCCATTTCCTATTCATATTGAGTTTGAGAACTGATTGCAAATAAATAAAAAAAAGTACTAAAACTTTAAAAAGCCACGTAGCTTCTCAGCAAAGGGTTGGAAGGCTAAAATTATTGAAGCAGTTGTTTACATGTGTTCTCCAGGTCAATATTTGTAAACTGATTTTTGATTGGTTTAAACCAGATAAAGACTTATCTTTAAACCAATGAAAACGTTTGTTTTATTTGTTTTCAGGTTCTCTTCATGGAACATAAATGTTTTTTTTTTCATGTATTGTGAAAAAATTATTGAAATCCGACCAAAAATAAAAAAGTTATAAAATTTTTAAAATTTGCATACTAATTAGGTGACATATAAATGTCTAGTATACAAAATAAAAAAAATATTTTAAATACTTCCACTTTGAATTTTGACATGCTTTATACATCAAATTGTTCAGAAATGAATACTGTATAATATTCAGTTATAAAAAAAAAAATCGAAAGTTTTGACCCATAGGGGGGTTTAAGCTGTCCATAGCATCATAAGCATTTCAAAATAAACTACACCAAAAAGTAGTTTTACTTTAGCTTTTAAAACTGTTCCTTAGATTCGACCCTTGTACTTGAGGTGATATTTTTATGTTGATGTAATTATTTTGTATTTGGTCAGTCTTCTAATAAAACACACTCTCTAATTCTCACATGTCTAGTTTGCATTATATAGGATTACTCCCCCCCCTCCCCAATCGAATCTTATTGTATATTTTCTTTGATTTACAGGCAAAAACTGCCATCCAGAGGGGCGCCACTGCTGTTTTGTTTGATATCACTGACAATCCTTCAGCATCACTTGATGTAAGTACATGTCCACATCATGAGTAGTCTATGAGTAGGCAATGGAAGCTGATAATATACTGGGAGTTTGGGTCGATGGATATTTAAGATGAGGTAATGGGATCTAAGAACTACAGGGCAAGGAGCTAATAAACTATGCGGCAATGAGTTCTAAGAACTTTGAGGAAACAATACCACGTGACTTGCATTTTCCGCGTCTAATAACTTTTTTGATGTCATAACTATATAAAATAAAATTTAAAAAAAAACACGTAATTTGAGTTACATGCCAAAAATAACTAATTATATCTTTAGTACAGAAAATCTTAATTCTTTTTTTTACACGAATATTTCTTTCAATTAACATTTCCAACAAAAATGACAAACAATTTTTCTCTTGTTTTGTAAAATGTTTTACATGTTTCGGATGTTCCTTCAGAGTTGAAGATAGTTTACTTCCTAGTCCAAACCTCCCGCAGGACGACGGGGATGGGAGCGGGCAGGGTTTGAACCCTCGACCGCTGATAAATCCGAACGACAGTCCAGCGCGCAAACCGCACGATCAGGCAGCCATCCTCTCTTTGTAATATTAATACAAAAATAAATGATACAGAAAAAAAAACAACTCAAAACTGATTAAGATAGTTTTCACGATTTGGAAATATTACTAAATAAAGAATTAATAGACAAATCTCTATGCAGTTAGTTTTCCGAGGTCTAAACATTCAGAATCGATTTTAGGCCTATTTCCTGGTTTATTTCTATATCAACTGTACACTAGCAATGACAGAATTAATTCTGTTCTTGGAATGGCCCATCATGAAAGCTCCACTGGCTAGTAATGTCCTGTCTTACCACAACGTATAACGTCAATAAACCAATGGTGTTTTATTTTTCTGTTTCAGTTGTCCATAAATAGTCTTAAGCTCGAGCGGCCAGTCATTGTCTTGCAAGGGTCAGATGCGTCCAAACTGATGACAGTTGTTGGAGGGGAGCCTGAAGCAAGGATACGAATCATGCACGAGCGTCAAGTTCAAACGTCTGAAAGTGGAGAGGTCAGTTTTTAAAAAAAATATCTTCAGGCTACTTACGTTACTGCGCATAGTGTTTAGGTAAGGTGCTTGACATTGTGTTTGGCATTTAGAAGCCCAAAGCCCATGTACCAATTCAACCTTTGTCATTTGACATTTAGATGCCCAAAGCCCATTGTCATTTGACACATAAGTGCCCAAAGCCCATGTAACATTTGTGACATTTGGTGCCCAAAGCTCATGTATTAAGAGGCCACCAAAAGTATTTTGTCTAAAACAGATCACAAACTGAAAAGAAATGCCACACTTCAAGATGAATACATCAATATGACAGTCAAATGATGGTGACCTAGTTTATATGGTCGTAGGGTTTCTGGATTTGTTACATGTGGTCATCATGGTCTTTGATGTCAAAGATGAGTGACTTATCAGATAATTAACATGTGATGCAATTAGAAGGCTCATCAATTGTGATGGATTTTCAACACTCGTTGCAATAATGGAACACTGTCTGGAAAACTCTTGATTCCTGAAATACAGTGTTGGACTTACCTATACTCCTATACGACCTATAGGCTATATAAACTGTAGCTTAGAGACCCCACTTGTATGGTTACATGGATATTTTTAATCATTTCAATGTAAGGGCAAAGGAAAAAATTGTTTTATGTTGATTACATTGGGATCCATACCTCGAATAGCTTAGGGCCTTTTCTAGTCCAAATCTGGTCCTGCTGATATAAGAAGTAAACTCGTACACCAAAGTTGGGCTTAGACGCTTGCTTTGTCTTTATAAACATTTTTATATGCCAACTCTGAACACAGAAAATGATTTAACAATATTTCCAACAGATGCTTAGGAATTAGCGCTCTAGACTGTTGTTACAGTAGTCCCGAGTTTAAACTCTGCATGCTGCAATCTCCTGCCATCCTACACAGGGCTGGCCCTATGCAAAACGGATGCGCGGGGCCTAGTCTGGGTAGGGATAAGCATAATGTCAAAATTAAGATTATTTTAGTTAGAAAATACTTTTGTCTTTGCAATAAATTTTTTATTAAATGAAAGCTCACAATGCTGTTTTTATTTATTGGCACCCCGAAAATGACAATATTTTCCATTTTTCATGAGATTTTAATAATTTCAGGAGATTTCTAGGAATATTTTCGTATATATTGCCTTTTTAGATTTTCTTAAAATCAGGAGGCCGTGGAAACCCTGTTATTATATATAAGTTATAATGGTTTAATTTAATAATTTACACTTACAATTAGCACAGGGCCCACTGCGACCGCATAGGTTGCAGTGGCTTAAGACCGGCCCTGAACCTAAAGTAGGTCTGGGCTAGGACATAATAAGTTATTTCTGAAGGAATGTCCTAAACATGTAAAACAAAAAAACAATATTTTTTTTATTTTATATTATTAAGATAAGTAGAGATTATTTTATAGGTTTTAAACTAAACTAATGGGAATTCAGTTTGACCACATCATATGTCCCTCTCAGTATTACTACTATAACATAATCTATAATCTACATATTTACCTGTTTTTTTTTCTTTTATTACACCCTGTTTTTTTTTCTTTTATTACACCCTGTTTTTTCCTTTTATTACACCTGTCCTATCTTGTAAAACATAATGAAAGATTGATTCCAATGACTGATTTCTGTATGTATTTCATCAGATGAACAAGAAAGAGTATTTTGGCATGGCTATCTTTGTGGCCGTTTTCCTTCTGTTCTGTGTCATCTGTGTCTTCGTTATGCTCAAGGTGGGTAACTCTTACCTATGTTGCCTGTTGTCTTCATTTGCACCGAGTTATCATTTTTAAAAAAAATAGTTCATATTTAGATCTATAAGCTGTGGAAATGTACTTATGGAAAGCCTGTTGAACTTTTATACAGTTGGTAAAGTTAGCTTTAAGTAAAACCTGTACAAGCGTAACAACAGTCAGTCACAGAACCTTACCTTGTTAAAATCTATACAACTCCAATACTATAAATCATTTTGTTGTAGGCTACTAGCACAAGATCTAGACTGTCTGACACATAGTGACATACATAAAATAGACACTCACACATCTGTAGGCCTACACATAAATATATCTAGGTCATACTAAACATTTGTACAATCTTCCTATCTTAGTTGAAAAGATCAAGTTGTATTGTTTTTATTGGGAATAGTCAATGAAATGTTTGTAAAGTTATTCCACCTTGTACTGAGTGTGATCAAGGAGCTACCAACAGGAAGAAACATGCACGCTTACAGTCTGTAGGTCTGGGCTAGGACGTAATAAGTTACAGTCACACAGAGGTGGATGGAAGTCTTTGTCATTTCCACATAAAACAGCAGTAAAGCTTGTAAATACAATCTCTAGCAAAAACATTGGTATTAATATTAAAGTAGACTGTAGCTAAATAACACTGTACAAGAAACTATCACATTGGTGATAAAGCAGATACATTGTACTTTTACTAGTATCATGATGTTAAAATTAATATGATCACCATGGCTATCCACACAAAACCAACAATGCAATGAAGCTTTCTAGTGGACAATCAGATCTTTTTGTTTTTACTTTGCTGAATTTAAAATGAAAACCAGGAAATAATAAAATAAACAATTACTTGTAATAAATATTTGTTACTTTATTGTTCTGGGCTAAACCACTGTTTCCCAAACATTTGACCTATTTTTGTAGCCCTTCTAGAAATTTTGTAACACTGAAGAACTATCCGAAACATGTAAAACAAAGATTTTACAAATGGATTTATTTATTTAATCAAAATTTTTTTTTGGTAGGCCTACATACAAAAAACAATAAACGAAAAAAAAAATCTTAATGAAATAAATGAAAGTTAAATTATAAATAGCATTGATTTGGAGCAATGAGAAGGATGACATTGTGTTTCGATGACAAATTTGTCATAATTTGGTTCCCTTAGTTAGTTTTTCGACTTAATGTTTAAAAATGTTTAAAAAGCATTTATCAACTGAACATAATAAATGGGTATTTAAATAAAATCTGCATAGTTAACCTACCCCACTTTGGGGTAAACACTGTGCTAAAAGATTGGCTTTCATCTGAAAGGTGTCAGATCAAGACCTAAAACTGGTTTATTCTTAACAAACTTTCCCACTTCTTTAATATCCACAAATGTCATTAGACCAAGGCATTAAAAGATTATTTTATTGGTCCAAACAAATGAAAATTTAGCTTGACTACAACAGTCTACCTCTGCGTTACTTCTATAACAATAACCCAAACATACACACACAACAATAGACACACATGCAAAAAAGTTACACAGGCACACAACCAAAGCTTGATGAACAGGGCTCCTATATAGGCCTACTTCAATGTGACGAGAACAAAATGAGTTTGAAACACTCTGACTGAAAGTGGACTAAGAGTTTTTATCTCTCTGTGTGTTCTAGTCTTAATGTATGGAACCTTGGATAGACTGTCAATGAGAAATTGAATGCAATAATTAAAATTAAATACTTTGATTCAAATTTTTGAATCTATGACTATGAATCAAATTCTTTGAATCGAATAATTAGCCTAAATCAAATAATTTGAATCATACAATTGAGTGGAATATTTTGAATCAAACAATTAGAAGCATGTTTTTCTTTGGAGTTAAAGTATTACTGCATTAATTTTATTTTTGTTGTAACTTACAGCTGAAGTGGAGAAATAGAGATAGACAGGTATGTAAAGATTTGACAATGTTCTCAATAAAACAAAAAAAAAGTTTTTCCTCTACAGTGACTACATTCAATATAAATGTATCCGAGTTAAGTTAAATATAGCTGTTATTGTTAGTTTGTGTTTAACTTTTTTTAATGACTGTTTTAAGATTATTTATATTTATTTATTTATGGCTTGTCATAAACCTTATGAAGGTTCACTTAAATTGCTTCTGTGGCAACTAGATAAAAAAATTACAATGTCTACAGGACAATGAGCTCATACTTTAATTCACCTTAGCCAATGTCCATGCATTAAAAAAAGGAACTTTTGGCCTTTGTTTCTGTAGATGCTCTGGCTAATATTTGGCCAGATCAAAAAATTATTTATTCAAGTAATTTAGGTTGAAATAAGCTTAACTTTGGTTGCAGAGAGTTGTTGTTAGGCAATCAATTAAAAAAAAAAAAAAACAACTAAAAAAATTTCTTGGTTTTAGTGATTTTTAAGTAATGAACTTTGATAAATGTAAATCTTGGAGTTCTCAGGACAGATCACAATCAGTGGGGGGAGGGGGGGGGAATAGAAAATCCCCTCAGGCCACACTTGAGGGGGCCCTAAAATGAGTTTTTTTTTACACTAAAAATTAAAATATTATGCAAAATGCCCGGGCCCCCAAAGAGGTCAAGCCTCACCAGACCCCCAAACGATGGAAAATTCCTAGCTACGCCCCTGCTCATGATAAAAAAAAAGAATAAAAATTATTATACAAATTAATGTATATAGTAATTGTAAAGAAAAAACAATTTGTGTAACTTAAGCATTAGTTTTAGTACTATTGAATAATAGAGCACATGCAAGGAACATGTTTGAGTACCACTGTTATGTCATGAATTTTTGAGTGACTGGAATTATTTAGTTCCTAACTAACATTGAACTGTGTTATTGTCATCAGTTGTCTTCAGGTAACTTGACCAAGAGAGCTATATCCAAGCTGACCACAAGGAAATACCAGAGCCCATATTATCATGAGAGTCAGCAAGACATCCAGCAGCAGAATTCCGATGCAAGCTCAATTTCTGAGAGCTGTGCCATCTGCCTGGAGGGCTACAAAGCTGGACAAATCCTGCGTGTCCTTCCTTGTGATCATGAATTTCACAAGCATTGTGTGGATCCCTGGCTAGAGAATCATGGGACATGTCCACTCTGCAAAAGTCACATTGCTGGTAATGTTCATCTCTAGTTACATCTTTAGTCACTGGACTTGTCTTGTTTAATGCAAATAAATTTGTTCTATTCTACTAATAGAACTACTAATAGTAACAGACCATTATTTATACATTTCTTTTCTTTCTAGATCAAAGAACACAAGATGGTAGCCAAGAAGCAACTCGTAACATAGAACATCAACCCCAGCTATCTGTGGATCAGAATCGTACAAGAAACTTTCCAGAATCTTCCCAACACCCTCGGCTATCTTCTCATTTTTCTTTGTTTAACCCCAGCCGAGCTGGGTCACATGCTGGTTTTTACACATCACCCTGTTCCCAAGGGGCTGACTACATGCCATTTCATGTAGTTCAAGCCAGCTCATCACCGCGGCAGACTCACGCCTGCTCCTCATGTCGTGGAACTATTGGGTCTGCTCCATCAGCCAGTTCTTCCAGTTCTAGACTCTTGGCACCTGGTCACCCCGACACAGATTGCCTTCCTAAAAAGTCGTCTTCATGTTGTTCACATGTTTATGAACATACCTCATCCAAAGGGCCAAGTTTGCAAAGACCTTTTTTAAAATTTCAGTCACCAAGAAACTCTCCGTCCTTTTCTCCCAACAAATCCTCCCATGCTCAGGTTCATCCAACGGATTCCACATCTCCACCTTGCAATTGCTCACACCTATCCAGCTTTAGAAAATCCACATCTCAGGCCAAACACTCAGCAAAAATCTACATTCCAGTCATGCATCCAGCAAGGATTCTCAAAACCATTCCAAAGGCCAAGTCGGATATAACAACTTCGGCATGTACGCCTTTTCAGCGTCGCCAGATAATGCGGGCTGCCAGTTCTATGGCAGTGCATGGCTCGTATTCCTCGGATGTCAATCCAAGTGACACATCAGGGGACTGCGACTGTTCCAAGCTCTCAACTTCTTCCCCTGCCGAAGGTGACAGCAACAGAAGTGTTTTTGGCAGTAGTGAACATAAAGACCCGAGTGATGTGAGCAGCTTCGAATCGAATGTCTATAAAGGAAAAGGCTCATCAAGCTCCAGTGAGGATAATTCTGGCAACATCAAACATTTAAAACACTGCATTCAGGGTCAGAATAAATTAGTGGGCCAATTACCTTCACAAACCTCCTTTAAACTGACCAGTTTGGTGAGATGGAAGAGACCTGTAACAGCTTTGAAGGATTCAAACAACTTGAGTGCAGCTCAGAAATCAAGGGATTTTAATTCCATGGATACTACATTCAGTCCTTGTTTGTCAGAACTTAGTTCTGGAACTTGCTCTTGGAGGTCCTCATCATCTGATTCACTTGACCAATCCTCAACATGCAGCAGTTGTGACCGTGTGGGGTACCCAAGGACTAGTGGTTGTGAAGGTGATTGTGATAGTGTTGATGGAGGTGGTGAAGCAATGGCTGCAATGAGTTCTGATAGTCCTAGTGTTCCTTTTGTTTTATCAAGGCCAGCAAAACTGTCCAAGAGACGAATGTCTGCATTGAGGAAGCTGCAACGTTTCAGAAGATCAGGGGGAACATCAGCTGCCTTGACCTCTGGGTTAATGACATCACTGAACATGAGAAATTACAAGCGACAGGTCAGGCGGCAACAGAGCATGATGTGCGGCAGTCATGAAATCTGCCATCATCAAGTTGCAGTTAGAAAGACCATGCTGGACAACTGTGAGCCATGGAGGACTAATCAGAGGGTTGAACTGGATAGTTCAGATCGATTGCAGATAGACTATCTTGTTCCCATAGACAATCAGAACACCTCCAAGAGTAGCAATGTCATTTCTGAGCGGATTGGTTATTCATCATCACAGTACACTTGGGAAGTGAAACAGCATAGAACATGCGCAGGCCCTATCCCTACCAGAACTCTTCATACACTGCAGGAAAGCTGCAGCCATTGCCAAAACAACCATCAACCCAACTTGTGTATTCACCAAAAAGGAGAGCACACTGCCCTATCAAACAAATCATGTGTCTTATGTCATGGCAAAGAGGATACAAGCCTATCATATTTGACTTCAAAATACAAATATGTCAAAAAGAAAAACTTTAGAGTTGTATTTCAAGAACCTCAAGGTAAAACATTTTGACTTCATTCATTAAAAAAATATTTGAAAATGTCTTCAAGTTCTGAATTACTTTTTTTTCCTTCTGAACTGCACACTTTCAATACTAAGAAAAGATAATCTGATTGATTGATAATTGATAATATTCATGGAGTTATGCACTTTTTTTTACTCCAATAACCCCTTGATGTTATCTTGAAAAGTTATTTTTATTGCAATAGACAATATCAAATGTAACATATTTCTTTAAAACTCAATATTTATTGCAGGTCTTTTATTATTTTTTTTCTTCTGCTAAACAAAAAAAAAAGTGCATAAAAAATAACAATAGTATATACTCTCTAGTCCATTATCCCTACATGGTTGTGTTCTTAACAACTTTAGAGAGTAGGCCTATAGGACATCATCAGAAACTCTTGCCAACAGAAATGGGCAGATTTACCTAACCTTTCTATGTTTGGCTCCTCATTGGAAACTTTAAAAAAATAAAATAAAACTAAATTAGTAACATATGATTAGTACTTAAGAAATTTACTTGTAAACACCATTTTGTTACAATGTAGTCATTTGTTGCTCCTGGGGAGAAATTACAATATTTAAACTAGATTAACAAAAAAAAAAGTCTGTTGCTAAAAATCATTTTCTTTATTTCAGGTACGTTCATGACCATTCCAATGCTTGAAAAAAACAGGCAGTCAGATGCAGCCCTACTTGGATGTCCAGTCTGACAAGGTCATTCAGACATTTTATTCAGAGTAAATCAACTTGAAGACATCCTTGCTCAGTTTATCATCCTTTACTGGATAGCCCAGCAAAAGTTAAAAATTGATAACTCTTTCCACTATTAGGAACAAAGGCACAACTGGTTCATTTTAAGGATAAAGACATTTTTCTATGTGCCAGTCTCAGCATCTTTAAACAAGAAAGCAATTTCACATTGCATCAGATTACAGGAGTGATATTACATTTTTGGAGAGAATTTTCTCAAACTTTTTGGAAAACTATTTGCATTTATTATTCAATTTCAAAACACTTTATATACAAATTTGAAATTATTTGTTTGTTTGCTCTGTCAGTGTTTCAAGAGGGAGGAAAACTGGATATATTTGTTCCAAAGCTAAAGTGCTAAAGTTTAGTTAATCTTTTTAAGGCTTTGGGTAATATTCAACTATTTGAATTTTGAGATTTGTCAAAGTATTACATATGTAGAAATTCTGTAAAAACTCTGTTCTATGTAATATTGGTCTAGGAAGTTTGATTAAGTTGTAACGCTGTGAGACTAAACCTGTCATGTGGTAAAATACAAAGTTGTTTTTGAGTTAATAAAAGTTTATGATTAAAATTATGAACTGCACCATAAATAAGAGTTGTCAGGTGAAAGTCTCTAAATTTCTATAATTTAAGGACTTTTTAGAAAATACTTTAGAAAATAACAAAAAAATCAAGACTTTATCTCCAAAGTAAATCTTTCTTCAGAACAGCTAAAAAATAAATCAGATAAAAATTTAATTGAAGGACTTTTTAGAAAATACTTTAGAAAATAACAAAAAATCAAGACTTTATCTCCAAAGGAAAACTTTCTTCAGAACAGCTAAAAAATAAATCAGATAAAAACTGCCGATTTTAAAGTCTCAGTATTAATCCAAGTTAAACTGTTATATAATGCAACTCATAATTTAAAAAAAAAAAAAGAAATCTGATTTTGTTTCAAGACTATGGATGAGTGCTGCATTTTACATAAGCATGAAGGTTTAGCCTTGACCTCCATTTGTTGTTCTGGCACCATTTATAATGCAGATATAAACTATTATCATAAACCTTTTAGTATCTGGGGGTTGGTTTGTAAGTTCTCATTTCTTTGCCAACAATTTTCTTCTATGATTTCTTTTCTTTTTTTGTTACACCCAAAGGCATGTGCCCAAGGTGGTGTAGCTTAGCTAAACAGCTGTCAGAAAGGGACATTTATCAACTTTAATAAACTTTTATCAATACAAATAGCTTTTGAATAGATTAAAATTGATTAAAAAAGTTGTGGCATATCCCTAGTAAACACGACATTAGTGCATCAGTAGTGTATAGGTAAGGTGTCAATGTATTTGCTAAAGTTGTTTATCAACGTTCTTTTGTTTGTTTCGTTCATTTTGTTCCACTTTACATTTTAAACAGTTTTTAGTTACATTATGAATTCCCAACCGCTCAATGTAACATAGTTTATTTTGACCCCCCTGTATCAAACTAAAAAAATGATATTGTGAATGTGAGATGTGCATGCCATGATGCATGCTGGGACTTTATTCACTGTGTATTTATTTTGAGCGCGACTTGGTAGAATGTAAGAAATGTGTGTGATTGATGTGAGAGTTAATAATGAAGACAATTATTTCAGCGATAATTAGAAGCAATATTTTCTTAATAAACAAATTATGTCAATAGAAGTTCATTATGGGAAATGAGATTCTGTTTTATTAATTGTGAAGTCATTTGTTGTATTAGTAGGCTAGCTAGTTTACTAAAATAGTTGTATGAACTGAAGACAGAAAAAAAAATGTCTGGATTAAACATATTAACATTAATTTTTTGGAATGCTTCTAAGGACTGCAAGGATTTGGTAAAATTTCTATCTTATGTTTACATAGTAAGAGTTTTTATTTCATAATCCCTTTGAGCATACTTTAACAATATTATTATTATTATTGCTACCCCCTCCACTTCCAATAATGCACCATTTACATGGCAGTATTTTGACCAATTAGCACCAAGAAGGATTAAGTAGGCTACAACTAAGACAACAGAGTGCTTTGTAAGATTGAACTAAACTTTATCTCATTGGTCTTTTTTTTTTTTTTTTTCCCCCACAAAACAAAGGGCATTTTTTTTGGTTCCATTTTTTTATTCATGCCTTAAACCAATACAATTAAAAAAAAATCAGCATCAAATTTGAAAACTGAAAATTGCATAAAAAGTAACCCAGAAAAAAACAAAATTCAATCTAAAGGTTAATGTATGGGCTTATGTCTAATCAAGATGTACCGAAACTCATGATGGTCTTGTATCATGAACACATTCACTTGCCTGTATATCTCGGCTGAATGAGCTTGCATAAAAGGGGAGCAAATTATATGTTAATTCCCAGATTAGACTGAAATCCTTGCATAGAGAACTTAATCCTTGGGTTCAGCTATTTGTATAGCCAAGTCTGATCAGCACCAAAGATTAAATACAAAAAGATGTAAGGTTAAACAAAAATCTAATTGAAGTATAGAATTTTTTGAGGCAATTTAAAAAAAAATATCTATATTAAAATGATAATAATTTTGGTTTGCCTTGTCAAAAAAAAAAAAATCCACTTCCTTCCATAATCTCTATAATTTTTTTTTTGGGGGGGGGGGGGGGGGGGGGGGGGGGGGAGGAGTTAGGGAAATTTGTTTGTCTGTAAGATTTATACTTGAAAGAAAAAATGTGTGGAATTGATATAGATGAGGTTTAGGTTATAGTAAAAAAAAGTTTTTATTTTTTTAAGTCATCTGTAGAGCAGTTAAACAGTTCTTTACATTATTACATTGTAAATGTCTTAGTAGCTAAAAACGTTTTATTAATGAAGCTATTTTCTACTGCATTCATCTAGCCTGTAGTATGTCCTATATCTTAGCATTTTTGATTTGAAAGAGCTCAAAGGTTGATGTTTTAGACCCATAGTCAACTAGGTTCAAATGATAATGTTTATATGTACAGTTTATAACATAGGCCAAAAAATATTATAAAATCTTGATCTGTTTAAGTTGGATTAAAAATCTGTTCTAATTTCATTTCATGCAGTCAAAAGATGGACTGAAATAATTAGTCGTATGTAATTTAATCATTTAATTTTTTTAGAAAAGCTAAAGTGAGGCTTGTATTTATTATATAAATATGGTTTAAATATTTTGATGAATGTATATTATGCCAGTCACACAATTTTTGTGCACAATTAGGGCCAAACATTTTTTGTTTAAATTGTCTGCTTGATAAACTTGTGTAACAACTTTCAATATATTTGTACTTATATTTATTGATGCAATTATTATTTCATGTTGTGTCTTTATTCAGAATTTTTGGAAAACAGAATTTTTTTTTTAGTTTGAAGAACTGTATTTGAAAAATGGTCTTGAATTCTATGCACAATTAAATTACTTTATTAAATCATGACTTAGTTTTATAAAGCCTGTGAAGCATTAGAGAGATGTGGGAGATATCCTACCACTATTGATTTGAGTCATTGAGGTGTGTATAAGGACATATATATTTTAATATCATGAGGGTGATTTTGCTACTCAAAATGCATTGTTTTTGTTTGCAATAATGTTCTCAACATGTTTTAGGCAAAACTCTTATTTTTACATACAACTACTGCTAATGTTTAATATTGATAATTATGATATCTTTATTATCCTGGAGGACATATGTTCTTACAACTGTGCATTAAAAATTGCAGAATTTTTCAACAATGGTGCAAAAGAAATGTAGGCCTACATCATTAGTACAGTTTAAATCTTTACTTTACATCTGGAGTTCATAGTTAACTTTTAATCAATAATTTTCTTGTTAAGGAGACACAAGAGTTCTTGTGTCAGCGTGATTTAGGGATCATAAAAGGGTGTTTTTTTATGTTGAAAAATATTTTTAGCATTTTTCTGAATAAATGTCCCAAGTGGAGATGCTTTGTTACTAAACACCATGACAAGTAAATTACAATATTCATTTCATAGTCATCTCTTTCTCAGTTCATTTTTTTTTGTAGTAAACTATTGGTATTTAGAGGCATGGTGATAGAACAGTGGCTTTTCAGCCAGTGTGCAGGCATGCAGATCTTGGCAAGAAGTCTTATCAGCTCCTATGGCTGCATTCGTTGGAGGAAAACTTTAAAGGGGTTGATCATTGTGCTGGCCACACAACACTCTTGTACTTAGGTGCACTAAACATCTGCTCTATAGATATCTTTGTATTGTAGGGCATTGTTTTAATCATCGTAACTAACAACTTACATACCTTACTATTGGCTTTATTTAATGGAGCCTTTACATTTAGATGTGATCAAGACATAATTTTATTAACTTATTTTACGTAGGTTGTAACTGTTAAGTTATCTCACGACCCATTGTATCCCTATTATGACACTGACCTTGGTCTCCTTGATTTCTTCTGAAGCTGTCTCTTGATTAGCTGACCCTTGATGTTTGAAGTGCCCTCCAGTTACTGACACAGAACCCTTGGTCCCCAGACTATTTTTGTTTCTTGTTGCCCCATTGAACAAAGCCTATCTTATCAAGTGTTATTGCTGGCTCCAGTCTGACACAAACACACACACACACAGACAGTTTGAGTGAAAAAACAAATGTACATGACAAAATAGTTAGCCTTTCAAAACATTACAAGAATAGGTACACTTCACTGACATGTTTTGTTTAACTAAACTTCCAGCCCTTTCCCTCAAGCAGTTATTTGCATACTATAGGAAGACAGTTTGTGAGTTTGGAAGGAGTCAAAAGGTTAAGGTGGAGCTTGGTTTTTATTTAGGCTTCTTGTGAATATCTCAAGGAATAGTTACAAATTTGAGTAATGTCCTCATTCTAAATGTGCTATCTGCTTTTTCCCCTCATGTATCTGAAATATGTGGACTCACTTGACCAGTGGCTGGCATCTTGAAGTATACTGGGATGATGAGTGTGTAGCTTCTCCAGAGTATATGCTGGTCAACTACTTCACATTGTCCAACTAGCGTTCTTTATTCTGTTCAATGCTATGTCATCTCTGGTACTCTTTTAAGGATCATTTGTATGGCCAGTATTATTTCCTTATTTTGACCTCACCCTTTCTTATTCCCCTACCACACCTGTTGACCATTCAACAATTGTACTATTACATGGCTATTTACATTTGTAAAGAATCGACTAATAAGGTCACTTTTTAGATTTAGAATGCCATATTTAGCTGGACCAGCCTGCAATATTCGTGGATTGGGAGTGTCTCTCCAAAGTAGGGCTCCTCAGACACATGAAAGTGTTCTATGAGATGCTGTTACAAGTAGGCCAACAATAAGATCAGCCTTACTAATGACAAATTTGGCAAAGCCTGAAACTGGATGAAGTAATACATACTTTCAACAAATCTTGGATCACTTGTGTGTGACTCTAGGCCTATACTAAGCAGGGATGGGTGTAAGGTGGGAGATGGAGCCTGATAGTGACCCTCTGACTAGGTTTCACAAGTGAATGGTTGTCTTGAGTGCCCCTCCAGAGGCTACAAGGGCTTGGGAAAGAGGCAGACCCCCTTGCACAACTCAATGTCAATAGCTTCTTAGTTTTTCTAAGTTTATGTATGCCAAATTTTAAACTGAAACCTAAGGGAGATAAATATAATTTAAGGGAGATAAATAAAATATTTGCTATTCTTGAGCTGTTAAAGAATAGAGAGGTAATGGTAGATATAAAGACTACTAATTCATATTACATGCTAAAGAAGGGTATTAAGATCTCTATCCACCTGCATATCCTATCAGATTAAAAAAAAAATATCAAAAAGTAGTCTAATTATCATAAACTGATATTTACAATAGTCTTTAATACTTATTTGTCTATCCACTGTACTCTACTGTATGTTGATTAACAAAGTTCATCACATTACCAATCACATACACCAAACAATATATGTATAGTATATATAGTGTGTACATATTTCTTTGTTGGCCAATGGACTGTTTTTTTTTTTTTAAGTGAATAATTAATTATTAGGCATATTTTTGTGCTAAGAGATGAATCTTTCTTAGTATCTCATTAGATGGCTGATTAACAAATATTACTTTCAAAGTTAACTGACATTTCCCATACAAAAGCTTCTATAACTAGTGATATTTTTTTTACTGCTTCTCATGAGTTTAATTTCTGCTGTATACTAAAGCATTTTTAATTAACACTGTTAGTCCAATCCTTTGAGCAAGGCTATACAGTTCCCATTAAATTAGTATGATCAAGTCCAACAACTTGGTAGGGGAAAGTTACTATTATAACAAAGCACAAAGCTTCATAATTGACACATACACAACTAAACATTTATGCTCTAAATAATGCCAAATGTTGAATATAAAATGTAATAATTTTAAAGAAATTTTAACTGCATTTCGCAGGTTCTGTAATGGGAAATTGAAAATGAAAAGGTTGTATTACTTCCCTTATGAATGAGATACATCAAATGCCCTGCATAATTTTGTTTTTATTAGCAATGGTTTGCAAAAGTATCTGCCATTCTATGTGCAGACTATTGATACAACTAATGTGTGTAATCCTAACATGATTTTGTTCTACCTCTTTCACTTTCTTCATACATTTGACAAATGCACAGGTTTTGTTTGGTATGCTGTAAATAGATAACCCAGGCAGAACATTTTTGTTGTACATAATGATATCATCTCCCTTTGTAAAAACATTTTCTATTGTTTCAATTCAAAGGTAAATGCAGTTCTTGATATGTTCTGTACAACATTGGAAGTTGATATATAAATATATTTAAAATAAATTATATTTCTTAATTTATTTCTTGCCTATTTTTTTTTTTTCAAATTTACATTCATTAATTTCATGCAAAATGTACAAAAACACTGCTGTTATTTATATGCAACAAGATTTTTAAAATCTAAGCTCTAAACTCTTTCTTCTAAAATATTATATTCCTATCTTATATGCTGCAGTGGTTCTATCAAAACAAAATTTTTCTTTTCAGGAAATTGACTTTTGCTTTTTTTCTTTACATTTTAGTATTATTTATTTAAGTTATTGTATAATTTTTTTAAATTAACAAATTTCTGTTTTGCAGTGTAAATTTTGTCAAACCTGATCCAACATATTTTATTTTGGAATACAGTACATTTATGAGTTTACACAATTTTCCTGTTCAGTTTTTTGTTATTCTTGTGATGCCTATCAAGAAAAAAAAAAAAGGAAATAACTTGATAATTAATTTTTTTTTTGAATAATTTCCGTTTGAGATTAACTTCAATTTTTAAAAAATTGAAATTTTAAGGTTTAGTAGACAACTTTCATTAGGTAAAGAAAATTATTTTGTACACAGTTTGCTTGTAGGTGCACTAAACATCATCTACTCCATAGAATGCTTGGTTCTGTTCCTGTTTTACCAAGCAAAAATGTTTGCATTTCAATTTTGTTTTCTTCTTGTCTGTGTACAATTCATCCCTTATAAATATCTTTAATTTTTTTTGGTCTCAGTTGTAGAAAAGACATTTTCTTTCTAGATAAAGAATGTGGCCCCACTTGTGACCTTCAAATCTTGCCACCTGTAATGCAGATTGATATAATCACTAAATGAGAGTTTGAGTTCATCTGATCTAACTAAACATTTATTACTTCCACATGATGATACAATTTTCTTTTACATCTGCAAATTTGGAAACGAAGTTTATGAATAGTTCTGACTTTTGATGTATTGTTCCTAGAACAGTCTTGCCTTGTCTTCAAGTCCAAATATTTTATGTAGCTATGGAGAGAGAACTGTGGCCTACATTTTTTGTCCTGTCTGACATAGTCACTAAAATAGTTGATTACCTGTAAGGTCTTTTTACTTGTATTAACTGAATATCAAAGTGAACATTTTCATCTCATGTATTTATATAGATTCATGTCTAGCAAAAACTGATTTTCTTTGTGATCAATATCTATTATATGAAAATATGTAGACTGAATCAACTCTTTTTGGACTGAATCAGCTTTTTTTTAGACTGAATCAGCTCTATTTAGACTGTTTGAAGTCTTTTTTAGAATGAATCAACCTTTTTTTTTTCTTTTAACTTATTGACATTTTAAAAAAGATTTGCCTCAGAAAAATTATTTGCCAAGGGCATGATACCGGTAACTTAAGTTTAATTTAAAATTCTATTTTAGGGCTAGGAATTAACTCAGTTTTTAAAGCCCCTTGGAAACGTTACATCGTCTGATCAGTGCACAAAAGCTTTCACCATTTGTAAAACTTGTCTCAAGTCTGTATCTTACTTCTCATCAAATTGCATCTGATAATTAGGGTTAGCTATCCTAACATGCATATAGGAACTTAACAATGTTTTCTTGAAACAAAAATGACACTAGGAAGTCTTAAAAAGTAGCATTTCAATCCGATGAACTTGTATCATCCAGCATTTATGTTACAGAGGATGGCTATTTAACATGATAGATTTACATCTACATCTTGAAGGCAAGTCCTCTGGCTAGTGTTTAGCACATGCATCATCCTTATCATCAACCTCCATTTGAGTGAGTGCTTAAGACTCAATTATTCTCTTCTCCTGGACGTAGTGTATAGATGTCACCATGCAGGTCAAGAGTTTGTGGTTACCCAGACCTAATAAATGTCAGCAAATTGAATATTTTCATTGAGTCTTTAGCAAGCCTATTGTAAGATAAAGCTCAGAATACTGTAAAATGTAGGTCCAGAATTTGAACCAGGACTATGAAACATGTAACAATTTTGTAATTTTATTATTGTTCTTATGTATGTTTGTTACCATGACAGTGAATAGCTTGTGTACAAAGGTAGCTAAGTGAGTATTTGTCAAAGGATAGAGTGATCTCCCATGGTCCTCATTCATAAATGTAAATGTGATCCATGTGTCCCACTGGGGAGCCTGTGACCTTATTTTATTTTGTCAGGGAAAATTGTTAAATTATTGACACAAACAAGATGGCAAATCTTCTAATTGATGTGATCTGCCCATACTCATTCATAATGTCATTTGAGAATGTCTTACAGCAAATGACATCTGCCTACATTTCATGGACAGTATGACATCAACACATCATGAATAAATTAAACACAGCTTACAGATCTGCTTACACATTATCATCTTATGTATATATATTATAAATGTAATTATTTATGAATTCTTCTTTCGTGTTTTGGAATAAACCTTTGTCTTTTGTCTTATGCAATTATGATGACATATGAAATGGTCCATGAATGCAACCAGACACAAAACTACTTAGTTGTATTTATTTGTGTATGTCTTTTTGTTCACTTATAGAAAAATCAAATCATTCAATGTTTTCTTGCATATTTAGTGTCTCTAAACAGTTCCAACTATTTTAACTTGATAATTTGTTTACCAAAGTCAATTTAGACCTTAAGCATAGTTTTCTGCTTAAAAAATAATTAACAAAACTGAAATTTAGAATTATTTTGTAGAATCTTTGTGAAGAAGATATTTTTTTGTCAGCTTTTATTGTGATGTGTCTTCTTTGCTGATGGCAGATCTCTTTGTTTAGTATATTGAAATACAGACATTCATGGCTTCACACCACATGGAACAATCAAGAGATAGCATTTCCTATTCATGGCTGTCAATTTCACATTCTGTGACGGAGCTTTCCAGCATACAACTCCCCCCAAAAAAAAGTCGTTTGGGGAGGCTATTTTCAAGAATACAGACTACCAGACTACATAGCCATGGATCTTGGTTGATACCTATTTGCTGTGGCATGGATACTGTTCACCTGTGACTAAAGTGTAGAGTGGAACTGACAATGCTGTGATTGATTGTCATTATGTGTCTTAATTTAAGGAATACTGGATTTGTTACTGTTTAACTATCCACAAGGTATAAAGAAAAATTACCTTCAGTACGTAGTTTAATTTTATATACATATATTAAAAGGCTTTGCAGCCCCGACCTACCTATCACAAAAGTAACATAAATCTGTGTTTAAAATGCAATAAGATGCAATGAATCTATAATTTCACCACAAACAAATTCCTGTCTCTTCTTTTCTTATAGATTACAGATGTTACTTCAAAAGAGAGGATAATTATTTTCTGCTAATTTCTTGTGTCAATCTAGTCATGCATGTTAATCAATGAAATTAACTCTGCTAAGACATTGGTTTCCTGGCTGATTCTGGCAACCCATTCTATGCTATAATGGTTGAGGGGTCCCAAACAGAGGATACATATTGTAATATTGATATTAATAAGATATTTTTTTATTCAAAAATTAAAGATATGCCTATAACACTGAGAAGACTTGAGCACGGCTATTGTGGTTAAAGAAAAAGTTGTACGCAATAGTTTATGTTGTAAAATTTTAATTTCATAACTTTACATCAACATGGCTTTTGTAATGATTACCTCCCTTCCCCCCTCCAAAACACATGCATGCACACACACACGCAAGAGATGAAATTCTCTTTATCATCAATCATTCTAGTTCTCTGGACATCAGACTTTGTTTCTTCACATTACAGACTAGACTCAAGCTCGCCATCTAGACAAATAGATAAAAAAACATGGTTAAAATAGCTTTAGCTAAATCATCCAGCCTATGTGGCTGTGATTAAAAAGTTTATGGCAAAAAAAAAAACATTAAAAAAAATATAATTAAAAAACAAAGAAAACAGTTTTTAAATGTATAAGTAAGCTTTGCAAATCTACCACTACCTGCCTCAAGAAGATGAAGTAATTTTTAATTTTGTAATTATAGATAAAACAAATATGAAAGCTAAAGAAGAATGTATGAAAACATTTGAAGGTAACTATAGAATAGGGAAAGCAATGAAATTTTTATTTCTCTAATTGTGTCTTTGTCAGTGCAATAGCCAGTGAAGTCTTAAAAGTCAAACTTTGTAGATGCTGGACATTTCTTCCTCCAGTGACTTTTGGAATAAAGTTTTTATACAGGCTGCGTCACACACACTGTCAGATGTTAACATTAAAAATAAACAAATAATGAATATAACACATCAACTTCAAAATCACAATGTGTAATGCAGATAATGTACTTAGAATGTGTCTTCTGCAGAGTTAGTTCCCTTAGACATCTGGTAGTAGCACAGAACCATCAATAGTCAAGTCAATTATGGATTAGAATTTTGGTTAAAATGTTGGATAGCTCTAAATGTCATCCACACAAATAGAAGAGTTACAACTTGCTTGGCCAAAACTCAGGGAAGCTCATGAAAAATTGTCTTCATTATTCAAAAGAAAAGACTTACATTTTCAAAACTTTGTCTTTGCCACCACTGACCACACGTTGACCATCAGGACTCCAGTCTACAGCAAACACCTTAGTCAAAAGAGTGAAAGGTTCAATTAATAGGTTACTATATTAAAAAGGCCTCACGCCTTTATTTTAAAAAATGCAACAAGAAAGGCAACTTAATTAAATGAAGCTTACATATAATATTTATTAGTGTTGTCTCCCTTTAAAAACAAAAGTATTGGGAAAAGAATGTTTGAGTTAATAAGACTGAATAGTTCTAGCAGTGCTCATAGTTCCAGCTTCTCTGTTTCCTCTCGTGCTTCAAGGGAGCAAGGACCAGATCTATTTCATTAGTGACCCTTTATTCAGCTTGTAGCACACTATGCTACACAATGGCAAACTGCGATGCCGCTGACCCCAAACATATTGGCTATCTATCTACACCAGTGATGCCCAACCTAATTCGACCCGCGGGCCGTTTTAATTTCCAGCACTCGTCTCGTGAGCCATATGACCGAAAAGTTACAAACACGAAATGAAATTGTTCTGAAACTATTTTGGTAGAAATTTCTGTATTTTATACTTAATTAATAGGTTATTTGACAATTGTATTTTTATTTTATATGTCAGAAAATAGCTTCATTTCTCTCCTTAAAATGAGCAACAGTGTGGGTAGCTTTACCACCGACTCATTTTGTGGTCTCTTGTAGATAAATGTTACCATCGATCCTCCAATCTCCAGACAATCTTTTATTCCAGATTCAAACCAAGAATGCCGCCACATTTATTTTATAATGCCGTTTTTATGTTGTTTTATTAAACAGCCAGACACTTTCTTTATAAAAAAAAAGTAATGGCCTATTGTGTTCAACATAAACAAAAAAAAAAAAAAAGAAAAAAAAAAAAAAACACAAAGGAAAAGGTAGATTAACTTTTCGTGGTAGATTCTACATTCAGAGTTCCATTTTTTTCCATAAACACACAAATGTTAAAGATCATTATACCAAACCATAAGAGAAAAAATGAGGGCCCAAATGTAGGTAAAGACACATTTTTTCAATGTTTGTTGTTTTTTTTTAGAGGGGGGGGGGGGGGGTTTGGAAGGGGGATTTCCACACTTTGTGCCCGCGTTTCAGCGGGCCAGATGAAATCATGTCATCTGGCCCACGGGCTGTATTTTGGGCATCACTGATCTACACCATTCATCAAGAGGTCCTTTATGGCGACACTTGCATGGTTGCTGTACAGAGAAGGAATATGAGAGAATTTCTCCAGTATGATCAGCCTTCAGCCTCGCCTCTGACCCGAGCGTCTTGGGATGTGAGCCACTGTATTAGGCATGTAAAGAGTTAGTTCAAACAGACAGATGGAGGGGAGTTTCCACAGTCTTCGACTCAACTCATAGGACTACTACAAAGGGAAACCATTACCTCATCAGCATGTCCAGGGAGGTCACCTAGAATACTTTTGTCTTGCACTTTCCACACCTTCAAAGTTGAGTCCTTGCTGCCACTGACCAACAACCGACTGTCTGCTGACCAGGAGACCTGGTACACCATGTTCACATGACCCCTCAGTGTGGCCACAAACCTGAAGAGAACATGAACTATTTTACATGACATCTAATTCTAAAATAATTTATGGACTCTCCCTTCAGTTAATGTAAAAACTTTTGAAATATTTCTTAATATTGTGTTCAGTATAAAAAAAAACAACAAACAAGCAAAAATAAAGAAGCATTCTTTTTTTAAGGGGGGAAGAACCACAAAATCACTTCCATATATCTCAATACTGCATAAATAACCTCCCTTTCTTCTAACTTCTATAGAAGACAAAATTAATTAATTACCACTAATCGAGTAGCTAATGGCTAATTTCTATTATTGATTCATATATTGTCATCGACATTGAATAATTGTGCAAAATGTCAACGCTATCAGAGAATCGTGTACAAAATGTAATGAGGAAAATAACTCCTTGTACAGCAACTCAATAAGTAGCACTTATTTCCCTTTTTCAATACCAAATAAAATAATTAATAACAAATAATTAACTACTTTTTTTTTTTTTATTGATTTATCTTTTGTTAGGTACAACAAATAATTGTGTTAAGTTTCAGCTTGATTAGAGATTGGGTGTGGGAGAAATTATGAGTACAAAAGAATTGCACAGACAGACAGAGGGAGTAGATATAAGCTTTGTAACAATCTTTTAGCTTTTATTTGTTCTTATCACTTACGCTCCAGAGAATCCATCCCATAATTTAACAAACTTGTCAAAAGATGCTGAGGCGATGAGCCTGGTGTCAGGTGAGAACTTGACCTCATTCACTGGTTTTTGGTGGCCAGTCATCCTGGCCACAGGCTTCTTGCTGTCTTCAGGTTTCCATAGGAACATGGTGGCATCATCGGAGCCGGAAACGAGTCTCTCCATCCCTCCCTGTCAATGTAAATAAAAGATGATGGACATAGCGCTAGACAAATCTATCATCTGACATTCATGTTACAATCTAGTGCATGTTAATTGTTGACTTAAACTCAGCTAAGTCGTTGGAGCCGTCATGGCTAAGCAGTACAGCGCCTGGCTTCAAAACCAGAGGTCCCTTGTTCAAACCTTGGTAAAAACTGGGATTTTTTATTTTGGGATCTTTGGCGCCTGCTTCCATACAGCTCTAATGGGTACTTGACATAAGTTTGGAAAAAGTAAAGGCGGTTTGCTTGTAGTGCTGGCCACATGACACCCTCGTTAACCATAGGCCACAGAAAAAAAAAAAAAGAAATTTACATCATCTGTCCTATAGATTGCAAGGTCTGAAAGGGGAACTTTAATTTTACTTTTAAGTCGTTGGTGTTCCTGGCTGATTCAGGCAACCCATTCCATGCTCTAATCAGAGAAAAAGGAGAACTTGTAGGCATTTCAAACTTTAACCCAGAAAGTAAGAAACTCAAACATAGAACTATACCCATCACCCAGACTTGTCTCACCCTACCTGAGCTCCGCCTATGGCCAATGTGGACAGATAACGTTCTTTTGCTTTTCTGGACAACTCTTCAGCTGGAAATAAATAGGAAAAAAAAAACAATATAGAAGAGATCACAACAAGGGAGGTAATCACCATAAAAAACCAACAACAACAACAACTGCAATGTGCTTAAACATTCAGGACAAGACAGCAAACAGGATCCTTCCATTTTAATGGCAATGTCTGGGTGACCAACTTGCTATTTAGTTTTCAACTTTAGCAGACGTGACATTTTTTTCTTTTGGTACGAACATAGACTTCATTTGAAAATAAAAAATATGGGTAGATTGATACGTGATTTTCGCAGAAGTATCCAAATCAGAGTATTCCTACCCCCCTCCCCCACCCCACCGTTAGGACATAATACCAATGAAACAATGATGTCAACCGATTTAGTCCAGAAATATATAAAGTTGAGTTTCTACTGCAACGACGTCAATGTTTCAGGTTTTAAACCCCGCTAACTGAATATAGCAACGGGCCTCTTATTTATTACACAATATTTTTGTTTCCTATAAAGCGGCATTGCTGGCTTTAATCAGATCTTAATTGTAGATGGCTTTGTGTTGCCAGCAGATTGTCTAGGTATATAGGGGAACTAACTCTGTGGAAGATAAACTCAAAAGACACTACTTTAAAAAAAAAAAAAGATTCAATAACAAATTTAATTATGAAATCAAAAAGTCGATTTCAGTCAAAGAAACCTATTAAAATGTAAAACCATGGTTTATATCAAGTCTGGGTCTGTTTCACTTGCAGCTGTACACAATGACTAAAATAAAATAAAGTGAAGTGACAGTCGGGCTCAGACTCCCCCCCCCCCCCCCCGTTTTTTTTCATTCACCTTCATCGACATTACAATGATTAAATATACATATATAAACTTTGATTCACTGTATATCATAACTCGACACGAAATATAAAAACAGTCTAAATATAAAATGGACTTTCTTTTTAAAATAAAGGTTATAAAAAGGGAAGAATCGTACATTTAAAGCCATGTATCACTACTGTAAGATTTAATACCCTTCATCAATATTCAATTAAATAATAAAAAGTAAAAAGCAAAAGTAAATTTTCCTTTTCAGACCTTGATGTCTATAGGGCAGATTTCTGTGGGTGTCAATGTGGCCAGCACAACGACCACCCGCCTTTACTTTTCCCCAACAAATGCCAGGTACCCAATAGAGCTGGGTGGTGCCAAAAGATCCCGAAATTAAAAATCCCAGTCTTCGAAGACTGGGATTCGAACCCACAACCCCGGTTAGAAAGCCAAGTGCTTTACTGCTCAGCCACCTCGCCCGTACCAGTAATTAATTATTTTTTAAAATTGATTCATGTTTTGTTAGAACATAAAACTGTAGGAGTCAGTCAGTGAGTTGATATAAGTTTTGTAATACATTGGTTAAATCTTTCACCCTTACCACAAGGGGGGAGATAAGCACACATACAAAGACAGTTTTGGTACAAGTGGTGTCTGATTGGAATCAGGTGTATTCCCCTTGAGTACCCAGATTGTATGAATGCACAACATGTCGTTGTGTTGGCCACACACATCACTCAAGTGAAACAGGTTTGATTCATCCATAGCGTGGGTAGAACAAACGTTGGGCATTATACTAACCACACACCGCCTTCGTGACCTTCGTGACATCGACCTTCAATAGCAGAACTGACGGTCGGAAAATGCATGGTATAGACAGTTGTAAATACAAACAGTAATAGCCTTAACGCTATCTACAGTAGAACTCCTTTGCGGTCGAAGGTGAGCACACTCTAATTCCCTTCAACTCGAAGATGGCTGTGGAGAGGACTTGGAAAAGCCTCAGACAAGGCACCAGGAGGCTGGGTCTGTTGCTCTGCTGCCAACTTTTTTTCTTTTAAATTTCATTTTGCTCTTTTTTTTTTTTTTTTTTTAAATTTCATTTTGTTCTTTGTTGAAAGCTGTCTTCAATGACTCTTTGCATGAGATACCGATACTCACGGCCCCAAGCCACGAGGAGCTAGCATTTCCCAGTCAGGTGTAGGCTATTGGCACAACAAATGTTGATCCTATGTCTTATCTACGTTTCTATTGACAAAACTAAACTAAAAATTTCAAACATAGATTTCGAGCGACCTTGACGGTATTTTTCTGTTATCCGAGTATTATTAAACGCAACAAGTTGAATTAAAACTGCCAACATTTTAACCCTAACACACACACACATATTAACGATATACAGTTGCCAAATTTTGTGGTTTATCAACTTTCACGCGAAA
The DNA here is from genome assembly GCA_030265305.1 of Biomphalaria pfeifferi. NCBI lineage: Eukaryota > Metazoa > Mollusca > Gastropoda > Planorbidae > Biomphalaria > Biomphalaria pfeifferi. The sequence goes on from JASAOG010000073.1 coordinate 3,030,816, forward strand.
AGATCCAGGCCAGGAAACTAGAGCGACTTCTGATAAGATAGACCCCCAATGATTTAATACCCGTAAGTTGTGTGTGTGTGTGTGTGCCCTCGCAGATCACGTGATAAGGCCCCCAAATCAAACAAAAACACAAATCTCCACAGAAACCTTAGTACACTTGAGTCCTAGACCATCTCTTGCACACACGGTCGTCAAGAAGAAAGTCTTCAGACGATTCTTAAGTGTCTCTGTATTTAGGACTCATTGATCAGTTGTTTCTTTAGGGGCCAGGATATTTCCTTTAATTAAGTGATTCAAAGACTTCACACAATCTAGACGACAAGTTGCCAGTTTGTAATTGTGTATATTTTTTTAAATTTCCTTAGTCTTCCACGACAAGTTGAGTTACATCTTTGGTGCACGATTCCATCTTTTAAGATCGTAGCTTGGAAATTAAAAGATTTTTTAATGTACACTTTTAAGATTAACGCGAAATATAACTCTTTGATTCGGATGTAATGTTCATGGACAAATAGATTTAGTGTCATACAGAAGGATTAAAGATACTTACTTGGAATAGTTTTTTTTCGTACGCCATTTACCAGGGGCGGGCACAGAGGACACACAAAAGATACAGAGGGCAATCATGGCCCTCAAGAACGTACGAGTGTCCAGCTATGGCGGTCCGAACGAGACCAAACAAGCAGACGACGGTGACCTGGAGAGCGGGGTCAAGTCAACCCAGGGAAGTCTGCGGAAGAGAGGCGAGGATGCCCAATCGAAAGCAGCAAAGGATGGCGAGATGACAGACCAACACACAGACGACAAGTCAATGGAAAAGATAACTGATAAAACCAAGGTAAGAAAATGACATTCAAATGTGTACACCATTGGACCGTAGAAAGAAATAATACAACCCAGAGCGGGTACTAGATCGTAAATCATTTACCCGGCTTGAAATGGGATCTATTATTAGAACTGAGTTGTTTGTTTTTTCTTCTTAGGATTAAAAGTACGTTTTTACAGCATACACCCGAGAACATCTTAACGAGATTGTTTGTTTTTTTTGTTTTTTTTTTAATATTTGAAATTCAATATGATACGAGAACAAAAGTACATAATGATGTCATAGCAACAGACACAAAAATTATTCCACCAACATCTACTTGATTTGTTAATAAGCAGGTGTTGTTTCACACCTTTGCACTTTATTTAGAAACGTTTTATATATATATATATATATATATAATTTAGAATGGCAATGTCTTCGATTCCGAAGATTAAGGATGAGTGCAGTGTTTCAGGTGACTACGCAAACCCAGTTGCTACCTACATATTTTTTTCCACAACTGATGCAGGCAAAGCCGTTGTCCGCTGAAGTGTGGTTCCCCTTTCAGACCTTGCATAGGACAGACAATTTAAAGGTCATCTGTTTCTGTGGCCTAAGGATTACAAGGGTGTCATGTGGCCAGCACAACGACCAACCGCCTTTACTTTTCCCAACTAATGTCAGGTACGTAATAGGGAACTCATAGGCGCCCTAAGAGCCCGAAATTAAAAATCCCAGTCGTCACCGGGATTCGAGCCTGGGACCCCGGTTCGAAAGCCAAACGCTTTACCGTTGTCCGCTGGGGGGTCATTTTGTCTTCTTCGCCTGTTTTCAACAAGAAGTCTTCTTTTGGTATCCAACACACAGACACACACATTCATTTAGATACACATATCTACACATTGAAATGTTTAAAAAATAAATAATTTCGTTTCTTTTCGCACCCATTTTTTTATTGCCACTTTTACCTTCACGTGACTTCTGGAGGATTCAGATCAACTTGAAGTCCAATATCTGAGATGAACTCAACACTAGTTTCCAATCAGAAACATTAATGGCAGAGAGTTTTTCTTCTATAAAGGTGTTCTTGAGGCTAGTGTCTTGTTCGGGCCTCTCGATAGAGTACGCAGCTTTGAAGGATATGCTTTGAAGGATATGGTCGGCGAAGCCTACTAGTGGCCATTTTCAGTTGTTTTTTCTTTTGTTATTACATAATATTTAACATTAAAAACAAACAAACAACAACACCAATGAAAAATATTATTAACTTTTCTGTTTACCCCCCCCCCCCCCCCCGGGGCCCAAATCCTAATCTTGCTATGTAAGCCTATTAGTTAACTGGCCTATATATAACTGAAACATATGATAGAACTAAGGGAAAGAGGAACTGCATGAACGCGTTAGAGGAAATGTACATAAATCGATAGTCTCCCCTTATGCTAACAGCGCAAGCGACAGTGTAAATGTCATTTGTTATATTCGATTTCCTCACACAAAGAACTTCATTTTTATTTATTTTATTTTTTTGAGTCGCAGATCTATTTCACTGAGGTAGCCACTTGTACTACAAAAGACTAAAACATAATACCTCCCTCACCCCAAACCAACAAACACACTATATGCGCCCCTATAGTTAAACATAACACAGTCCGTCTGTAAGACTTTCGGAGGCGATTAAGAATCAATGCTTCTCAAATGTTCAAATTTAAACCCATTCTTCGACTGGGTTTGATTTCAAATAATGATTCTTTTAGGTTTGAAACAACATTACTCTAGCACATGCCAAGTGGACTGCACAAGGAGTCAGCTGAGTCACTTTGAGACTCACTGTTTTAGCAGTCAGCAGAGTCACTTTGAGACTCACCGTTTTAGCAGTCAGCAGAGTCACTTTGTGACTCACTGTTTCAGCAGTCAGCAGAGTCACTTTGAGACTCACTGTTTCAGCAGTCAGCAGAGTCACTTTGAGACTCACTATTTCAGCAGTCAGCAGAGTCACTTTGAGACTCACTGTTTCAGCAGTCAGCAGAGTCACTTTGAGAATCACTGTTTCAGCAGTCAGCAGAGTCACTTTGAGAATCACTGTTTCAGCAGTCAGCAGAGTCACTTTGAGAATCACTGTTTCAGCAGTCAGCAGAGTCACTTTGAGAATCACTGTTTCAGCAGTCAGCAGAGTCACTTTGAGACTCACTGTTTCAGCAGTCAGCAGAGTCACTTTGAGACTCACTGTTTCAGCAGTCAGCAGAGTCACTTTGAGACTCACTGTTTCAGCAGTCAGCAGAGTCACTTTGAGACTCACTGTTTCAGCAGTCAGCAGAGTCACTTTGAGACTCACTGTTTCAGCAGTCAGCAGAGTCACTTTGAGACTCACTGTTTCAGCAGTCAATGTAATGAAGACGAAAAAAAAAGGGGCAAATAACTGTGTTCTTATTGAATTTGGAAAACAAAAAGTTCACTTTGTTATTGACCAAAAGCAGTGAACCGTAAAATTATGATCAGGCGGAAAACATTAACAAAAACAACCTAATGAACAGCCTAGCTAACTTGGTCAGTAGTTGCAAGCAAATTATAAATAAGTTAATCTCACGTAAGCATGAACTGATTTCCTTCAGAAATATATTTTTAAAAAAGTAAAGTTCCCCCTTTCAGACCATGCGGTACATTGGGCTTAAAACACATGGCAACTTTCGGCCAGCGTTGAACACAAAACCAAATCTTAATTTGCCTTTATCTTATTCTTTGAGGAGTGTCTGCGATGAAGTATGTAAAAAAAAAAAAAAGGTAGTGAGATCTGATCTTCGAGATCACACGGCGGCAGTAGCAGAGTAGGTAACACAGGACAAAGCAAGACGCGGTTGTCATAGTGACAAGGCATCCCGTTACAGTGCGACACGACGCCATCACACCGATCTCAGGAAGTCAAAGTTCATTGGGTGGATGTGAGGTCATCCAACCACGTGACTAGAGCGGGCAGCGTAATACAAGTGTGCTCGTTAGATGGAAGTCTTAATTAATATAATCAGAAACATTAATGGCAATTTCTTTTTTTTTTTCCCGAAGTAAGTCATGATACATTATGAGTCCTTAAAACCATGGGCCTTATTTTACCATCTGAGCTTCACAGGGGAAAGTTTTCTTTATTAAATGAAATCGAGTGTAAACAAAAAAAAAAAATCATTGAGAAATGCACGTTCAATCACAATGGCGTAGCTAGGGATTTGGGGGGCCCCTGGGGCCTGACCTCTTTAGCGCCCCCTGCATTGTGACATGAGATAATGGCGTTATATTTAATGTAAAAACAAATTTTGGACACTCATTTGGGGGAACCCTCATGTAGGGGCCCGGGGATTTTCAAATTTGGACCCCCTCTTCCCCCCATCCTAGCTAAGCCGCTGCCAAATCATTAGTGAAAAATAAAAGTTTTTCATCCAACCGCAATATAAATTTATTTATTTATTAAACATAAACAAATGTTACGACTATTAAAACATTTGTATTTGTTTCCCCTCTCCTGTGTCAAAATGTCCGAAGCTCAACTGGGTTCGCGTGGTCATGTGATATACTACACTCATCTTTAATCTTCGGAATCGAAGACAATGCCTTATATTTTTGTAACTACTCCACAAATAGTAACGTCTTTTGGAGAACTGAGATGGTAGAATAATGTAGATTCTAGTCACACTAATCACAGGGCTGTAGAGAAGGTTGTTATTTAGTCTTTAGTCTTTGTTTTTAGAGTTTGATCCAAGATGGAGATTTTGTTTAAAGAACGTGCAAGAAATCGTGGGATGTCCTAATGCTTCATGATAGACAGGAGTAACTTCAGTAGTTTCAGATGGCTGCCTGGTCGTGCGGTTTGCGCGCTGGACTGTCACTTGGATTTATCGACGGTCCCGCGTTCAAACCCTGCCCGCTCCCATCCCCCGTCGTCCTGCGGGAGGTTTGGACTAGGAAGTAAATTATCTTCAACTCTGAAGGAACATCCGAAACCTGTAAAAAATTTTACAAACATTTTACAAGTTTCTAGAGATAGAGAGCTTTGCAATCAAACTGTCACGCGATCAATGGTCACACAAAAGTTTCGATCGCTTAATAATAATAATAATAATATATTAATAAACCTCAGTAAATGAACATACTATCGGATAAAAGCAGATAAGGACTTCACCAGACATTTAAAAACAGAGCCTATAAGACAAACTAATCGAAAAAAAAAAAGTTTTTACTATGAAAATCTTAACTTTCTTCATGGCCGTAATGAAGCAAATCTGAGCTCAATGGGGAGCGAGTTCTAAGCCTTTGGTTCGTGTACTAAGTGCGTCATAAATGAATGAGACGAAATGAAAGAGCGCTAGGACTTCTGGGGGGTGGGGGCATATGAAGTGATCAGTTCATTTAGATAGAAGAGTATATCATCATTATGGATGCACTCATGACAAATTGAGCGGCCATCTTTGTTGTCTAAGTTTAGGACGTCCCTACAGAAAAGAAAACTTTGTCCAAGTCCAAACCTTCGACAAGACGCCAAAATATGACAACAGGTAGGGTTCGAACCTGGGAGTATGGTTACGTCTGTCCGAAGCTTGACACGACCAGGCAACCATCCAGTTCACACAGTGCCTGATATCAAGTATTGAACAGATTCTGGTTCGTAACTTTGCTATCATGTTACTTAGGAAGAAAGTCAATGCCACAAGGATGGTCTCTAGGAAGAAAGTCAGTGCCACAAGGATGGTCTCTAGGAAGAAAGTCAATGCCACAAGTATGGTCTCTAGGAAGAAAGTCAGTGCCACAAGGATGGTCTCTAGGAAGAAAGTCAATGCCACAAGTATGGTCTCTAGGAAGAAAGTCAGTGCCACAAGGATGGTCTCTAGGAAGAAAGTCAATGCCACAAGGATGGTCTCTAGGAAGAAAGTCAGTGCCACAAGGATGGTCTCTAGGAAGAAAGTCAATGCCACAAGGATGGCCTCTAGGAAGAAAGTCAATGCCACAAGGATGGTCTCTAGGAAGAAAGTCAGTACCACAAGGATGGTCTCTGGAGGAAAGTCAATGCCACAAGGATGGTCTCTAGGAAGAAAGTCAATGCCACAAGGATGGTCTCAAATTTTTGTTATCGATTTGTGCACTTCCAAGGGAGCTAATGGAGTGAACGAATAGCAAGAACGTAAGAATCGCGTCATATCCGCCCAGCAGCCGAGACCAATCGTCTTGGAAGGCCTGAACACTGACCTGCAAGGTCGTAACGTCTTTACGACGCGACAGCGAACTATTGGTCTAAACTGCCAACATGTTAACGGCGTGGCAGGTCAGTGTTGAGGTCTTCTGTAGCGAATGGTCTCGTCTCAGCTCGCGCACCAAACTATGTCAATGACTCACTTCTGACGACAGCCCAGTGTCACTGACCACAACCATTCCAGTCCTGACATTGAAAAAGATACTTATGTTGACTCCTTACCAACAAAACTAACCCATTTAAAAGGAACGGACACAATTATAGACCTGGCCTGTTTAAAAAAAAAAAAAAAAAGATATGTCTGTCTTTTGTATTTGTACTCATGCACATGTTTAACGCTAAGATAACATAAAACTAATGCAAGAAAATATTGTCAAATTCAAGTCAAATAAATAATGAAAAGTGAACTTCTAGTTCACTGTATCTAATGAATTCATGACCTCCTTCTTCCCGCTAAAATCTTTATCATCTTACAGAACAATACAACTGGTGAACTAACAATCTACTAACATGCTTTTGTTCAAAATTTAAGATTCAATAATCTGCAGACGACATTGATGTCTATTGATAATCTCCCCTGTCCCTCCAGCCGGCAGATCAAATTTTTCATGTACTCTGTTTCTTCTCTTGTTAAAGTTTCTCTTGGGTGACACCTACGTTTGGTGTGCACTCTTCTCCTGCCGCCTAGACTGCCTGACCCCCCTCCAAGCTACAAGCACACAACATTCCCCCCCTCTCTCTCCCACACACTTTTCGATCCGATCGCACGAGGCCACACACATCACACCCCCCCCCCCCCCCCCCCACGAAAACAAAACAAAAACCTCGTCCTCCTTGCCTACTCTTCTTGCTTCCTGCCATGAGTAACGTCAGAACAAAGGGCTCGTTCCTCTTTCACTGTGCTGACTTCCTTTCACTTGGAGATGTGCTAGAACAGTGCGTTGAGTAAGTTTTTTTAATAAAGATCTATTTTAGAGCTACATCTATTTTACGACAGACTGATCCTAAGATACAGAATGTTCTCTTTTTTTTTTCTTTCCTTAAACAATTTTTTTCCCCGCTAAAATATGTTTTTATATAAACAAGGGGAGAGAAACGGTCCACACTCAACGTGGCAGACGAGCTATGTTAAACAGGGCGTGTCGTTAATGTTTTCATTTGATCTCTTTCTGACTTGAACACAAACAAGACGACATGACGCTGTGGTCAATCTGCCGTGGAACTATTTTTAGAAACAAGCATGAAAGGCATACATTGTCGTCTGTTGGTATCGGCAGACGGTAACTCGTTAAACTCACACACCGACATTTCGATCAGATTCGATAAAAAATATTCGTGAATATATATATCGTGAATTCCGAAGGATCGTTTGTGTCGTAAAAGATGAAAGACAAAAAGAGACTGGTGAATATTAACGACTGTACATAGGCATCCACTTTTCAGTTTTATGTGGTATCGATTTCTTTCACCTAGTAACATAGGTTCGATGCGAAATGGCAACGCTATTAAAGAGGACAAATTAGGTCAACTTTTATTATGATTATGCTAATGAACGATTTTTATTTTAATTATGTTTCACGATCAACTATATTTATCTAGTCCTGGCATTAAAAGAAAACAGGTTGGCTTGAAATAAATAGAAACATTTTGTGTAGCCAAGCATGGCTTCCTATGATTCTAGCTCTAGATCTAGAAATGTGTTCAAAACAAAACTCGGATTTCAAAATAACAAGTAACACAATCACGAAAAAAAAATTAAAACGACAAAGACTTTAAGAACTTTAAACTCAATAGAAAATGTGCTTTACAAGTACAGGACAAGATTATAATAATCAAAATAACATATACTTGAAAAGATCCCCAACTTTTTTTTTCAATTATCCTTTTTATATATATATATATATATTTTCACCACTATCCAAAGTGATTCCAACTGTCTACACGTGAATACTAACAAGTACCCCACCTCCTCACCCTTTTCCGAACAGAGCTTCAGATGAGTGATTCGTGAAAATTATTCACCGGAAGTAGGTCGCCTGCTAAACTGTCGTCTGCTTATAACAGCCTCCTTGATGATACTTAAGATTTTTTTTTTTTCGATCCACTTTGAAATTGTAGATCTACATAGAAACTCAAACATAATGTTACAGAATGTGTCTCAGAGTCTATCGTGTACTGACTCACGTCTCTCGACCAATCGGGACCAACTTAAAGGCGTATTAATACTAAGATTGAAACGAGAAACTTAAAATGGCTGCATCTATACATTTTTGTTATCAAGGAAGAAAAAAAAAACAAAGCAAAAACAACAGTTCCTTACTATAGATGTTAAGGTCATCTGTTTCTTTGGCCAACTGTTAACGAGCAGGGCGTCATGTGGCCAGCGCAATGACCAACCGCCTTTACTTTCCCCCAACTAAAGTCAGGAACCCATTAGAGCTGGACGGTTTAACGGGTAAACCCATTTTTCACAATCTATTTTTACATTCGTGGCGAAAGAAAATACTTTGAAAGGAACTTGTTCCTAAATCCAATCCACTAGATCAGTTGTACCCAAACTAAGACCCTCAGGCCGAGGGTCCGGCTAGTAGATCTACATATGAACGAATAAATGTGTCAAAACGTGGTACCGGTATACAAAACACTCTCTACAGATCCACATTTCTTTCATCGTAAATTCTCTCTTCAAGTCCGCGACTTTCATCTTAAAATATCTCTTTGTGTTTATGTCTTTAATGTACATCTCAAGCGTTGACACATTAAAAAGTGTGTACTCGGCATAAGTGAAATTCTAGACCACATCCACACCACTTCATCTTGGTCAGTTGCTGTGACTTCACTCCTCTAGCCACAGAATACGCTAGACATGACAGCTTCGTGAGCTAGTGTCTCAAGACACGTATAACAGACAACTAAAAATCAAGCAACGATCAAGTTACTTGATGTCGCGCAGTGAATATAAAACAACAACAAAAAAGCAAAATAAAAAACTTTATTAAGCGGTTATCGAAGAGGGAAGAACTCCCTATTTATAGTCATAGTTCTATATACTGTATTTTTTCCCTTTTCGCTATCAAACAATTAATTACCACTATTTAATTAACCAGTTCAGTCATTTTTTTTTCCGATTCGTGTTTTGTTAGAAAAATAATAGTGAAAAGTTTCAGCTTGACCCGAGGATGGGAAGTGGAAGGAATAACGTGTAGCAGACAGACAGACAGACAGACAGACGTAGTTAGTTGATAAAAGCTTTAAAAAAAACACGAATTTCTAAACGCACCAAATCAAATAGGGTGAAAAGAGGCGTAGTAACTTAAGAGATACAGCGCTTGGCTTCCGAAACGGGGGGTCCCGAGTATGAATCTGGTGAAGACTGGGATTTTTAATTTCGGGATCCTTAGGGTGCCTCTGAGTCCACCCAGCTCTAACCCCGACACTGGGTGGGCCACAGAAAAAGAGGATCTTTAAATGTGCCCTATGGACCGCACGGTCTGAAAGTTGAACTTTTACTTTTTCTTAACATGGTGAAAGTTTCTCGCTAGATTTGCATTAAGTTCAATGTAGTGTGTGGTGTCTGGTCACCTACTACCAGATGTGAACTGGCTTAAAGTGCAAACCACGATTTCTTTATTTTTTAAGGGAAACGTAGAAATAATGACATTGCGGATAGCGTGAATGTTTATACATTGTTTTCATGATGCGATATTCGGTTTTTCGACCTTACACATCAATATATGCACTTTTCTGACGCAACGTTAGACTCTCCCTATAAAGATCTCGATGTAAGCTGACATTTTGTCTTAGCAACCAAAACACAGAGGCACCGTTTTCAAATTATGGATGATGGAGGCACGTTTCATAAAGAAATCACTTACCAGTCATATTCATAAGGGGGAGGGGGGCACACCATTAGCTAGCCACACCCACCGTTGCTCACCCGTCCTTTGTGTGTGTGTGTTGTGGGGGGGGGGGGGGCGGGGGTATCGTAAAACAAAAAACCACTAGTATGTGGCTGAAAAATTAAGTTTTCAATTAGAACAAACAGAAATTTATTTGATTCTTTAACACCATTGAGTGATTGGCCATTTTGTTTTGGACCAAAACTCGAGCTAGACTTGTAGTAAACATTTACTGACCTACTCTTTCTAAGCACGTTGCTTATGTGTCCAGTTCGACCGTCCAGGCCATTAGAGTAATTAAGGATAAAACGCTAGTAGATCAAGATCTAATTAACACGCGGGCCAGGCTGTCTGTCATATGGTCACAGAGTCGGTCGGACTATTGAATATAGTCTTTGTTCAAACCAGAAACCAGGTCGTTGTTTAAACTAGACCTACATAGAAGCAGGGGCGTGACTGAATCGGTTCCGAGAGACACACTGGCGCAACACTCGCTTTCAAATATTCACCCCGGCAGTGTGCAGTATTTACACTCATTATTTTATGACTCAAAGAAAGGCCAATGAAAGACTGATGAAGTTGTCGCCAATGTTATAACCTCAATGTATGCGTATGTGTGTGCTTGTAAGCTCAATCGAGTTTATTGATCGCGTTAAATCACGTACATGTGTAGACATCTTGCCAGATTGTGTGTCAAATGTCCCTAACCCAGTTAGTTATACGCACATTTTATGGATTAACTATTTTCTACGCTGGTCAATCGCACAAAAAAAAAAAAAGACAATTTACATTTATGTTTTGACTGTCCCACGGTGGATGCGCTAGTCGCATTGCCTCGCCTCTAATTGATTCGCGCCCCTGTGCTCGACGCAAGTAAAACTTATTTCTCGCTGTGGCTGCAATCCATCATTCATCATCATCTTTTCCTACAGGTGTGTCGCGCGCTAGCGTCCATATGTAATGCATTGAGTGGCTTCATGTTGGTGTAACAATCATTCGTTAAACTGGTGAGAAGTGCGTTGCTTATTTCGCTTCAAGGACTGTTTACTAGCTGGGAAGTAAGCCACAACAACCACCATGACTAAAGTCATCAAATCAACGTTGGAAGTTTCTCCAACAAAGGTGAGAAAACATTGGACCGCCATGTATTTGTTTTGATCTAGACATAGTGCATGCTTGAAGAGATTGATCTAGACATAGTGCATGCCTGAAGAGGTTGATCTAGACATAGTGCATGCTTGAAGACATTGATCTAGACATATTGCATGCTTGAAGAGATTGATATATATCTAGTCCTTGCTTGAAGACACTGATCTAGACCTATCTGGTGCATGTTTGAAGACACTGATCTAGATGGATATATTGCATGCTTGAAAAAATTGATATAGACATACTGTAAGCTTGAATATATATCCTGTCGAGCTGTCTAATCATGGCGCATCAGTTAGCGGGCCTACTTTGAACTTAACAGACTTTATCAAACCAAGGCGCCTTGAAATATAAACAAGTCACGACTGAGACACAGTTAATTATAAGAAAGAAAATAACCAAATTTCAAATTCACTTCAAATTTGTGATAAAAAGATGACCACTAGATCAATGTGATAAATAGATGACCACTACATGCTCAAATAAAACCAGAACAGGGTCTACATATTTCATTATTTAATGTCAATACCTAGTAGGTTAGGTCCAATTCACACGCATTTCGGACATATTTCGGTGAGATTATTATTTAGAAGAATCCAAAATAAACACCATGATACCAAGTACGTCTTTTAAAAAGCTTCTCGAACTAGAACTCGTGAGTGTGACTATTGAATTAGGTCAAACATGTGAGTGTGGTCGAGAGGCTAAGTGCGCTTGAAATTGGCTTGGCTTAGCTACCTAGAAAGGGGCTCGGGGTTCGACACCCGACTCGGGCAGAGTTGTGTTTACTGAGCGCCTAAAGGCAGCACGGAAAACCAACTCCTAGATACCCCCCCCCCCCCCCCCCCCCCCACTGGTCCACAAATGAGATTGGACCAAAGTGCTCTGAGCATGCTATAAGCATGAAAGTAGCGCTATATAAAAGCTTATAAATAATATAACTACTGGGAAACGTGTAAACCAAGAGGTCTTTTTAAAACAATTTCAATTTTAAATTGGACTTCTTGAACACGTATGCATAGCATATAACGCCTACAGAAGCTACAACCTTTACCTTTTAACTCTTAAATTTCCGACAATAAAACTTGCTCGACAAGGATACTGTTGTCATGGAGACGGAGTAAACAAAGAAACGACACGAAACAAAACAAAAAAAACAAAAAACTATCCTGACAAGTTTTAGCGTCAAAACAAAGGAGGTCATTTGGTCACAAACAGCCAGTGACAATGGGCGCACAACTAATCTGTACGGACGGATGACAGACATGTCACCAGTGTCTCTACCATGACTGACCCACGTTTGGCTGACATGATCTTCCACTTGTCCAGCGCTACACTTTGTATGTAGAATCATACCGCTGTTACATAATGGTGAGAAAAATATGTACTTAATATTTCTGTTTTTAATTTGGTAACAAAAAAAATCTAGTGTGGCTGAATGGCACAAACCGCTTGACAGCCTAACTAGGAGGCTCGAGTTCCAATCCCGATGTTGACTTTTAATTTTGTAACACTGTACATGCCTGTCATCTGTTCGTACAAATTTTAATTGAGATTTGACTCGAGCTGAGTTGTTTGCTGAGCTGAGTTGTTTGCTGAGCTCCCAATGATAAAAAAACCCCACCTTCTTCCAGAAAGCCCCTCATCCCTTCACATAAGAGATTGGACCAGAGTGCCATAGGATCATGAAAAAACGCGTCCTACAAGAACAATTAAAAAAACAACAACACTTCTAACACTCTACATGTCAGTACTGAAGAAACAATGACATGCATGTGTGTGAAGTCAAGATCTGACTGTCACTTGTCTGCCAAGTTAGGACTAGATGTGAGAAACACTGAAAGAACTCAAAAGAGTTTCACCTTTCATTGTCTAATTAATGTACACTCAAGGGACGTCAATGAAGTTCTCATTTTCAATTTTTAATGGCATGTGTGTATGTAACAGTGCTATAATGAAAGATAGAGTCGACCATTATTTGGGAAGTACAACTAAAAACAAATTGGTAATTGAAATTCCAAACTATAACGATGGCTCTTTGAAAATTGCACAATGTACAGCGTTTTTTTTTAAAGGTTGGAGGCAGCTTAATCTAAAATAAACATCACAAATCTGTTATTTTAAAATGAAAACATCTTAAGAAAAAAAATCATATTTAAACACTTTAAATCTCTAAACCAGATCTTTAGTAAACCCTTTAAATCTCTAAACACTTTCTGTAAACCAGATCTAATATTCTTCACAGATGGTTACAAAGTATCGAGTCTTGACAACGTCAACTCATTAACTCTAAATAAACTAATTATCGTAACCCGTGATGATACATATGGGAAATGTTAAAGAAAACAAGAAGCCTCCCACCTCTCTTCGAACTAGATTGCAAGTTTTAAAACAATCCAGTGTTCTCAATAAAAAGAAGTAGCATATCAAATCATTGTGATTCTCTTCGGCAACTCTATAGACTAGATCCATTGACTTCGAAAATGAAGAAAAAAATCTTATAGGGCAAACCTTTTTTTTTTTAATTCATCTTTTTTTAATGACTATTCTTAAAGTTGTTTTTTTTAAATATACTTAGGCCTGGCTGCTAGAATCTTATCTCATTTGGGTAATACAATAATAATAAAAAACAAGGTTACAAAGACAGTGTGTGTGGAAACACAAACTTAAAATCGGCTCCCGAAGTGGTCCACCCAGGCAGGCTTCAATATTTTCAGAAAGAACATCCAAATGAAAATATATCAAAGACAAATGAGAGATAAGAATGGAGAAAGAATGTTGACAGATCTTGTGTACTGCCCCAATGGTGCAGCAGATCAAAGAATAGGTGCAAGTGAATGCAAAGTTAGATGTGAACCTGGCATAACTAGTTCCCCCTTCAGACCTTGTGGTCTATAGGGCAGATGATGTAAAGTTCATCTGTTTTTGTGGCCTACGGTTAACGAGGGTATCATGTAGCCAGCACAACGACCAACCGCCTTTACTTTTCCCCAACTAATGTCAGGTACCCATTAGAGCTGGGTAGACTTAGAGGTGCCCAAAGATTCCGAAGTTGAAAATCCCAGTCTTCACCAGAATTCGAACCCGGGACCCTCGGTTCGGAAGCCAAGCGCTTTACCGAGCCTCTCCTGGTCTATATAAACGTAATTGTTTTGAAAAGGCTTAATCTTTTATTCGATTTCTTACAATTGAAACAAAATATGTGTTCAAGAAAATGAAGTTTATAAGATTATTATTCGTTTTAAATTAGGTCTAACTTATAATGCATACTAATTAGCTTTTTCTCTTTAAAAAAACTGCTTGCATAACCGATTTTAAAAATTAGATTTTTCACTTGCAGGAAAAAAAAAAAAGTAGCCGTTGCATCAGAACTTTGAATGGTCTAAAATATTGTGATGTCGGATTTTCCATATCTTTTCTAGTTTACGAGATCTAAACGGGACGGAACGACAGACGGACAGACATTTCGCACAAAACTAATAGCGTCTTTTCCCCTTTCGGAGGCCGCTAAAAAGAACCACCTGTTTGGTGTGGATCATTCCAAATGAGTGTGATAATCAAAACATAATGGGAACTTGTACATACATAACATAGCTTGCAAATAAAAGAGAGATTTAAATGAATGAAATATGTGTATATCCCTAAGACGGGCATTGGGTTTGTGCCTAAAGGAGGGACTGCATAGAACTAAAGGAGGGACTGCATAGAACTAAAGGAGGGACTGCATAGAACTAAAGGAGGGACTGCATAGAACTAAAGGAGGGACTGCATAGAACTAAAGGAGGGACTGCATAGAACTAAAGGAGGGACTGCATAGAACTAAAGGAGGGACTGCATAGAACTAAAGGAGGGACTGCATAGAACTAAAGGAGGGACTGCATAGAACTAAAGGAGGGACTGCATAGAACTAAAGGAGGGACTGCATAGAACTAAAGGAGGGACTGCATAGAACTAAAGGAGGGACTGCATAGAACTAAAGGAGGGACTGCATAGAACTAAAGGAGGGACTGCATAGAACTAAAGGAGGGACTGCATAGAACTAAAGGAGGGACTGCATAGAACTAAAGGAGGGACTGCATAGAACTAAAGAAGGGACTGCATAGAACTAAAGGAGGGACTGCATAGAACTAAAGGAGGGACTGCATAGAACTAAAGGAGGGACTGTATAGAACTAAAGAAGGGATTGTATAGAACTATCGTTAGGATCCAAAGTTTTAACGTGCTAACGTGACTAGTTCCTAATTTAAATAAATCTATTACGGTTAAAATGTTATTGACTATGTTTGACTAAATCGTGACATTGATCCATTCTTAATTTACAAACGTCAAACTTAATACGCATTTATTTATAGCATAGTATTTCTCTTCGCCACTGTAAATGTCACCCTGTTCTTTCTTGCCAAGCCTGGATCACAAAGGGAGGAAACCACAAACAGACGACATTAATTCCTAACACACTTCAGAAGAAGTCCAAACTTGCATTGACACAAAGTACATCTATAGTACTCACTATCATTTCATTATCATTTATTGGTGTTGATTTTTGTTCACCCTAACATTGTCGGGCCCTATCTAGTGGAATGAAGATCTGTATCACGCACACATCTCGAATGGCATTGTCTTACAATAAACGGATATGTAATTGTGAAGCTTATAGATAAAGCTAGACTCTCTTGGAATGTACGTGTGTGTGCGCGCGCGCAGTTATACGTGCCATGGCTGCCTGGTCGTGCGGTATGCGCGCTGGACTATCGTCTCGATGGTACCGGGTTCATACTCTGCCCGCTGCCATCATCCGTCGTCCTGCGGGAGGTTTGGACTAGGAAGTAAATGATCTTCAACTTTGATTTTTATCGCCTAGAACAATGATATACTGCACAGAACAATGAAACACGAGACATTAAGCGAAAACCGTAGCGCCATTAATTTTTAGAGGACCATTTCTAAATACTAAAAGAGCAAAAATGGAATTGGACGTTGGATTAGGACAGTGAAACCGGGGGGGGGGGGGGTTGAGATTGAGTGAGTTCGTATACGAAGGGGGAAGGTAGGTGGGCCGATTTGTACTCTCGCTAGTTGATTTAATTACCGGTAATTAAACTGGAGGATTTTAAACCCTTTGCAATGATTCAACCCATTGACAACGGGGCCATAAATGTTGGTCGATGAAGTGCAATCTGTGCTCTAGTGTTAGGTCTAGTCAGTGTGAGTTCAGTGATGGCACGGGCGAAAAGGTGAAAAACTTTGATTAGCCACTCAGACAACGAAACTCTGAGGCACATGCTTTAGACACCTGTTCGGGCCTCAAAGAAAGAGTTGGTTAAAGTACTGGAAGACATTAGACTTTTATATCCGACGGAAAATGTGTTATTTTTTCTTGCTCTACCAAGTAAGATTGTCGTGTAACAACAGAACACATTTTTTTTGTCATGAATTTATTTACAGTCTGATGTGTTAAAATAGTTCAAACTGTTCTAGTATGCCGACAGAGCTTCACGGATAACTGTTCGTTTTAAATATGTACACACAAGGGATATTAATTCTAAATTTATTTAGCAGTTGTTTTTTAATCATCATCTAAACTGGTTGGTAAAACTAAGGGACGTAACTAGGATAGAACTGATTCCTTCCATATGTCCGAGTCCTGCGAACGTGCCATGTTTTATCCCCCCTCAAACTTCCGGTTTGCAAACCTCTAAGCAAACGTCTCAAGGTTTGGAACTCACTCCTCGTGGAGCACAGACTTGCTTCACTACATTCAAGACAAAGATCCAGACTTATTTTGTTTGGTATATCATTTACACTTATTTTGTTCAATACCTGCTATGTTGGGGATTCCTACGGCGAAGAACTAAAAACAGTTTTTTGGTGTTAATATAGAACATAGTGATAATTTGTATGCCTTGACTTTGCACCACAAAATGCGGTTTCGAATCAATTTCGCTTGTAGTAGAAAGTAAAACCAATTAGTATTACTGATTTGACAACTCGTTCATAATTTATATCTTGAACGTTTTTCTTATATCTCCAAACCGCTTTCTCGTTTACCTATTTCAGTGTATAATATAGAGATTAAAACACCGTACTAAAAATCGACATGCAAAGTGTGGATTTCTATGTTTAAAATGTATGTGACACAAAAATCCCTAATAGAATCATCAGAGTAGTGTTAGCTCTATTGGTTTCAAAACTAGAATCACTTATGTCATTTGGAAGCCACTGTTTGAAATGAATACTAAGAAATGAGTCTAGTTCAAAGCTGAAAAAGCATGATTGTCTAGAAACTGTTTGGCTAGTCTGAAAATCGCGATTTCGTGACTGAATATCTTTACGAAACAAAATGAATCTACTTTCAATGAACATAATGTTTCAATATTTTATTTCTCTTTTTTATTCCTCAGGAAACTCGAAGAATGACGGGATGGACAAAGTTCATCCACATTTTGGCATTTCTGTTTCTGGTTGGAAATGACATAGCAGACTTCATCAGTGACTGGCTGTTCTACGCTGAGGTCAGGGTCGTTGGGAAGGGCATTGTGTACGGTGAACCAGATCAAGCTGCCGTGTGGGCGCTATTGGCCTTCTGCATTGTTGGCACCATCACTTTTATTTTTGAGATTGTCAACTTGTGGTGGGAGTCCTTCAGGGGAAACCCTTGGATCGATTCGGACCTGCTGTCGGCGGTGGTCATCTGGATTGAGGACATCCCACAGGTAGCTATCAGCATGTACTTGGTATTGTGCAGGGAGGAGCCAATCAGCGTGTTCCAGCTAGTCAAGGCTAGCGTCATCATTATAGGCATCTTCATCAGGATCATTGTCAGCTTGGTCAAGTACTGCAACAAAGAGGCCATTCGCTCACATCACCACGTCAAATATAAAGTTTGCATCATGTTAGGCATGATCATTGAAGCTGCCTGCGCCGTGGCCATCTTTGTATTGACCCAGACTGAACGCAACGGCTCAGGCACGGTCAGCTTCCGAGTCCCCACCACCATCATTGATGACCAGTTGGACGACCAGCGCTACTTCGGCAACGTCAGCATCTTTGCCAGCCACGCCTACTTCTTCAACCAGGGCCAGCTTGACCCGGATAAGAAAGATTCCGTTGTGAACTGGATTAGGCTGACCACCATCAACAAACTCAGGTCCAGTCCGAACAAAGAGTTAAACTTTAGGATACAGTTTGAGCAGGTCGCTAACATCCTTAAAATGGCCATCTGGGAAAAACTTGCAGCATGGACTTTGTTTGTTTGTTACAACGTCGACATCTCCATAGCGTCCATACAAAATGTGACCAACACAACATGTGCTGCTACAAACTATTTCAACGACCCGGTCAACGCCTTCATCAAGTTCAGGTATGAAGAACCTTCCAGCATATTCAAGAAAAATGTCCTTGGGGAAATATACGTCAATATGAAGCTGAACCAGAGCGGCCAGTGCACACCGTACAGCGACTACAGGTCCACCATCCAGGAAAGTCTGAGGGACCAAGTCAACATGACCTTGCATTACTACCGCACCAACCTGTCCCTTCTCCCAACAGACACCAACCACATGAAGCACAACGGGACCCAAAACCCGACGTTTTTTAGAAATATCAAATCAGACATGTCAGACGTGTCTGAAGTCTGGAGGACAGGATGGATGGAATGCGAGGCTACAGGTCACGTCGGCCCGGTACTTGACCAAGGGATTGAACTCGATTGCTCCATGACTAAATGATACGATTCGACTAGTTCACTAGATTCAATCGTTAGAAAAACTGTTCTCTAGATCATTTTAAGTACTGTCTTCCATTTATCTACTCAAACCCGATTCTTTTATCTTGCTCTAACTGACGCTAGCCTGGATCGACTGAACCGGATACATTCTCATTACAAGACTAGACCCTAGGCAACGTCCAAATTAATAATTGGTCCCTTTTACAATAGGATTGGACTTTAACAAGAGACATTCACTAGACTGTAGTAAATCTGACATCACGACCTGCCAAACATCGTCAACAAGATTGAAAATCAGTCGCACTTCATTCATTAGCATTCTCTTGAACTTAATGGGTGCAACTTGTCTATTTGTAGATCTAGATGCCCGTAAATCTGTATCTATCAAGACAAGAGCCGAGAATTTCTTAGAAAAGAGAGACAGCATCCAGACTGATAAGACAGTTGAAAGAACCGTAAACAAATAAGAACCAGTTTGAAATCTTAAACTGAAAAAAAAAGTTTACAATGTGCTGGGTCTCTCATCTTAAGTTACAATAGAGGATGGTCCTCCACGATTGTAACCTTTAAAAATCTTTTACTGGTGTGTGTATGTATGTATTGATACAATCTATTACTTTGAATGGTATGTTTTTTTGTTTCCTTTTGTTGAGACTTCAAATGTCATTACTTTTAAATTTTAATGTAACTTTAAACGTCAATCATTGCCCCTCTACCAGGGCCCAACGGAAGAGTCTTTGTATTGTAGTACTGGCATGTCTAGTTAATGACTATTCATCATGAGACTAACTTTGTTGTAATTTCAAAAGGTTTTGATTTTTTTTTTTCATGCGTCATACGAGGACGGTTAAAATATGGATTTATCTATTAAAATAAAAGTATAATAATATCACAAATGTCGTAACGGAATGAGCTATAGATAGATTCTTACACATCCTTTTTAAAGATACATTTAGCATGTGTCATAAAATCAGCCTCAGGGCAACAGAGATCTGTTTCAAGAGCCTACACGCTCAAATAAAAAAGGTGAGATTTATGTGTTTATATTTTCCTGTGATGTAGCACTTACCAAAGAGAACCTCAACACATCATAACAAAAAACTCCAATCTGAGCACATGACCTCAGTGTTGACCTAGCCCTCAGTGTTGACACTTTTCTATTACATATTCATTACACTAAGTCTAGTATTAAAGCTGATTGAGAAGTTTGTTTTAGATGAGATAATCGTATGCATTGGCCGCCTTTAGTCGTAGAACGACTATGGTTCATCTCGAACACTTCTTTATGTGGTGGTGGAGGCCTATTTTGGAGAGACACTCCCGTCCACATATATTGCAGGTCAAGGTGACTTTCGCTTTGGTGGTAGAGGAGCTGGCCATTTTCCGTATGGCCGAGGCCCGTGTCTTCTCGCTGTCCATAGGCTTCTTGGTCACCGTGTCTCTCCAACTAGTGCGGTCTAGGGCTAAGTCTTCCCACTGGTCTTTATGAGAGAAATATTAGAGAATCAAGTTCCTTAATAGCACAAAGTTTGTTTTCTGGTCAGTTCTTCCCTAATACTCTAGAACGTAGACAGTATTTCAAGCTAACAAGTGATGCAACATTTCATTTTTTTCTGCCATTTAGTTAGTCAATTTGGTTTGTTGTTTGATGTCATATAAATTGGATTTAATTCTTAATTTGCCATAGAGCACTGACATAAAAAAAAAACACACGTAGTATTCCTCCTATAATTAGATATTTCAAGAACTTCAAAACAGATAAAGAAAAGTTGTTTAGAGAAATCAGACACATGAATAGAGTGGGAATAGACACAAATTTGAAATGATGTCCTGAAACGTAAACCTGCTATTAATTAGCTATCAAAGGATTAATTTTCTAGGGCAGTGTTTCCCAAACTGTGTTCCGCGAGACCTGGATAGGCGTTCTGCTAGAAAACTGCTAGAAAAATTAGTAAGCCAACATGTTAACTAATCTTTCTTAAAAAATAAGCAAAGTGCTCCACTCGATACCGGTACCCAGAATGTGCGAAGTGTTCAATGAAGGAAAAAGTTTGGGGACCACTGTTCTAGGGTATACTGTGAATCGACATCACACCCTCACAAAATCTCAGGCAAGGTTCTCAAATTTTCAGTACAGCTGTACACACACGCACACACATAGACACTAGTTGACTTAGGTCAATGAAGGTATTAGTGAAACTGACCAACACACACACATAGACACTAGTAAGTCAATGAAGGTACTAGTGAAACTGACCAACACACACACATAGACACTAGTTGACTTAAGTCAATGAAGGTATTAGTGAAACTGACCAACACAAACACACACAAAGACACTAGTTGACTTAAGTCAATAAAGGTATTAGTGAAACTGACCAACACACATACCTACCTAGATTACTAGTTGACTTAAGTCAATGAAGGTATTAGTGAAACTGACCAACATCAAGTTAGGATCAGACACTTAAAATGTAGGACATCAATACTTATTGTGCTATTTATTTTATGCGTGTTATTTTTCTCAGTCATGTTAATAAAGTTTTAATTTTATAATAATCAACGACTGTTGCTTTTATTTGTCTGTAATACTAGAGAAGTATCAAGAGATGGCGGGGGTAGAGATGTGTTATACTTGAGTGTCTAGGGCTCAAATTTTGACATATGTTTGATTTTAACTTTAACAAAATTTATGCCAGCCAATGGCTGAATGAGAGACAAGGAATACAAAAATGCTAAAAAAATACAAATTATGCACGTCATTTAAAACCTATTGTACTTCAAAAATAACATTGTGCAAAAGTTTCGCTTTATCTTCTCTTAATAATGATATCACAAACACAAAGGCAGGCCCTGATCACAACACCCTCATCAACCGTGGACTAAACAACATAGAATTATATTTTTTTTTAGCATAGATGGGGGATGAAGGCCTCAACACTGACCTACGACGTCAAGGCCTGTGACGCGGCAACGAGATATAGTCTAAACTGCCAGCAGGTCAGTGTCGCCGGAATTCTATAAAGATTTGGTTTCAGTTTAGCTCAGTGTACCTAGCAGTATGTTTTATAGGGGACGGGGAATAGAAATATAGGGGGAAATAGAAGAAAGAGAGAAAAGGAAAAAAAGAGACAAATAAAAAAGAGAAGTGGAAAAAGAGGAAGATAATAAAAAGAAAGAAAAAAAAAGAATTAACAAGAGAAACAAAGTAAGAAATAATGAATCTCTTTTATTTCTGCAAGTCGGACTAGAGTTACCCCACGTAACTTTCGCGGCGACAGAGAGAACGGCTCAGAAAAAAAAGAGGGGGGGGGGTGAAGTAATCTTTCTATTTATTCATTCTATATTTGACTAGGATAGACTCCTATCAATAATGAAGAAACACATAGAATGAGACATTGTAGACCGCCATCAGCTTCATAAAGGGGGAATTGATTAAAAAAAAAAAACTACTTTAAAAAAATATAACTGTTTTTTTTTCCGGACTACTTTTAGATGTTGGTAATCGTTTTGAGTTGGCACTGAACTATGAATGCTAGGTTTTGTGTGTGTGTAAGACTGTGTCACAGTGTACGATATTGATGGCGGATTCTCTCAGTCTGTGATTTGTCAATTCAGTGACCTAACATAGTACACTTGGCCTGACTTGGCTGCTGTTTCACTTACTACTATTCGAGTCTTCATTATTCAATGTAAAAAAAAAAAGCGTAGCAATGTCAAGGTCTGGGTATCGTTCCCGCCAAAATTAATTTCGATATAAGAAAAGTAAAAAAAAACAAACACTTAAAAACAAACAACAAAGCTTTTATTAAGTGTATCGATTAGTTTGGATCAGTCATGTAATTAGATTTGTAATAGATCTAGACTAACAATAATACATCTGTGCCATTAGAAATATTTTTTTACCAATTGTTTTTGTTTACCGCAATTTCATGCTTTTAGCGTTCTCAATACACTATGTTCTATCAGATATCTGGACCAGTTGGAAAGGGATAGGGGGAGAAAGAACGGGGTATCTGGCGTGTCGCTTTTTAAATGTATATTCAAAAAAAGGGAACGACCTTAATTCGAACTTGTGGGCTAAATCCTTCACGGGATTCTCAAGCCAAGGCGATAACCACTCTTCTAGCGAACAGTCTATGAACATAAAAGATTGTATAGTTATCTATCCTGGTCGTGCGGTTTGCACGCTGGACTGTCGTTTGGATTTATCGATGGTCCCGGGTTCAAATCCTGCCCGCTCCCATCTCCCATCGTCCTGCGGGAGGTTTGGACTAGGAAGTAATTTTCTTCATCTCTGAAGGAACATCCGAAACATGCATAACAAAACAAAACATTTAACTATCTGCATTTCTATTTCATGTTTGTGGTCACTAAGCCTCGGATGGCAACATAATTTAATAAAGGGGACTAATTCAGCTTATACCACCACTTCAGTCAAATACTATTTCGTTTTCTTGTTTGAGATACCAAACAAAATAATTTATTAACAATAGTAAAAAATTATAAATAATTGTACCAAATTTCGGATTGATCCGAGATAGGGTGTGGGAGAAATAGCGCGAGCAAACTTTTGGCCAGACAGACACACAAGCAGACAGAGAGAAAGTGAGTTGATATAAGCTTTGTAAAAATGATACTACTACTTAAAAAGAATGTGTCATTTTACAAGAATGTCATCAATTGGGAGTAAAGCTCTTTATAGCAGCATACGAAACTGACACGAAAAGCGATGGCAGGCGACACACCACGTGTCTATTTTCAAATCGCATAGGTGTTGACATTGATAATCATTAGATCGTGAAGACCGGTTATTTGTCTGCACTAAACGGTGTCGATTTGGTCGATGCGTCAACTGTATGTACACTGGATTACGTGTACAGTTCACTCTCTCTCTCCTCCTCCTCGGACTGTATCGAACTCTCTCGTGAACATACACACATTCTTAGATTTGTGTAACTCGGTCTAAAGTGCTGACAAATCTACATTCGTACTTGTGACATAGTTAATTAGATTCAAAGTGCTGCCAACTATTAGTACGTACTAATCCTAATATTAAGGGAGTCAGCTACACATTTCGTCTTCTGCGTAAGTTTTCATTGGTTTCAATATCTAACGGTTATTTATTCAAATAATCAGGTTTAGGACAAGGACTACGAGATTCTAGTACTTTACTTTGTCATTTTTAAAAGACTTTAAAGAAAAGGGGAGATAAGGAGGAGTGAAATCGTGTGATTCTACAACTCATAATA
The DNA here is from genome assembly GCA_030265305.1 of Biomphalaria pfeifferi. Lineage (NCBI taxonomy): Eukaryota > Metazoa > Mollusca > Gastropoda > Planorbidae > Biomphalaria > Biomphalaria pfeifferi. The sequence continues at coordinate 3,054,880 of JASAOG010000073.1, forward strand.
AATGTAATTCCAGTAATGCCTGAGTAGCTTCAGAGCTCCTGGTCTTCTAAGCGTTTGATTCTTTGCGCTGTTACAGAACAAAACATTGTCAAGAGAATAACTAGCACGAGGAAATGTCAAGGAAGTTTCGGGAAATCCAAGCGATGACAGACGAGAGAGTGCGCGACGATCTCTTTGCTCCAATTCCACCGTCACCGATATTGTGTGCCAAAAGGGTGAGGAACGGAAATCCACGAAAGTTTCCATACAAATTGGGGATTGTGAAAAATCGAGGACCTTGGGGGACGTGGGCAGGCATGGCTATACGGGCATTCGGTTAAAATGCCCGGTGGGTCGTTACCCAATTGGGCCAGTAGGGACACCAAAAGAACCTCATGGTTGCCACTATGACAAGTACTAAATTGTTAAAGGTTTTATAATATTCTCTTGTAAAAGGGGACTCGTGTTAAAAAAAATAAATTTTACAAAGGGGACTCGTGTTAAAAAAAATAAATTTTACAGACTAATTTAAGCTAGCATATGTCCCGAAATAATGAAATAGCCCAGACGGTGCTACTAGTAGGCTTCATCCTTTTAGCGCCAAGTCACACTTAGCGAGTTAAACATAAAGCCTATATTTCATATAATTTACAATAATAAAGATATAGATACAGTTATCGATGCATTATCAAAGTTGACATAATGACTTTGAAGACAGGTGGGCCTAGAAGTTTTAGATGTTCATCAAATGATATACAATTTGTGGGCCGGATGGTCAAGAAATGCCTGGGTCGATTTTGACACCCAGTCTGCCCCTGGACGAATATTCACATTTGACTAGAGTAACACCTTTTTTGTGCAATTGGAAATGTTTGTATTAATCGTTACGTATGAGGATGTAGGTCAAGTCACTAAATAAGAGCTGACCAAAGGAGCACCGCTGTAGGGAGGGGAGGGGGGAGTGTCACTGGTGTGAGAGCAGAGGCGTTGTTGGCGTCCATCTAACAGTGTCATTGCCCCGCCCCAAATCATCCCTACCCCAATTTGTATTCCTGATGAAACCTGTCTTTCTAATTCTAAGCCTGTTCGGTTATCTAGCAAATATCATTCTATAATTAATGGGAGGAGGGGGGGGGCGGGGAGTATCTCGATATCGTAGTTCTACGAAGGACTGTGGCTTATTAATCTACTTGATATTTATTTGTACAAAAGTAAAAAAACATATGTTGAACACTTATTGGGGGGGGGGGGGGGTGAATGAGGGCGTAAGAACGTCCTTTAAATTTTATTTTTTTTAGCAATCGACCTAATTCTCTACACAAGTCGTATCTCCCTTGGGTTACATTTTCTACATAAAAATTAATTAATTAAGACTAATTGATTAATTAATTGTTTAATTTTTTTTTAATTATTCACTTATCATCGACAATGAATAACTGTTAAAAGCTCTAACTTGATCCGGGATTGGATGAAGCATAGGACAGAATAATATAAAAAAGAATTTGGAATTCGACCAGACAGTGAGTTGATATAAGCTTGGTGAAAAGTATTATGAATATGAATGCACACACAAAATTCCTAAAATGAGAAACACGGTTGTTAATAAATGAATTATGAAACCATGCATTGCTTGAACTAGACAGCGACATCATTCTAGAATAACGAAGTGTTTCAAATACCCCCCCCCCCAAAAAAAAAGGCAAGAGTGGAAAAGAGAAAAGAAAATTGAAAGCTGCAAATTAATAAATGAAAAATGTAGAATGTATAAATGAGTGTCCAAAATTTGTTTTTACAATAAATATTATGCCATTGTCTCATGTCATGATGTCGAAAGTCAAAATGCACCCCTCCGGGCCCCCAAATCCCTAACTGCTTAAGTTATTCAAAAATCGAAACAGTTTTTCTATTGTATAGAAGTCTAGCAGACTTGGTTGGCCAGATCTGATATTAAGTACTAGATGTATCTTATCGATATGTCTGATTTCCCTGCTTACATATTTATGTCTCTTATATCTGACAGTTAATCAAAGAGAATGGAAGGCTGCCATTAGTTCTGCCACATTGTAGCTTTTCTGTTTCTCTTCGGCAACAATGTCGCAGACTTCATCAGTGATTGGCTGTTCTATGCAGAAGTCAAAGGTATTGGTTAGGGTATTATTTACGGGGAGCCAGATCAGGTCGCAGTATGGGCGCTCCTAGCTTTCTGCATCATTGGCACTATCACTTTCATTCTAGAGATCGTCAACTTGTGGTGGGAGTCCTTCAGAAAAAATGCGTGGATCGATTCAGACCTGCTGTCGGCGGTGGTGATTTGGATTGAGGACAGGCTGTCTTGAGTCAACTATAGATGAGTGTTGAATTTCAATCAATTACTCTGCAAGCGTTTGAGTTTTATTGTTCGGGTGTATTCAGTATAGTTGATCAACAATACAGATTAAACAAGACAATTTATTTAACTGGTGAAGAGATATGGTCAACACTGATGAACAATTCATACTATATTTATTCCAAGAAAAGGCCACAGTAAAAGTCTGTCAAATAAACACGTCTTTACCCCAGAGAATTCTATCGCTAGCTGATTTTCCGGTCTCTACCCCAAAACATCCCAAGCGTCACTAGTCCCGTTCAATAGACGTCTTCTATGGTGCGTCGCTAAATAACTACTACTATAAACTAGTGCCTAATATAAATCATTATTGTATGTTTTTTCTTACTGTTTTGTGTCGTTTCTTTCAAGACATAATATTTGCCTTTAAGCAAACGGAAATGACACTGCAATGCGGTTCTATAACAAGACTATTAACAGCATCGCTTTGTCTAGCTTGTGACAAGAAATCATGTGACCAGATGCGTTTTACTTTCGAACGCGCAATCTTTTTTTTTTTTTTTTCTGAAGCATCACAGGGCCAGTAAAAAACAAGAGAAACATGGAAACACATTTTTTTTTAAACAAAAGGCGTCTGTTAAGTGTCAATGACCTAATTCAATTTGTTAATAGATCTGAACTAACTACAATAAATCTGTGCGATTAGAAATATTTTTTTAACCAATCGTTTTTCTATAACGCCATTTCATGCTTTTATCTTTCTCAATGCACTACGATCCTATCACTCGTCTAGAACAGTGGGAGAGTGACCTTCAGTAATTGAGTCGGCTTTGGTTAATTAAAGAGACTTGCCCGAACCGAGACGCCTGGAGAAAGCTGGATGGTGGTCTATGCCCCAGAAGGGACCACAGGCAGTAATGAGATGAAGAATTGAATTAGCCTCTAAACAAATTCTAACACTTACTTTTTATAACAGATACTTAGTACACGTTATGTATATCTGCATCTTGAAAATCTAGATCTGTCCAGACTTCACGAGCCGACACAGTAAACCAAATCTAGATCTGTCCAGACTTCACGAGCCGACACAGTAAACCAAATCTAGATCTGTCCAGACTTCACGCGCCGACACAGTAAACCAAATCTAGATCTGTCCAGACTTCACGAGCCGACACAGTAAACCAATGGAAATTAATTTAAAAAAAAATTCATAAAATAGTATGAGCGATGCATGTTTTTAGTTTACCCGAGTCTATCTACCATCTGTGGTGTAACGCTGCCCAACGAGAGCAACGCTCTCTCTTCGCTAATGCCAAGGTCTTCAATCTAGTCACATGATTTGTGTGTCTCTCAACACCCAGTGTCGACAAATCTCATTCACCTATCATTTGTATACTGTCTATTACTAACTCTGGGAATTTGTGTTTGAAAAGAGAGTGTTCGGTATATGTTTTATAATAGATGCATGTTTCAAATAGAGCACGAGCCTGTTTCTACTTGACTGAAAGCGATGTCGTCTGCTGGAATGTTCAGAACTCAAACTAGGTCAGGTGTTTGACTTAAAACTAAAGACTGGACGCAAGAGGTCAGACATGGCCGCATGACATTAGATGTAGAATGTAGAAAGTAACGACTCGTTGAGATAGCCACACAACACCCTCGTCAGCCGCTGACTTTACAACGTAGCGATCTATCATTAATGTGAACGTGAGATCTATAAGGGAAACACGACTTGTTATTTGAGCACAATGATAAGTAAATGATAGCACGTGAATTGATGCCACATGTCTGCAGACGTTTCCCAGCAGGCACGAGCACAATTATAATGTACTCAAAATACTTAATACTGTACATGTCAAAAGAATGATGGAATGCAATTAAATGTTAAAGATAAATACATTTTCACCAACCATATTTTGATATATCAATAACATTTTAGTTTGGTAAAAAATGAGAAATTGGTAGATCGAAGAGTAAATGTGAAAAGACATTGTCATCTATTGATCAACTTTTCCTAAAATTTCAATTGGGCAAGAACAAGATATCATTAGGGGACGTTAGATGAGCAATGCTTGTTACTAGAAGTTGTTATTTCTTGAAGCCGTGATAGTAATATAATAGCGGTACGAGTAAATGCATGCAAGTCACAGCGGGTCCAAAGCAAGGGAAAAAACTGAATTTATATGGAAAATGTAATGTTTCACACGAGTTAACCCCCTTTAAATATCACTCACAGCCGCTGAGCTTCTCTATGAAAAGTTTAACCCTTTGGTTGCTATCAAAAAATTAAATTTGCTTCAGTTTCTCTCAATCTAACTCAAAACCTCGGGAAAATGGAAGTCAGAAATCCTAAAAAAAAAAAAAAAAAAAACGGGGTTCTTTGAGATTTTGTTTTTAGGTAAGGCATACGTCACTTCCATCAACAAAACTGAAAAGTAAACTAGATTTAACCAATCGTATCGCTTCATTCTTACAGGCTCTTGAGCTTAGTGACGGCCTATTCCAGAGCTATGGTACAGTTATTTAGACATGTATATGTAGATCTAAAGGCATTAGGATAAGCAACTCAAGAAAAAAAAGTAACATTTTCATCTAAGCCTCTCCATTTCCCAAGAAGTAAATAGATCGCAGGTCTGACTGATTCGAACAAACTGGTCAGTGTACGACTAGTCGAGACTACGTGTAGTCGGTCACGACAAGACAACCAAGCGATAGTGTTTGTTGTGTGTTGAGTGGTCAGGCGAGACAATACACACTGCCGTTGTTAGTCAAGCATGTAAATCTACTTTTAATACGCATTTTTTTCTTTGCTTACAAGATCTAGATCTAACTGCATAGACCAAGATATATTTCTTTTACGAGAATGTAAACTTTGCTGTGTGGCCTCCCGTTATACAATAAGTCAATATATTAAATTAGTAGGCTAGTGTGACGTCACATAGAAACCCGGTGAATGTCTGATTGTTTTTGATGCGCAGGAAAATTAAGTCAGAAAAACATCAATGACTAAGTTATTATTGCAAATTAAAAAAAAGAATAATACATCTGTAGATCAAAACACATATTATCAAAAATTGTCAAAACCATCGGAGTTTCCCTTTAAGGAGGCTAATCAAGGTAGTTAGTTGGTCAGTAGTTATTGTACAAGCTTGGGTTAGTTGTTGATATCATTGTCCTTCTATGTACATTGTATATACATACAACTGTTAGATTTTGAAAGTATTAAAATTTAGAATAGTATATCAAACAATGTGTTACTTCATTATGAGCTAGTGGTGATTGAATGGCACCACCAAATCCACATATGTCAGATAATTGCGGGGGAAATACAACAAAGCTCTCTCTGTAAATACAATCTTCGACAACTTTTTTTTTTTAATGGTGGGGGGGGGGGGGGAGAGGGGAGAGATCAAATCCTGATAGTTAAATATGAACTAAAGACTAGAAGGCCTGGGATCAGCTAGCTATTTATGGATAAATGATATTAGATGAAGGTAATTAATCAATGAGCTGGCCACACAATACCCACTCGAAGAAGGCTTAAATAATTCAAGGGAGATCATTAGAATTCTGCATTACTTCCAACTCTCAAAGGTTCGTTAGATTCGGTTGCTCAAGAACCAATCTTAATATGAAAATCATCGAAGGATAGAACAGCTGGAACGAAATCAATCGTTATTGTAGGCCTAAATGCAGACCTATGACGTGGCAACGAGCTATTGGTCTCCACTGCCCACAGGATGCATCGTTAAGGCCTTCTCTGACGCGATTGGTCTCGGTTGGAAGCTCATTTCAGTTAAGTCCCTTCCAATAGCCCCGTAGTTCAATCGGTTATTGGCTGTACTTTAATCCACCATGCGGTTTCGTCTTCTCCTTGATATATGTATTTATAAAATCCTAGGCTTCAATTCTATTAGTCTATGCTCGGGGTTAGGGCGCGGGGACGAAAGGCCCAAGAGGGATGTGTTGAAGCAGGCCAGAGCCCTCCTAGGCTGTAGCGCCACTGGGATGGATGAATAATTCTTCATTGAAGTAAGACAACGTATAATCTTTTTAAAGGAAAAGATAAACGAAATCCGTGGATTACACTGGAGTTTTCGTGTCCCATTTACAACTACTAATTACTAACCAGCACAAGATATTCAGAGCCACATTTTAAAATATCAATATCTTAAAACCAATTGTCTAGTGTTTTTTTTTTTTCTCCTTTCTTTCAATGTCACCCCAGAATTACACTTTGTCTGTAAAACAAACAAAAAATTCCATTTACAAGAAAATACTCGAGAGCAAGATATGACCAATGATAGAAGGCAATATCTTTCAAGATAAACATAAAAAAAAAATTTACAAAAAAATTTCTTTGGACAAGACAGACCTGGGGACGTCCACTCGAGACAGCGACATACAGTGGATCCCAAAACCAATAGGGGGAACTTGGACGCTAGATCGGATGAAGGTTTAAAGTAAGATAGCATCCTTTGCATGAAAACATTATAACCTAAACAAGGCGCGATTTCTAGGTGGATGACGCAAGTATTGTAACTACCTGTTATGTGACACCTTCATGTCTACAACTAGCCAAAGGTATTAATGGACTTACGTGTTAAGGAATCAACAAATGGCTTATGAAAAGCTGAACAACAAATCATTCTTGTCCAATAAATAAATAAGCAAAATATAAAAATATATCAATATAAGAAAATACTTTTTAAAAACCCAACAAAGCTTATATAAGAGAAAGAACCAAGCAATAACTGCTATATATTTCCTTCAATACTTCAAGATTTATCTAAATAAAAAAAAATATATATCAAACGAAATTAATTAGGTTCGTAAGTAACTAATTGGCTATTTTGTTTTCCCATTTTGATTCGTGTGTGGTCATCGACAAGTGTACACAGTGTCCTCTTGTTCCGTGACCTGGGAAGCGGGAGAGATGCAAAAGATTTGAACAAAGGCAGACAGAGAACAAAAAATAAGAGAGAAAAAATCTAGGTCATGTGTTGGTCTATGTTTGCGCTGGATGTGACGAAGTATGTAGGTCACAGCTGGGACTGCGTGGTCACGTGGACTACTGCATTCCTCTTTATTCTTTGCAAGACAAGCCTTATTATGTTCACTATTACCAAGCAGGAAGTCACAAAGAAAGACAAATTAGTGACGCGGGTGTTTCGTCACGGATGTTCAAACGTTTTACAAGAAAATAAAACGACGTGCACAGTGTAGAGTTTAACAGATTTTGACACTGAGTCTTCTATCAAGAAACTATTTAGTTCTGTCAGTAATTACAGCGTATAGCAACAGGCTTAACTCAGCAATACAAAAGACAAAACTAGCATAAAGTCCTTTAACAAATCTATTCGATTTAATGGGATAGTTCAAGATTTTCTTTCCATGTCTATTCATGAGATGAAATATTCGGACCCATCAATTGTTATTTGTAAAAATGTTTTGTAAAATGTTTTACATGTTTCGGATGTTCCTTCAGACTCGAAGATAGTTTACTTCCTAGTCCAAACCTCCCGCAGGACGACGGGGGATGGGAGCGGGCAGGGTTTGAACCCTCCACAGTCCATAAATTCGAACGACAGTCCAGCGCGCAAACCGCACGACCACGCAGCCATCCTTGTTCTTTATCATCCTATTTCATTGTCTGGTTAGCTAACGTGGTTGGGCTCAAGTTTAATTTTACTTCGGGACATTTTCATTTGGTCTCACTGTACTGAAACTTTCAGTTACACATGATTGACAGGGCTTGAACCAGGGTAACCAGACAACTACACGACAGCAAAGACTAAAAAAAAGAGGACAAAGGTAAGATAATGCCTTATAATAGAGGACCGAAAAGAGGACAAAGGTTTACAGAATATTTGACTTTTGGGGGGGGGGGGGGGGTTGGCACATCGGCACAGTTTAGACTATGTCGTGCCCTAGATTACAGAAGAGGACAGGAGGAGAACATAGCATTATAAGAGGACATAAAAAGGACAGTCTTATAAAGGAAGCCAGCAAGGGGGACAAAACCATACAAGGACAGAAAATACAAAGCCTTCAAAGGTGGATAGAAAAGAAGACAAAGTCTTACAAAGGTGGATAGAAAAAGGGGACAAAATCTTACATTGGTAGAAATAAAAGAGGACAGTCTTACAATGGAGAATAGAAAAGAGGACAAAGTCTTACAAAAATGGATAGAAAAGAGGACAAAGTTTTACAAAGGAGGAGGTAGATTGTGGTCGTTTTTGGTGGTGATATTCTTCCTGAAAATATCGAAACCTGCCTTTTTATCTGCATTGCTTACCAAACAGATGACCCATGGCCCGCCAAAGGGGTACATCAGTCGTGGGCCGCCTGTGAGTTTCTGTGAAAACACAAACTCCCTTTGTGATCTTGTTTTTATTTACCGTGGATACGGTCATGATCAAGGCATAGTTTTAATTTTCCACGAAAAAATGAAATCCGTGCAACAACGATAGTGACAACCAATGTACCTATGTATTACAGAATGTTAACAAGGAAGTGAACACGTCAGAGCTAAGTTTTTTTTAAGACAACAATCGTACCTGGTGCCTATTTTATCGGAAAAGTCATACGTAAGTAAAAACAACCCATGCGATGTTCCAATCGCTTCCGTATAGACTCAATGGTTCATTCTACCGTGAAGAATGGTTTGTCGTCTGCGCTGATAGGTAGAATGTCCGGTGAGAAAAAAGGGGGGCCTAGCGGACGGCTTTAGTGGTGTATAAAATATTTGTACATTTGATTCCATTAGTCATTCAGTCTTCATCTTCGTCTGCCGAGTATCGAACCTTAAACTCTTTCACTCGATTTTGGGAATAGTGTGAACATGTTGACAAGGCTGGGTCTACAGTGTTGCCAACGCTACCAACACTGTGGTCATGGAACTCGGTCTACGGCGTTGTCAACTATCAAGTACGTATTTATCTAGATATCTAGCGATTAAGCTACACATTTCATCTTCGTTGACAGCCAAGTTGCCATTTTGTGTTTTCAACGTACTACTGTGAATTTTTACAATATTTTTTTTATTTTTTGTTTGAATGAACCTATAATTAATGATTTCTGAAACTAAATTAAAACACGTTAGCAATTAACGAAATGCCTTTCAAACTACCAAGTAATACACCCCAATAACACATAACATAAAGTTTCTAATAGAATAATGTAAACAAGTTGTAATAGAGGTTTAAATGTAAATGAAACCAAGAATTAGCAAGTTTTCAGAAATAATCGAGAATGCGACTTTGCTGCTACCGGTAAGTTTCCTCAATTTCCATCGCTACTTTAGGAACCGCGGAGTCGCTGTTTCGCGGGTATCCGACAAATAGTAATTAATTATTTTTTTTTTCGGTACTGATTCAAAAGTATTTATGCATATACGTGGGTTGTTTTTTTGTATTTTTTAAACGATGTCTGATGTTCAAGTCCGATGGGTTAGGATGAGTGGACTGACTACACAGACCCGGAGACGACCTGCATGTGATGTCACCTCTTATACAGAAAAGCGGTTTTAATACCTTTATACAACTTCATGGAACGTGGACCTGTCTGGACGCTGATCTCAAACGGCTCTAACTATTTTCCTAGAACTGGAACAGTTGACGAATATCACAAAGAACAGAATTTTTTTGTATTTACTTTATTTTAAGTTTCAATCTTGTCTTTTAAAAAAATGTATTTCTAAAAAAATGTTTCTTTTGTTTAATCATACTTTTAGCCATCTGCGTTTGTCTTGGGGGATAAATTATCTTCGTGTCCCGCGATCTAGTAGTTCTCCAGCTGTCTCTTTCCGAAGCCGTCTTCTAAGGCCGTTAAACTGACGCCTGTAATCTTTCAAGGGCTCCGGGTGAGCACCTCTGTTACGCCCTCCAAAAAAATTCCCCTCTGACATACTCATCTTCCATACATGATGAGTCTTACCCAGCTGTGATGTTTCTTATCCAGCTGTCATGTGTCTTACTCGGCTACGATGTTTCCTACCCAGCTGTGATGTGTCGTACTCAGGGGGGTATCGAACAGCGAGTAATACTTTTAAGTGGGCTACAGCATTTGCCCATTATGTAGCGGAGGCAACTTTGGAAGAGGCGGCGTTCGGGGAGCGCCCTGCTGAGTGTGATAACAATAATAATAATATATAATAGCTAAAATTAGTTTCACGTGCCTAAAACGAAACACTCGAGACTAGCCTAGCGTCTCTATTTCACGTACCATACAGCAGTAACTAGTGATAGAACACAGTGTTAACAAAGCGAACAACTAAGCTAGTCCTCTAGCCGTAAGACTTCAAAGATTTCTTCTTTACCTCTCACAGGGAATCAAACGGACTGAAAACGTACGCACACGTTGTGGCTTTCCTGCTTCTTGCTGGACTCAACGCTGCACACACTGTCAATGACTGGCTGTTCTACACAGATATCAAAGAGATGGGGAAGGGTATTGTATACGGGGAGCCAGATCAAGACGCAGCAAGGGCGCTCCTAGCATTCAGCATCATTGGCACGCTCGCTTTTATATTTGAGCTCACAAATCTTTGGCGGGAGTCCTTTCTTGAAGATGGAGAAACTTCTTGGCTGGATTCGGACCTACTGTCTGCGTTGGTCATCTGGGCTGTCGACATCCCACAAATGATCATCAGTTTTAGCTTGTGCCGGGAGGAGCCAATCAGCGTGTTCCAGCTGGGTAAGGCTTGCGTCATTATAATAGGCATCTTCGTCAGGATCCTCGTCAGCTTGGTCAAGTACTGCAACAAAAATCCCTCCCCTCACCACGTCAGCTATAAGGTGTGCATCATACTGGGTACGATTATCGAGTTCGTATTCGCCTTGGGCATCATTGTGCTGACCAAGACGAGACTCGACGATTCGAGTACCACTACCACTACCATATTGGACGACCAGCGCTACTTCGCCAACGTCAGCATTTTTGGCAGCGCATTCACCTCAGCACGTCAAATATAAAGCCTGCACCATGCTGGCAACGACCATCGAGTTTGCATTCGCCTTGGGCACATTTCTACTGATACAGACGGAACGCAACGGCTCGGGAACAGTCAGCTTCTGAGTCCCCAGTTGGACGACCAGCGCTACTTCGCAAAACGTCAGCACCTTTGCCAGCCACGCCCACTTCTTCGACCAGAGACAGTTTGACCAGGACAAAAATGATTCTGTGGTCGACTGGATAAGGCTGACCACTGTCAACAAACTCAGGTCCATCCGAGTTCAAACTTTAAAATCTAGTTCGATCAGATCACTAGCATGCTAAAAATGGCCATCCAGGAAAAATGTTCATCCTGGACTTGCGTTGTTTGTGACAACGTCGACATCTCAATAGCGTCCATACAAAATGTGACCAACACAACAAACTGTTTCAACGACCGTCATCGTCTTCAAGTTCAGGTAGGAAGAGAACGGGTTGGACCGACTTTACTGGATATATTATTATTATTACACGACCAGATGTGGTCAACGTTAAAATGAATCATTGCCCTCTTTCTCATAGTTTCTAAGCGTCATAGGAGGCCAGTAAAAAACAAACAAAAACAAACGTCAACACTATAGCAATTAAAAAAACACATTGATATGGCTCATTTCATTGAGGTATAAACAGGTTCTTTTACGGTGTAGTCTGTACATATCTAGATGTCCATAACGTGTGCTAAGTATCGCCTATCTAAAGTAAATATAACAACATTGTTTCGTAAAATAATAAATAAAAATCCATTTTGTTTTTGTTTTCCCAAGTCAAAGTACTAATAATGTTTAACACTAGCCAAAGAAAACCTCGCCTTCTCCTCGTCAGTCGCCAATGTAGACACATGGTTTGTGTGTCCCTAGGACCTAGTGTTGACAGTTTTATAGAATATCCCAAACAAGGGAAGCAACTGAATCTATAGAAAAATGTTTTCCATGTGTCAACTCCCTTTTGAAGAAGAATTACATACAACAGATGATTGCCGCTTCGCTCGATCTAACCAGCAACCAAAGCCTTCCAAGAAATCTCCTGATGGAATATATTCAGTCCCACTAGTAGTGATCCATTCACTCAATGTGGTAGACCACCTGGAATATCTGGGAAGCACGGCATCCAACGACGCAGAGTTATCGAGAGGCATAGATCATCTTCTCAGTAAAGATGAAAATCTCTTTCAGCCACTTTCAAAGGAGAATGGGATGAAATAGATCACGCTCCGTTTGCTAACATGAATCCCGATTTAATATAAGGCTTGCCTTCTAGTCCAAACGATTATTGAGGAAATGCAGTATTTCCTAATAGATAACTATGAACTGGAACCAGCCAACTGAATGGCATTAGCTAAAGACAGTAGCGACAGTTGGTCACTAAGCTGGCCACAAAGCACCATTATTAACTGTTGACTAAATATTAAATAAAATGGTCATCTTTTCTTTCTTTTCCTTTTTTTTTGTTTTGCATTTCATTTGGAAAATGATGCTGAATAAAGAATATTTAACGAACTTAAGTCGTACTTCCAATGCTCAACAGGCATGTGAATACAATTGTGTAATCTGCTCGACTACTTCGTACTTTACACGAGAAAGGAACGCGTGAAAGAAGTATCTGTGATTGATGCAATGAAAAGTTCAAGGGAAGCCTTTTGTTTTATTATTGCGATTATACTCGTATACTCATCATTCTTAACAAAGCGCGTATCCTAGCAACCGAAAAAGCAATATTAGGATGTCACACATTTTTGGTTTGGTATCTATCGAGTGCTAAATAATGGAAGGGAGATGATCTTTTCTTTAAAGCAGTGTTTTCCAAACTGTGTTCCGCGGAACCCTAGTGGTCTGAATAGGTGTTCCGCGAAGTTCTGGAGTAATTAACTAGTAGGCCACCACGTGAATCAATCTCTTAAAATAAAGAATAAGCAAAGTGTTCCGCGAAATACTCAAAATGTACGAAATGTTCCGTTACAGAAAAACTTTGAGAAACACTGGACTATAATTTTGTTTAGACTCGGGGCTCTGGAGTATCAATAATATCGATGGCTAGTTGAAAATTCAGTTCAGTTGAGTCTATTTTAATAGTCCCGTTATTCATTATGCCCCTCCCGCTCCCCGCTGTATTTAATTGTGAGTGAGTAAAGTTTACTATTAGTGATCTGTTATTGATTTTTTTCTGTGTTACTGAATATTATTTCTGGGAAATACATTTTTAAATTACTCATTACTAATTGTTACATTCCTTTGTGTGTATATATAATATATGCAACCCCATACTACAGAAAATTATTATAATATTAGTTGTTGTCTCCCTTGTTATCATGTTTGGTTTATACAAATTGTTCTTGTGTTGTGTCAATCTTAATACATGAACATTTTTTTTTTCAAAAATAGTTTTAAAAAAACAAACTTATATTAGGTGTTATTGTATTAATTAGTCATATACGCATTATCTGTATACATAATAAATATGTGCGATTACAAATATTTTTACCAATTGTTTTGTTATAGCTTTCAGCTTTGTCAATGCGCTATGATCCTATCACCTATCTGGACCAGTTGATAAAAGGGTTAGGGAATAAAGGGGGCATCTCTGTGAATGTTTATAACATCGTATTTTAAACGCATAAAAAAAAACAAGGGGACTATTTATACTTATACCACCACATCTGTCAAGCATTCCCTTATTCAAGATAACAAACAAACAAACAAAAAACCAATGCTTAATTAACTAATTGTTGTTGTTTTTTTTTATTGATTCTTGTGTTGTCAAGGAAAAAAAATAACTGTGCAAACTTTAAGCTTAATCCGAGATTGGGTGTCGGAGAAATATCGTGTACAAACTTTTTACCAGACTGACAGATCGAGTTGTAAAAATGGGGTTGTATTAGGAACCTCTGTGTTTGTGGCTTAAATCATTAGTGATAACACAACAGAATCCGCATACGTAGCTCAGCGCCACATTTGAAGATCTAATTCATAAATTTTCAAATTATTTTTTTTTTTACATACAAAGCTTATATCAACTTACTGAGAAACCATTTGGTAACAAGAAAAACATTATTACTATAAAAACAACAACAACATAAAAATACAAGTTTACATTAAGCGTAGATGTATGAATTATTTTGGATCAATCATGTATTCAAATAATAATAATAATCGCAAGATATTACCAGATAGCCAGCCACCGCGTGAATCAATCTCTTAAAATAAAGAATAAGCAAAGTGTTCCGCGAAATACTCAAAATGTACGAAATGTTCCGTTACAGGAAAACTTTGAGAAACACTGGACTATAATTTTGTTTAGACTCGGGGCTCTGGGGTATCAATAATAACACTAAGTAGTTGGAAATTCAGTTCAGTTGAGTCTGTCTTAATAATCCCGTTATTCAACTTCAGTAATAATAATAATCGCAAGATATTACACATTTAATTACATGACTGATCCAAACTAATTGATACATCTACGCTTAATGTAAGCTTTGTTTTCGTTTTATTACATTATTTGTTCTGTTTGTGAAAAGTATTTTTGTTTTGTTTTTCTTGCTTTAAATAGTATTTTGTATAGCTGCAAATGTGTGATTATAGAATCAAAGAATTGCTTACGAATAGCTGCAAATTGCGATTGGTAACAAATCATTGTTGTCCAATAAATAAATAAAAATATCGATTCCTAGATGTAGAGACGTTGACCTTATTCGGTCACGGTTGACATAGCAACCTTAAAGTAACAGATTTTAGTTTGCTTTTTTTTGTTTTTGTTTGTTTTAAATATAAGAAGTATTGAGCTTGGAACTATTTGACTAGTTTAGCTCTAGAACACTAAGAACACACACACGTTGGGGGAAAGAGATAGTCACGAAATGTTTAGCGACCATTTTGTTTATTACTATCGATAACAGGCATATAAATAAGTCTATACATGTCTATGTAGGGAACGAAGAGCTTTAGACCAACATTGATATGTGATATTCCAATGACGAAAGTTATAAGAATTTGATTTTTAGAAATATATCAATATAAATAAAAACGTTGTTGTGATAAACGATTCCATATACGTAGGACCATTTTCAGAAGTATATATAAAAAAAAAAATAACCCTAAGACCACACGGGCATCTCACAAGATCCACGTAGCTCGCAAAGACCTTTCTGCATGGAACAGTTTTATAGAAAGGAAGATGTAGACAAAGAATCGATGAGCCTACAACATCGAGGAATGGTCGGGTCAGACAATGAAAGAGACTTTAATTAAGTTTAATCCTGGCAAGCGGTAGGGGAATGGAGAGAGGTTATGTGTGTGTGTGTGTGTGTGTTGTCCCAACATTCAAAGGGACACGTGCAAGTGACTACGCCCGTTAAAACTTCGCACTTTACTTCTAAGCCTGATACGGTTACTGTTACGGTTACATGATTTGGTAAGGAGGGCTTTACGGATGATATTTGGCCGAACCCCTTGAGTAATCTACCACCCCGAAAAAAAAAAACTATTGCTATTCACGTGTGATAAAAATGTACGAGTCTTGTTAGTGTACAGTGCACGAAACGACATCGCGACATTACAAATGGACACGGTACTTGTCAGTGACAGTGATGTAACTGCATCAGCTATTGTTATATGTATGTTTATGGACTTTGCCCCAAATCAACTCCCTTAGATTTTAGCAGTCAGTCCAACTTCCCAGATAAAAAGCAAATATAGTCAGTTCTCAGAAAGGAACCATCACTCGAAAGGTCAAACGCCGGAAGTAGTTTCAATTCACCTTAAATGAACGAGAACAAAGTAAACGAACAAAAGGTGAGAAAAGTGAGAAACAACAACAACAACAAATCACATGTAGGGGGCCTAACTCCAACAGGAAAGGCTCACTTAGGGAAAGGTTCGAGATCATTGGTTGGTGTTGTATTACTTAGAGTCAAACTGTACAATGAGCTAGAGCAGGGGTCGGCAACCTTTTGAGCCGGAAGAGCCACAAATAACAAGTTACAAAATTTGGAAGTTTTTAAAGGGCCACAAAGTTTTTTCTTGCCAGCTATAAATATTTCTCACACAATGAATTTTTTAGAAAAAAAAAAAAATTAATTTATACAAGTAGCGTTTTTCACAACAAATTAGATAATATATATATATGGCGTTATTAGATAATTATTTTTTAATTCGGTAACAACTAAACAAGTTAGACATTTACTTGCAACACTAACATGTACTTCAATAACAAACAATTGAGCCAACAAAGTCAATGGGAGCGATTGGTTTTTGGTTTTAGAAAGTCTGAAAACATTTTGACTCATCTTTTAGTTTCAAACACGACTCTAAATTTTCATTTGTTAGTTTGCTTCTTGCTTAACTTTTAATTATATTCATGAAAAAGAACAAAGGCTTGCACGAATATGTCAATTCATAGATTCACTCCAAATGCCAACTTCTTCACCTCACTGTAGCAATCCGGAAGATTATTCCATGCGCCGAATCAACTCGCGGCATTCCTTTTAAAGCTGTCCACTTTTGCTGCGTTACATACATTTCTGGACCTCCAACACTTGCATTTCAACTCTGTCAATTTTCCACCCGACAAAGCTTTACTTTTTAAATCGATTTATTGTATTTCAAGAGATCCAGTATTGATTCCAGATTGTGTTGAGTGAATTTCGTTATTATTTGTATTGAGATAATGTACTAGGAATGCTGGAATAGTTTTGTTGGTTTTGAGCTGCTCAAATCTGTCAAAAAATTCATCTTTGATTTTTTTTTATAACTGTGCTGAAGTAATTTTTGTCTAAAGTTGCACTGATTTTATCGCGATACTGCTTTAGAAATTCAAAATGAAATAATTGACCGCTCTGATTATCTACGACAAAAAGAATTAATTTTTCTTCAGACAAACCAATTCTTATACCAAAACATAGGCTGGGTTTCCCTTTCCTTGCAGTTTTAGATTCAGCTCATTTAATTTCCTGTTATATCGATCATAAAGTAAAATATTTGCAACTATATGTCGTTCTCTAATTCGTTGTGATAAATGCCTATTTCATTTAGAAATAAAGGTATTTATTTCATTCAAGCACAAAGCTAAACGTTTGGAAAGTCACAACACTTTTTGGGAAAAAGCAGGTCGGAATACTGAGTCTCCATTTCGTTAAAGTGTAAGTGGTAGAGTGCTTTTCACAATATGCTCATAACAATCTTTATTACCAAATTCATGACCTCACCTATTTCGGTCGGAATCGTTTGGGCTCACAGCGCTTCTTGGTGCATTATTCAGTGAAACGTAAGAATTTCTTGGTTTATTTTGCTCCGACGAATCGTTGTTACCCTTTTATTTTTTCCTGTCATACTTCTGGCTCAATCAATTTCTAATTAAATGATTTTATTTAAATCGATTTTATTGTCTTCAAGGTATTTTCGCTTAGCATTCGCTCTATCGTCCCCTCTAGTTTGTCATGAGAGCGGTAGCAATCCAAAAAGTTCTTCTTTTGGACTTTGTGAAAACATATACCTGACAAAATGGGCAACTTGTGCCGTGTCTTAATGTCGCAAGACTAATCTATAGCAAGTGATTAGGCAGAAGAGAGTTGAATACCTTCCACCTTCAGCGGATTGTGGCAAATGTTTGATTTTTTTTCAAGATCTCTCTTGTTTTTGAAATCACGAAACAGTTCTTCAGATGCACGAAGGAAGCAGTCTTTGACATACTCACCATCTGTAGAGTGTATGCGTTTTTGTGCAATTTCTAGTGGTACGCAAAGTTTGCCAGAAATAGCATTACTTGTAGATTGTTTCTACCTTTGAGGAGATCATTCACTTCTAACTCATTTACTTGAAACAACAAACTATACGTCACAGCCAAAGCATGAGGTTAAGATGCCGATTCGACTAGCGTCAAAATGAATTAAAACCATCTGACGACGGCGTCATTCAAGAGCTTCCGACGGACTGATAACAGTGACGACGCGTGCACTGGGGGAGAAGTGTGGTGAAAAGCGAGTACAAGTGGCTGAGAGATCGAATCGGCGCCTAATCTTTTTTAAAAGATTCAGAACTTTTTTTTTTTAAATGTTTCGATAAGATAAATAATATTTGCTTATGGAACTAAAGAGCCGCAGCTTCACATCCAAAGAGCCGCATGTATCTCGCGAGTCGCAGGTTGCCGACCCCAGAGCTAGAGCGCCAGTGCACATATTTCGTTTTGTGACGGAAGTTGATGATTTTACAAGAAACTAAGAGGAGGTGTACAGTGAAGTTTTCAAAAACGTGGCCTTTTAGTTTTCGATCAAATGATCATTTAGTTCTCTCGCGTAGAACAGGCTTAGAACAATAGGCTAAGATCAAGAATACAAAATAATAAATAGGCAGTCCTTTGACCAATCAATACAATTTAAATAGATTTGTTAATTTCTGATCATGAGATGTATTAATGAATCCGGACCAAGAGAGAATTATTTCCTTGCCTGGTTATTAATTTTACTTTCGAACATTTGTTTTTCCATGTACACTGTACATACATTTTCAATCACACGTGATTAGTAGGGCTTAGGCCAGACACCTGGAAAACAAAGTTATTCACGGAAAGACAAAAGAAGGGCAAAGCTCTACATAGGAAGACAGAAAGAAGGACAAAGCTCTACATAGGAAGACAGAAAGAAGGACAAAGCTCTACATAGGAAGACAGAAAGAAGGACAAAGCTCTACATAGGAAGACAGAAAGAAGGACAAAGCTCTACATAGGAAGACAGATAAAAGGACAAAGCTCTACATAGGAAGACAGAAAGAAGGACAAAGCTCTACATAGGAAGACAGAAAGAAGGACAAAGCTCTACATAGGAAGACAGAAAGAAGGACAAAGCTCTACATAGGAAGACAGAAAGAAGGACAAAGCTCTACATAGGAAGACAGAAAGAAGGACAAAGCTCTACATAGGAAGACAGAAAGAAGGACAAAGCTCTACATAGGAAGACAGAAAGAAGGACAAAGCTCTACATAGGAAGACAGAAAGAAGGACAAAGCTCTACATAGGAAGACAGAAAGAAGGACAAAGCTCTACATAGGAAGACAGAAAGAAGGACAAAGCTCTACATAGGAAGACAGAAAGAAGGACAAAGCTCTACATAGGAAGACAGAAACAAGGACAAAGCTCTACATAGGAAGACAGAAACAGGGACAAAGCTCTACATAGGAAGACAGAAACAAGGACAAAGTCCTAAAAGAAAATCGCTTCACACTTTCTTGATGAACCGTCCGTCAAACAATGAATCTACCGCTGTGAAAGACAGAATTTAGGCTTAATGCGGATTGAAAACACAACAGACATTGGCAGCGGGGTAAGGCGCACAGCGTTTTCCTGCCAGTGAAAGGGGTGGGGCGCCACAGTTTGAGAAGCGTTGCAGTACGGTGAAGATCAGGGGCAAACCTTTTAATTTTTTTCCGAGAAAAGAAAGAGTGTAACATGAAAGCAGTGACCATTATTACAGAATACATATCAAAGGAAAGTCGTCAATATAGAATAAAGCTTTCTATAGCAGTGAACGTAACTGGCTCCTTTTTTATCCCAAAACTCATAGGCATTGAGCCACTACCGCACTGGTAATCATTCCACCGTGAAGAATATGTTGTCGTTCATGCTAATCGGCAGAATATGTCTGGTATTTAAAACATAAAAAGGTGGGAGCCTAGGGGGTGGCTTTGATGGTGCATAAAATATATGCACATTTGATTTCCCAAGTCATTCACTCTTCATTCTCGGCAAAATGACGACCTAACCCCCCCCCCCGTCTCTTCTCATTCGGTTTTTTTTTTTGGGGGGGGGGGGGGGGGAGGGGGGTTTAGAGTGAACATTGTTTCAAGGCTAGCTCTACATAGTTGCCAACTCTAGCATACAGACAATACAACTCAAGTCTACGGTATTGCCAACTCTCAAGTATGTATTTATCTAAATATCAAGTGATAACACTACACATTTCGTCTTTTTGACATCAAAGTTGTCATTTCTGTGTTTCAATCTACCGTCGTGAATCTTTACAGGTTTTTTTTTAAAAATATAATTTATATTTCAAACTCAAAATGTTAGATAAATAATAAAAGAAACATATGTCACAATACTAAGGTATAACAAATAACAACAGATTCCTAATAGAATATTTTTACTCAAGTAATAGTAGCGGTTTAAATATCCATTGTAATGTATATATATATTGTTATGACTCCTCCATGCGCATCTTTCATGCACACCGCCATCCAGGCTAGTGCAGAGATGCGCACCTCTAGTAACCAGACTAGAAAAGGATGTTGACATTAGGAGAGAGAAAAACGATTACCGCCCAAGTAGAGAGAGTCAATATGGAGTTGCTGTACTCGAGGCATATGCCCCTTTGTGTTTGTCATGTCTCCGTGTAAATAAACGTCTATATGTCGTTGAGTTGCCTCCCTTCAGTTATTACAATATATATATAAATCGGCAGAATATGTCTGGTAGTTAAAACAGAAAAAAAAGGCGGCTTTCGTGGTGGATGAAATATATAATATATATTATTATTAGACAGCTGCGCAGGGTCGAACACTTATCCCGCATGTCGACTACCGCACGCCAAAGGCGATCTTAAAGGAGCACGGCGTAACTGAGCCCCCCGCTCCCCGTAAGCGCTATAAAGATTAACAAAGGCGTCATTTCACTCTCACTGGCATAGAGAAAAGTAGCTGGTAGCAGATGGCCTCCAAAAGAGACAGTTTGAGAGCTCTCACGAAGAACGCTGGACACACATTTGAGATCCAAAGGAAAGCCCTTATTGGAGGCAGGCGCAGAAATAAAACTTAAATACACCGCCGGCGGACAACGGCTTTGTCTGCACGAGTTGCGTAAAATTATGCAGGTCGCAAATCGGGTTTGCGTAGTCACGTGAAACACTGCACTCATCCTTAATCTTCGGAATCAAGACATTTTTGCCATGATATAGATTGTTTCCAGAAGTAATCGATTATGTTTTTTTGTTGTTAAGTTTCCACGATTAACTTTCACCTCTTGTCTGTCTCTGTACTATTTTACACAGCTTCAATCCACTCACTTTTTTTTTTTTTACAAATCTTTCATTAATTCACTTTGTCTGGGTGGAATCTCTTGTACGCGTTATTTCTTCCCCTTGCCAAGTCTAAGATCACGTTGAAACTTTGCACAATTATTCAATTACGATGACAACACAGCAATCAATCAAAAAATTAACCAATTAGTTAATCAATTAGTCGAAATTAATTCATTTCGTTTAACATAGTTTCACTAAAAATTTGAAACCAAAGACATTTTAGACTACAAAACCTTCTATTTTAATAAGTATTTGAACAGCTCAGTGGCTAGTACGTCGGCCTTGCATCTTAAAGGCTCTAGACCTCGAGTTCAATATTTCACTCAGCATTTTCCTTTTTTTTTAAAAAAAAATATTTGCTTTTAGAAGAGAGAGCATAGAAATCTCTTCCAGTTGTTTTCTTCGTTGCCAGTTACTGACGCATGAGATGATCTTTTAAGCGCTCTCAAGTAAGTACATCAGTTACGCCGTCCTCCTTTAA
This sequence comes from Biomphalaria pfeifferi, assembly GCA_030265305.1. NCBI lineage: Eukaryota > Metazoa > Mollusca > Gastropoda > Planorbidae > Biomphalaria > Biomphalaria pfeifferi. The sequence continues at coordinate 3,076,717 of JASAOG010000073.1, forward strand.
AGGCTCGCCAAAACAATCGCCTCTGGCATATGGCAATCCATAATACATGTAGTGTATTACCTAGCGATGCTATTAATAAGTAGTGCCTTCCGTGGTCTACACCAGCAGGTGTCCTTTATGGAGCGCATGCACCATTGGTGGAAAACGTTCGAGGTGCGGTCTGTTGAGTGATAAAGACGTCAAATAATGCATAACTAGTACATTTAGAGTCTCCACTTCAGGTGCCTAGAACGGAACAGTAAGCTTATCATCTCACTGCATGGTTTCACTGACTTTTATCTCTTACATCTCACAGGGAATCAAAGAGAATGGGAAAGTTATTCCATGGTGTGGCTGTTCTGCTTCATGCTGTCAACAATGTTGCATACTTTATAAATGATTGGCTGTTCTACATAGAGGCTAAAGACATGGGGACAGGCATTGTATATGGGGAGCCAGATCAAGACGCAGTCAGGGCGATCCTAGCTTTCAGCATCATTGGCACTCTCACTTCCATATTTGAGATCATCAAACTTTTCTTGGAGTTAATCAAAGAACCAGATGAAAGTTTTTTCTATTCGGATTCACTGTGTGCGTTGGTCATCTGGTTTGTCGACATCCCACAAATGATCATCAGTGTTAGCTTGATCTTGTGCCGGGAGGAGCCCATCAGCGTGTTCCAGCTGGGCAAGGCTTGCGTCATTATAACAGGCATCGTCGTCAGGATCCTCGTCAGCTTGACCACGTTCTACAACGACAAGCACAATAAGAAGCACCATCTCAAATTTAAAGTCTGCTTTATGTTGGGTATGATCATCGAGTTCGCCTTCGCCGTGACCATCTTTGCCCTGAATCAGACGGAGCGCAACAACGATTCAGGCACCGTCAGTTTTCGGGTGCCCACTACCCTATTTGACGACCAGTTCAGCGACCAGCGCTACTTCGCCAACGTCAGCATCTTTGCAAGTCACGCCCACTTCTTCAACCAGGATCAACTAGACCCGGACAAGAATGACTCTGTGGTCAACTGGGTAAGGCTGACCACCATCAACAAACTCAGGTCCAGTCCGAACAAAGAGTTAGAATTTAAGATCCAGTTTGAGCAGGTCGCTAACGTCCTAAAAATGGCCATCTGGGAAAAACTTACATCCTGGACTTTGGTTGTTTGCTATATCGCCAACATCTCCATACCGTCCATACAAAATGTGACCAACACAACATGCGCTGCTACAACTTATTTCAACGACCCGGTCAACGCCTTCATCAAGTTCAGGTTTGAAAAACCTTCCAGAATGTTCAAGAAGAATGTCCTTGGGGAAATTTACGTCAACATGAAGCTGAACCAGAGCGGCCAGTGCACACCGTACAGCGACTACAGGTCCACCATCCAGGACAGTCTGAGGGACCAAGTCAACATGACCTTGCATTACTACCGCACCAACCTGTCCCTACTCGCAACAGACACCAACCACATGAAGCACAACGGTACAGAAGATGTTGCCTTCTTCAGAAACACAGAGTCAGACATGACTGATGTCCTTCAAATCTGGAAGACTGGGTGGGAAGAATGCAAGGCCACGGGTCACATAGCGCCAGTGTTAGACCCAGCAATGAAACTCAATTGCTGCATGACTTAGAGCCCTTGCACCTGTTAATGAGAAATCTTTGTTTCCAATGATGCCTAGTTCGCACGAGTGGAATTTGTTGGATACACCAAAAAGATTGACTGGTGAACATTATTAGTGAAACCAAATCTCAAGTTTTGTACACTATTTCACTAACAGAAGTATCTCGTCATTATATTAACGTAATAATCTAGATCACAAGTTATCAAACGAGACGGAAAACTTAAAAAAAAAATCAAGATTACAGAGAGCTTGTGTTATCACACAAACTCAGAGGCGGCCCCCGTCGGATCCGCCAATTCGCAAGGAATATTCAAGACGTGATTTTATTTTGATTGTCAAAAGTAATAATGTTTCAAATTTTTTTTTTTTTTTTTTTAAATTCTGTCTTACATGTTTCGGATGTACTTTCAAAATTAAAGATAACTAACTTGTCTAAACCTCCCGCTGGACGACGGGGAAAGGCAGCGAGCGGGGTATGAACCCGGGACCGTCGAGATAATCAGTCCAGCACGCTAACCGCACGACCAGGCAGACCAGGCATTGCTGCTAACTTAGTAACAAACTGGTTACAAACTAATAGCCTAATATTGATAAAGAGATATATTACACAGTACGGAACGACATCTACCGGATATGTACAATATGTCAGACGAGCGATTTTAGAGTATCTTTTGGTATTGATTTGTACTTTAAAAAAGAAGAAGAAAAGAATAGATATCGTGCTTGTAGGCCTACTTCGATGTCTCAGCACAGTCATCAACAGAGATATTGGCATTTTCATTTAAATGGAACTAGAATGAGGATGTAGCTCTATCTAAACAAAACTTCTGATTTAGCACTCTTAAGATCTATATCTACTAGATCTAGATCTAAAATATAAATATGTAATAATTTAGATGTAATTAGATTTATGAAAATAAAAAGCCTAGATAATCTATCAATAGACTGAATGCAACATTCAATTTAAAAATAGTAGATTAGTTTTAGTATATTATAGCATTGCAATATTGATCTCAACGTTTGGAAATCAAAATCTACACTTCAAGTCTAGAAATTGAAATTCTATATCTTGATCTATCTATATCTACACCTATAAATTCTAAATCTAGATTCCATAAGGATTTTAATTAGAGTATAAAAATCTAGATATAGCTTTAAAAATCTAGATATACTGTAAAAAATCTAGATCTAGTTTACTATACCGAGTTTGTTTTAGCATTTCATTTGAAGAATTTATTCCATATGATGTCAAAGGAAAAAACTCCACTATGTCACACGGCCTAGTTAGACTAAAAAATGTCATTAATACGAGCAGCTTGTCAAGTGTTCATAGACATTGGTGCACCGAGTGAGTTCTTTTAGCATTTTTATTTCATTTAAAGAATTAACTCCTGGTGATGTCAAAGGAAAAAAAATCCACTACGTTACAAGGCTTAGTTAGACTAAAAACGCCTTCATCAATTTTTCGAGGGTTCATAGACATTGGTACACCGAGTTTTTTTTAAGCATGTTCATATGGCGTCAAAGGAAAAAAAATCCATTACGTCACAATAGATTAGTACAAAAAATGTCTTTATTAACACGAGATATTTAACGAGGGTTCATAGACACAAGTGCACTGAGTTCTATTAGAATTTATTTAAAAAGTATTAAAGCCGCATTTTTTGTGCCGTCTGTACGTTATGTTAATATAAAAAAAAACAACTAAAAGCTTTTGAAAATTTAATTAACCTTTAATTTTCGTTTCGAAACATCGCAATAGTTTTAAGTATGAACGCAACAGATTTTAGTATACATAATAGATTGTTCCGGGTGTTTGTATAAAGACTAAAAGAAAAAGAAAATTCGAGAAAAATGTGATACCGTTAACTACATTTTCTGGATGGTCTCGTATAAAATTTAGATGTACCACAGCCTTGCGGAGAGATTTTCATACCATATTTTGGTGTCTGGAAGTCGTTTTACTTGAAAATCAGAACATAATATTAACGATAATTAGATTTTGTAACGTTTTAGCCAGAATATAAATGTACTGTAAGAGAGAAGTGAGATTTTACATAAAAATAGAGAAAATATTTTTCATAAAAATCTGGAACATTTTTTTTCGTAAGTGAGAAGATTATTTGTTATGATAATTAGAAGCGGGATTTCAAACAGTAATTTGGCATTATTAGATTTTTAAATAAAATTAGGAAATTTTAGGCGACGATTTGTAAGAAAATGTAAGAAATGTAGGTCGATTTCTTTTCAAAACAAAATCCGGAACATTCTTTATCGATTAAAAAACTTTTGCTATGTTTCAGCATGGAAATTAAATGTAAAATAAATCAAAAAAGTGATTTTCAATAATCGTTTCTAGTAAATTACCTATTGTCGATATTTTTAAAAATTTTTTTAAAGATGAAAATACGGAACAATTTGATATCGATAATCAAACTATAGTGACGTATTGTCAAAGAATATAAGTGAAATATTAGTCAATGCGATTGCAAACAATCATTTGACATAATTCATTTTTTATAAAACAATATCCGGAACATTTTTACAATTAATGAAATATAAGTCAGTATAGAGATTTTGATTTAGCATTTATATGCTATTTACATAAAAACACAGAACAACATATTATTTATAAAGTGTTTTTGCAAAGATTAAGCATGGAGATTAAATGTATTATAGTTAGAAGAGCAAACAAACATTCGTTGGCGTTGATTAGTTTTGCACAAAAACATCCCGAACAATCAATTATAGATACTTAAAACTATTGAGATGTTGCGGGAAGAACATTAAAGAGTAAATCAGATTTTTAATAGCTTTTAGAGTTGTTGTTTTTTTATCTAAATGTGTCCGACAGACAAAACGCAAAAAAAAAAAAAGCCTTTTTTATTCTGATGGGGGCACTAAACAAAAAATAAATAAAATCTGATTATTTTAAAAATTTTGTGGGAACTGATAGCACCATGTCTTGCAGATACTTGTCACGCTACTGCATGAAAGTCACTGCATAAAAAGTCCATTTTAAAAAATGTGCATGATATTTACATACAAATTGCATTCTTAGCCTTTATTAAACATAAATGCTTTCTTTTAATTTTAGCAGCTAGTTGGCCAGAAAAAACACCTTTAACTAATATTTATAATTGTTGTGAACATTTCTTGTACATTTTATAAACATATTTGACTTAGTGATACTGAGAATACACAGTAAATTGATTCTCTTTGTTAACATGGTGTAACATTGCCTCCCTTACATTTACGCAATTGTTTTAGAACTGGTGTATTTTATGGAAAAATCGCCTGCATAATTAATTTTATAAATTAAACGGTTTGCTTTTAGAAAACCAAAAGTAGCTGTTGCACCTAAACTTTTCAAGCCGCATCGCAAGGTGAAATAATATTTTTCATATCTCTTCTAGTTTTCGAGATCCCCACTGATCTCAGATAGACAACATGCTACACTACACTCAAGAAGAAAATTAAGACCTATCTGTTTAAAACTGTTTTGTCATTTTAGCTCTCATGTTTGTGTTTGTAATCTTGTCACAGTTCTTTGATCCCACATATTGTTTGTTAACAGCACTCTTTACATTAAATTATTATTAGTATTATTATATCCAATTGTTGTAAAAAAAAAAAAGGTGGACATTTTATACTTTAGGCCATTGCTGACGGATGGAGGACACAACCTCAAAAAGGAGGACAGTGCCTCCTTTTGCTGGACATCTGGTAACCCTAGTTGAAAGAAAAAGAAGAAGCAATAGAGAACAGTAAGGGCAATATGGAGAACAGTGATGCAGTGTAATGGAACCTCCTATAGAGAAAACAAGCAACGAAAAAGGGCGAGTTGGAAAGTTTTTAAAATAGACAAATGAAAAAATCTCTACACTTAAAGACAATGTGAATGTATTTTCTTTCACAGGGTCATGCAAAAGTAAAAAGCTTCACATAAATCATTTTTGAGGTAACATAGCAGTGACATTTTAGAGTTGATCAAGCCATATGTCACAGTGACAATTTAGGGTAGATCAAGCCAAATGTCACAGTGGCATTTTCGAACCTCACAGGATGTAAGAGTCTGACTGAATAGTAATTTAATTATCCTCAATTTGTAGGATATATAATTGGTCCAAGTCAGTATAATTACTTAAAATGGTTGTTAGCCCAGGCAAGATACAAATGGCATGAAGTTAAAAATAATGTTTTAAAGACATAGCAGCCTGTAAAAAATGTGTTAGTGATTCATAGAGTGAAAGTTTAAGAACTATGTATTTTGTTTTCGTTGAATTATCTTTCCTATTTATTAGGATGAAATGAGTGCAGTAAAAAAAAAAAAGTTTGGAACAAAAATCAGAATGAAACAAATGAGAAACGTCAAACAGTTTATGTAAATGTATTTTTTTATGCTGAAAATATTTTCCCCCAGAACTGGAAGACTGTGTAACTTTAGATGGTAATGTTTGGTTGCGTGCCAAAGTTAGTTTATGTGGGTAGAACAAAAATATTTTACAAGTAAAAAGAATATTTTTGTGTTCATAAATCAAGTATTTTAGATGTGTGCATAATGTTAATAGACACACTATTTTGAAACGAACAAACAAACACCATAACCAAAGAATGAAGCAATGAGCATAACAAGTAGTGAGAAAAAGAAGTTCAGTAAATATGCATAAATTTTTAAACCTAGTAAGAATCTCATACTATCAACTAGGGGTGCACCGGATAGTACTTTTTGATATCCGGCCGGAGCCGGATATAACCGGATAGTAAAATTAGATATTCGGCCGGAGCCGGAGCCGAATACCTACATGACTCAAACAGCTCGTTTTACTGAAGTTTTTGCAAATCTTCTATATAAAGTAATTCAACAGTGATATTTATTTATTTATTTACAAAACAATACATAATGCTAATTTAATATAATAATATAATAATAATATACACATCCTTTAAAAGTTAAAGCATTAAAGCACAGCAAAAAGAAAATGAATCAATATGACAAGAACTAGATTTCAATTGAATTCATTAGTTGTTTGTTACATTAAAGATGAGTTATATTTCAGAAAAATAAGTTTTTCAGCATTGTCTGGTATAAGTTTTGTACGATAGTCATTGATAATTCGTCCAGCAACGCTGAACAGTCTCTCTGATGGCACACTGGTTGGAGGTGGTGCTAGATAGATTTGAGCAACCTTTGCTAATCCAGGAAATCTACTGGCATTAACCTTCTATTAATTATATCTTGCTGGCTTTGTACTTTGACGTCCGTTGGTACACTAGCCTCTTCTTGTGCCACCAATTCATCAAAACAGTCCCACAAACTGGATTCAGCTAACCTGGCCTTTTTTGTTTGCGGTTCAACTGCTTCAGAGAAGACGTGTGCTTGTGTTACACTTTCTGTGACAGGATTTTGGTGACGTGTTGCATAAATTAGGACTCCTGCCTTTGCTTCAGTGCATGCATTCTCATTTAGTACAAGAGATTTAAAACGAGGGTCAAGCAATGTTGCTATGCTGTACAGACGGTTGTTGTCTAAATTTTCAAACCTGCTGTTCAAGCATTCCAGAAATGTACTTTTCATATTTTTAATTCCTTTATCATTACCCTCACGCTGCAGGAATATCTTCAGAACACGTACTAATGGAATCACAATGGAAATAGAAGCTGCCGCTGCACTTACTTCACGGGTAACTTCCTCAAAAGGTTGTAGAAGAGCAGCCACTTTCTCACCAACAGACCACTGGCTTGGAGATAAATTGCTTAATTTTTCATTTTCTGCACAGTACAGTGTTATGGCTCGACGTTGCTCCAACAGCCTCTTTAACATAAGAAAGGTCGAGTTCCAGCGTGTAGTGACGTCTTGAATCAACTGATGTTGTGGAAGGTCGAGTTCGCTCTGTAGGTTATGTAAACGGTTAGATGCCGAGGACGAATGTTTAAAATGGCATACTATTTTTCGTGCTGCAATAATCATATCCACTACACATCGCTGACTCAAAACACCGTCGTGTACACAAAGTTGTATTGTATGTGCAAAGCAACCAACACTTGCAAATTTACCATCACAAAAGCATTTGGTGATGTTTGCTGCATTGTCACGTAGAACCAAATGGCAGTTTTCTCGAGATATGTTCCAATTTTCAAGCGATGTTTCAAATGCTGACAGCAAATTTGCAGCCGTATGCTGGCCATTAAATTTTGTACAATGCAAAACATAGCTGCTTCGGTCAAGTGACTCATTCAACCAATGGGCAGTTAAACCAAAATATGATTCGGTGGTATTATCAGCTGTCCAAGTATCCGTTGAGAAAGCGATGCTTTTAGCTTCAGACAGCATTTCACGAAGCTTTGAGGAAATATTGTCGTAGATATCTGGAATAACGCGATCTGTAAAATATTTGCGACTAGGCACAGTGTATCTTTTCTCCAGTACTTTTAAAAGTCCAATAAATCCAGGTTTCTCAACTACTTGGTAAGGTTCCATGTCAGTTGCAATCATCTTTGCTATGGCCAAGTGAATGCGTTTAGCATTATCACTATTAATATCCCACAATTTAGCTTTGTCTAAGACCTCTTTAATCCCTGGTTGCTGCTTGTGTGTGAGGCTTAACGAATCACTGGAGCTCGTAGACTTACTGGCATAGGCAGTGATATTACTTGATGCTGATTTCATTTTCAATGCAGTCATTTCGTTGAATAAGTCTGGGTGTTTCGAGCGTAGATGACTAATCATATTGCTGGTTGAGAAGTCTTTAGGTTTGCCTAGTTTACCACGTGACAGAACTATTTTACAAGCATTGCAAACTGATTTAGAGTTGTCCATTGTTTTGACATTAAAGTAACGCCATATAAGTGATGACTTTTTATCAGCCATTATTATTTTCAATTTACTAAATGCCATTGCAAGCCACTTTTATACCCAAACAAACTCAGTTCCCTCAAAAGATGTGACCTCTAGAAAGTGTCAACACGTTGACATCTGGCTTAATGCGGTCAGCTGCCTATCTGTGAACTCAATGTTATGGACTAAACAAACAAAAGGAGGTGGGGGTAGCTCATCTCTACCTCTGGAGATATACCCGCACATCTAGACAGATTATCAGCGTGACGTAGTTAAGGAATATGACATGTTTACTACACCACTCAAAGGTCAAGACAAGCCAGTGTGCCAGACATCGCTGCTACGTATGTAATACGAATTTATAATGTAAAGTCTAGTCCCCCCCCCCCCCAATAACAAACCTATTACGTCCATCGTATCTGACTTGGGGTCACCTGTCAATCAATGAACTTAATGTGATGGGCTAAACAAATAAAAGGGGGAGGGAGTTGTTCATCTAGAAATATACCTGTTACCTTAGGGGTGTGGCTCTTGTAGTCCAGCCCCCCCCCCCCCCAATAAAGATTAACTACTAAGTAAACAAACTCAGTTCCCTCGAAAGGTGTGACCACTAGAGAATGTCTATACGCTGACATTAAACCTACGTCCATCGTATTTAACTTGTGGTTACCTGCCTATAAAAAACTCAATGTGATGGACTAAACAAATAAAAGGGGGTGGGAGTTGTTCATCTCTACCTCTTGAGATATACCCGCACAGCTAGACAGACGTTTGGTCAGCATGACGTAGTCAAGGAATGTAACATTTTAACATGTTAACTATCTTACTCAAAGGTCAAGACAAATTGACAAAAGTGCCAGCCATTGCATCTCTGTATGTAAAGCGCATTTATGATGTAAAGTTTCATCTCTATTTATATTAAGTTATTAACATGCCTTGTCTTTATAATAAACGATGTTTGGTGCATATTTATAATGGCTCTATTTTTAAGCACATTATTTTGTTTTCATATAAACATTAATACATTCTATAACAGACAGTAATGGAACGAGGTCCACTTTATGCATATTAAATAGGTGTATTTTTTACTATTCGGTTTGCTATCCGGTAGTGATATCCGACCGGAGCCGGATAGCACCGGATAGTAAAAAATGCCGGATATTCGCCAGAAGCCGGAGCGACTATCCGGTGCACCCCTACTATCAACATATATACTTTTACAATCTCCCTGCACACCTTCGAGCCATAAAGAAGAAACCTAAAAGATAGGAATATAATTTACCTGTGTCTGTGATTGGTTGGTGTACAATTTTGGCGTCTGCTGGTTCAAAAGCGCCTGTTCTCATGACATAATCTGTGCTCAGTGCTAGTGTGTTGACCCAGTGACCATGACCTTCAAGGTTACGACAAAATACACCCTGAATTTAAGAAAAAAAGATTTAAACATGCACATAAATGCTCAAAGATTACAAAACACAAAGCTGACAGAAATAACTTTGCCCTTACAATCCAAGACTATGATTTTGAATATATTTCACACAACAAAACTAAATAAAACTTACATCCGTTGCTCTCCATACTTTAATGGTCCTGTCGTGTGATGCAGAGTATAACAAATCTGATCCGCCCCACTTGACAAATGAAATGTGCCCACTATGCCCAGATATTATGATGTGTGTCTTAAAAGCTATCACGTCCCAGATTCTTATGGTTTGATCCTTACAGAAATGAAGAAAAAATATCATAATTTATCATTATTAAAAAAAAAACATCAATACATAAATGTAACAACAGTAGAGAATTATTTCCTACAGTTTTATATAATGTTATTACATTTTGAAATCATAGTATTTAGTTAATAATCAATAAAAACATTATCATGTAGTACTGTCAACCTTCTGAGACCAAATGTCTGTGAAGATTAATAAAGTATAATATCCAATAGATCACTATTGAGTTGTATGATCAGGTAGTTTCAAATAAAATATACAGCGCTTTATCAAACTAGATTCACATCATAAGCTAAACAAATCAATGGAAAATAAAGTATCTCTTAATACTATTATACTCATCACTCTATGGCTGACCAGCTCACCAGAAGAAAAGGGAGCTGTATGAAAACAAAAGTCAACAAAAATATCAAAAGTAATCACAAAATGTCTTACCTTGGATGAACTAGCTAAATATCTACACTCTGGGTCTCTGTCAATAAGAACAAAATGGTTTCTTATTTGATAATAATATTTAAATAAGTTGTTTTTTTCTTCAATATTTAAAAAAAAAAGTTATTTCAAATTTTAAAAATTTAACAAAGTCTGGAGACTAACATTACACTACATGTTTAAAAATATTATAAAAAAAAATAGAGTGCTAAAAATTTCAATTTGGCTTACAAATGTAAAGGTTTCCAGGCCAATGTTGATATATAGTCTGTATGACCTGTTAATGGCCGAGCTATCTGTTTCCCAGTTTGAGGGTTCCATAGACAAATCTGGAACAAAGATAAAACAACTACACCAAAACAAAAAGAATAGATTCATTTTCTCAGTATTTCAGACATAACGTTAAAAACTAAGTAAAAGAAACCATTGTACACATTTATACCTTCCCTCCCTTGCAGCCTGAAGCCAACTTGCGTCCATCAGGAGACCAGGTGAGAAATAAAACCCAATGTTGATGACCTAAAACAGAAATAGCTATGGCTGAAATTTCATTCAATCATTTACTAGAGAGATAGTTTGAATGAACAGCAAAAATTAAAATGTAAAAAAAAAAAAACTTTATTCATTTTATTATTTTTTGTAAAGACACTTCTTAACAATAACTTTCTTTAAAATGGCAGTCAAGAAAACTAGCATGGGGTAGATGCAGAGGAGCTACCGTGCCAATGTATCAAAGTGAAAGCCACACAATCAACTTCCAGAAAAAAATGATTGTTATATAGTTGTTATATATACTAAGAATGTAATACGCCTGCAAAGGTTTAGATGGAAGGACAGTCTGGACTTAAACCCATATTATAGAAAGATTTACAATTTGCTAAATCTAGAAACACTATTAATATAATCATTTGTTGCATGTTAAATTTTAAAAGTTTTAACCTGATATGTCTTAGAACCCATTTAAATAAACTATATGCCCATATTGTATATAACCAATGTGATACTACATATACCTGCATTCATCATTAATCTTCAGACTTGAAGACAAGCCTTATTATTATTATTAGTTTTACTACATATAAATATATACAATGGTATACAGGCTTGGTCGAATCTTTCAATTATTTTAGACAAGCAACACTAAGACATCTGGGACAATGTGGGACAGAACTCTAGTGTCACTTACCTTTACAACGAAACTCTGGTGTCTCTGTGTTGATATCCCATAACCTCACTGTCGTGTCTCCTGAACCACTGGCTAAATGTCTGAAATGTTAAGACAAGTTCATACATAAATGAATGTCCTGACATCCCTTAAAATAGATGAAAATAGAATAAGCTTTAACATTTCTAAATAAGGATATATTTGTTTCCACTTAAAGATTGTGTATGTAACCAAACATAAACAATTTCATATAACAATAATGGCTGCTTATTAGGTGGTATTATATTATGGTCCCATTATCTACTTTAGCCAGAGGTCAAATCTTGCTGTTCTGCGGGAAGTTTAGGCTAAGAGTTAACAATCTTCATTCCTAAAAATGTCAGAAACTTGTTATACAAACATAGTCACTGAAAAAAAAAAAATTTAGTTTGGACCTAGAACTTTAATGGGAGATTTTTAAACCTTAACAAGAATTATCACTCACCTGCCATCTGGACTGAAAGCTACATGCAAAACAGCATCTGCATGACCTTCAAGGGAGCTAGTGCAACGGGTGACAGCGCGGACTCTAAAGACTGCTTGCGGCTGATAGACTATCTCAATTGTGGCTTCTGTTTTTTGAATAACGTCTTCACCAACAGTTTTGATGAGACACTCACTGATTTCTACACCATTTACAAAGAAAGAATATGGTACTTTGTCTTCCTGAATGGTAAAAAAAAAAAAATGGCATGAAATCCATATGAGAAGAAACATTTATATGCAAATTATCTTCTATACTTCATCTTTTTATACTGAAATATTATTTATTAAAAATTCATTTTAGATTTCATGGGTTTAACTAACATTGTCCTCAAAAGAGGGCAGCTTGGTGTGCACTTCAGACCATCATCACAATGGTCCTGAGTTTGAACCTTGCCAAATGAAAGAGGTTTGGATTAGAGTGAAATAATCTTCATTTCTAAACGAGCTTATTATCTTATAGAACAAAATGCAACCGAGCAAACTGACTATATAAAGGTGAGAATCTCTTTCATCAACTATTGGATGAGGGTTGGGCACTGCAGTTAGTTGTCCACTGAAGACAAATGAAGTCTGTAAGCTAAATTTCTGAAGGCCATGCACTTGGCCTTCACAGATGGGCCTATAGGGTATATAAAAATGCACAAGGGCAGATTTCAATAGCTAATGCAGTTATTAAAGCATATTCTTTTCTATCACATATGATGATAAATTTGACAAAAAAAAACTAATCTAGCATTATCAAATTAACAAATTTCAATTCCTTTGCAATACTTTTATATGATTCAAAATGATTTTTCTTTTCTCTGAATTTTAAAATACTTTAAACAATTACAGCACATTCCTACTTGACATACCAATACAAGTGTAATGCTTTTGGTTTACCCCCAAAAGACCTGCCCACTGATTTTATTAGCAAATATTAAGGGTACAAAGTAATGTCATGTTTTATAGTACAGGAAATGTTAAACAACTTTCGTCCCATCTATTTACAAAAATATTTACTAAACTTGATGTCTAAGTTACAAAGTATTTCTTGAAAATAAAAATAAGCCAAAATGTTCAAATCTTTTGCACAATAACAGATATAATAAAGCCAACTAGATTAAACAACACATTAGATCTCTTCTTAACCAACAGACCTGGATTAGTAGTTGATTATGATATTATCCCTGGTCTATCAGACCAAGAGATCATAAAAATACACAGTCAGATAAAAGCAGTAGCCAATACAAAACCCAAAAGAAAAATCTTACTCTGGAATAAATGTAACCTAACACAACTACACCAAGCTGCATTTAACTTTCAACAAACATTCTTATTAGAAAAAGACATTAACCAACCAGTTGATGACCTCTGGAATTTCATTAAAAACCATCTTAAAAGCATTATAGAAAATCATATACCAACTAAATACACATCAAACAAAATAAATAAACGCTGGTTTAATAATAGACTAAAGAAGCTTTGTAAACAGAAGGAAAACCTATATCGAAAATTAAAAAAACTAAGGCAGAAAGAGTTTACAAAAAGTATATAATAATTAAACACTTAACCCAAAAAGTAAGCAGACAGCTGCAGAGTGAATACATAAACAATGTAATATCTAAAGATAACAACAAAAACCTATGCTCATACATTAAGTCTAAGAAAATGGAAACAACAGGCATAGCACCATTAAAAGATGAACATAACATAATACATAATGATAATGAAACTAAAGCAAACATCCTAAACAAATACTTTGCATCAGCATTGTCAGCCCCAGGAGACAAAGACATATTACTGAATTTGAATTAAGTAGACAACATAGAAGATATAGTAGTATACGAAAATGGAATTTAAAAACTATTAGCCAACACCAAACCAAATAAAGTGTCTGAACCTGATGGTATTCCAGCTAGATTACTCAAAGAACTAAGCAATGAGCTAGCCCCAGTGTTCAAAAATTCTCTTTCAGGCATCGCTTAACCAGGGCAGAGTACCAAAGGACTGGAAAGAAGCTAATGTCACCCCCTTATTTAAAAAAGGAGAAAAATCTGACCCAGGAAACTACAGACCAGTATCACATGTAAAATCCTAGAACACATAATATGTAGCAACATCATAAACCACTTAGACAAACATAATGTCCTCACCCCATACCAACATGGCTTTAGGAAATATAGATCATGTGAAACACAACTAATAGGACTAATTGATGATTTTTCAAAAGGTTTAGATAATAGTGAACAAATAGATGCTATCTTACTAGATTTTTCTAAGGCTTTTGACAAAGTTCACCACCATAGTTTGCTTAAAAAATTAAAATATTTCAGCATTTATGGCCCACTGCATCAGTGGATTAAAGATTTTCTGATAGGGAGAGAACAAACTGTAATAAAAAATGGCTCTAAATCAACACCGATAACAGTTAACTCAGGTGTACCTCAAGGAACAGTCTTGGGTCCACTACTATTTTCAATTTACATAAAGGATTTACCAAATTGCATCACTTCAGGAACAAAAGTTAGATTATTTGCAGATGATTGAATAATATATAGAACGATAAAAGCAACACAAGACACAGATATTTTACAAAGAGAATTAGATGAATTACAGAAATGGGAATCAAATTGGAGCATGTCTTTCCACCCAGAAAAATGTCAGTTGTTAAGAGTAACAAAAAAACTAAAACAAATTAATTCCACTTATCTTATTCATGGCCAACCAGTAACACAGACTAAAAACGCAAAATACCTAGTTGTTATAATAAATGAAAAACTGTCATGGAATCCACATATTGATGAAACTATAAAAAAATCAAACAAAGCATTAGGATTTATTAAAAGAAATTTCTATAAATCAAATAACATAAAACTAAAATGTTATTTAACCTTGGTTAGGCCAATAATAGAATATGCATCCTCCGTTTGGGACCCCTCAACTCAAGAAAACATTAAGAAACTGGAACAGACACAAAATAGAGCAGTGAGATTCATAACAAATGAATATTCACATTTGACTAGAGTAACACCTATAGTAAAATCATTAAATTTAGAAAGCCTTCAGGACAGAAGACTCAAAAGTAAAGTAGCAATTATACATAAAACACTGAACCATAATCTTCAAATACAAAAACAAAATTTAATAAAATACTCTGAAAGACACAAAGATAAAGGCACATTCCTCATCCCATATGCTAGGACAAATTTGTACAAATACTCCTTCTTCCCTAGTGCCATTAGAGCATGGAATGGGTTGCCTGAGCTACCAGTAACTTGGCAGAATTTAAGTCATTGGTTAATATGCATGACTAAATAAATGACGCGTAGGACATAATCATCTTCCTTTTTGAAGTAATGTCTGTATTATATAAGATAAGATAATATACACAGCATGGTTTGAACCAATGTTCTTCAAGTTGACAATCTGACATCAGTCATCAGCCATTATTATTTTCATTATTTAAACAAGCAAAAAAAAAACAAAAACAAAAAAAAACCACTAAAATGTCCACAGATTTGGTATTGTTCTAAAACAAATATATAGTGCCCTCATACATTCTGTATAACTGCATCAAAGACGAGTTGAAGTTTCTCTTTGCTAATGTCTATGGGAAGTTCAAAAGGAGCTCCATCAGTTTCACCACTTTCAGATTTGAAAATACACTGCACTCTTTTCTCTTCACTGCTGGTCTCACTTGTGTTCTCATCTCTGGAGAATAATAAGGATATCTGGCATTGATACACAATCAACATACAGGAATTAGATCCCTTTAATACAAAAAGATCTTAGATCTAGATCTAGTTACTGGACTCTGGGCTTGAGTTGACTGAACTCTACAGAGTTTCGAGAGGCTTCAGGCTCAATATATTGTTTACAATTAAACTAATATTATTTAATATAGTTAGCTAGAGCTTTTTTATTCAAGTTTATTATTTATTGATACCTCATTTATTTTATGGTTCTGAAGTCTAGACTAAGGTCACTAAGATACTAGATTAGTAGATAGTATTATAATTAATAAATTATTATTATTATGCTATACTGACTATAGTTTATAGTAATAGTAAATAGTCACTACTACTAGTCACTCACACTAGCTAGTGACTATTAGTATATACAATATACTTTATCTAATATAGTTTTTATATTTAAATTTATAGTCTAGTATAGACAGTATATGGACAATATATATACTATATAATATAGTCTAAGTCTGTAGTGTAGACTAGAGACAGTGTAGTAAAAAAAAAATATTAAAATTGTTCAGTTGAATATATTTTAAGAAGGACAAAATCTTAATAGACAAATATCAGAGAAATCTACATTTATAACTATATACTTCTCTTTTTTCTTGGTAGATTTAGATCTATTGTGCTGATCTATCTTTCTTTTTAAAGGCATTTTTGTGTTGATATCCAAGTTTTCGATGTCAACAAACACATGAGGAAATTTCTAATGATCGACTATTACAGCCTTACAAGTTGATTACAAATTTTACAACCTTAAGAGAATATCAAATCTAGATCTATTTTATTTTATGTGCTTTCTTATGTGAAGAGCAATAATAAATAGTAAAATAATTATTAGTATTTCATTCAAATATAAACATTGTTTTTTTAGTATTTAAAGCTTTATTAGATCTAAATGATTTATTACTTTATAAGATCAAATATATATCCATTTGTTTCGTTTGTTATATATACTAAACAAAATTTGAGTCTTTGACATAACATCGCTTCACTCAAAACAAAAACAATTATTAAAATTGTAAGCTAGAAAAAAAAGTGTCATTAATTTTCATTTTTAATTCAATAGTTTATATCTTTTATTAATAAATAGAATCTAGATGTAGATCTATTTGATGAATAGATCCAGATTTTAGACCTAGACAGATCTAGTAATACTTAAACGGCTAAACACTAAAGAATAAATTTATTAAAGAAGTAAAGACCTAAGCCTAAGTTTAGCCTGCCTAAAAAAAAAAAAAAAAAAAAAAAAAAAAGGAGTTACTCAGTTAGCGGTAGCCGGGTAACCTAAGCCTAAAGTTAAAGGGATGTAGAATCTAGACTCTATACCTAGATCTAGGACAAATTTGTACAAATACTCCTTCTTCCCTAGTGCTATTAGAGCATGGAATGGGTTGCCTGAGCTAGCCAGGAAAACCAGTGACTTGGCAGAATTTAAGTCATTGGTTAATATGCATGATGCGTAGGACGTAATCATCTTCTTTTTTGAATTAACGTCTGTATTATATAAGATAAGATAATTATTTAATAATTATTATATAGATTCTAGATCTAGCCTAGTTCTAGAATCTTATGAATCTTATCTTATATAATACAGACGTTACTTCAAAAAAGAAGATGATTACATCCTACACGTCATGCATTTAGATCTAGTATAGATTCTAGTATTATTATTAGTATTATCTTGTCAGACTAGTCTCTATTTTTTAATTTGCTGGTTGTCAAGATTGTGATGATTGTAGAAAATTAGATGAGAGATGCTTTTGATTCAACTTTAGGCTAGTCAACTTAGAGGACTTGGTGACACTTAGTAGTGACAGTCAGACTTAGTGCTATTAGTGCTTTTTAAAAATCAAATGGATTCAGAACTTTGGGATAATGTTGGTGCATCACAAGAAGAACGAATTCGAGCTTACGGATCAACAGGGTCAAATTTATCACCTGGACCTAAAATACGGGATAATGAAGATTTGGATATTCAACTTCATGACTTCAAGGTTGGTTTGGGTTTTTATTCATTTATCACTATCATTTTATATTTTAGTTATCATTTAATGAATTAATTATTATATTATATACAAAATAGAGCACCGAGATTCAAATTTGATTAGAGTAGCACCATTATTTACATTAGGAAAATCTCTAAACTTAGAGACACTTCAGGACAGAAAAATAAAAAGTCAAGTAGTTATAATACACATAAAACATAGAACCATAATTTACAAGTAGAAAAACAAAACCTAATGAAATACTCAGAAAGACAAAGATAGAGGCACACTTCTTATTCTATATTATGAATCAGTTAATAAATGTAGAAAGTTTGAATTAAAAATAAAGTAGATATACAATCTAGATCTATATATACTAGATTGTCTAACTCTAATGTCTAAGATTTAACTAGTAGAGCATGATTCTAGAGAAGTTGTAGTAAATAACTAGCACCACTTAAGTGACACTGATGGTGAATCAAATAGAACATTAAACATAGACTAGGCTTTAATTGATATAGGTTTGAAATGATTGTTGTGACATTAAATTTCTAGCTAAATCTCATAATAAAAGAGAAAAATGTTCCATATATATTATTATATATATAGATCTTATCCATTCTAGCTAATTCACCACATTCAGATATTGCTAGATATAGCGCACCAATTATTCTAATTTTCTAATATCTATTTTAACTTTGTATATAACTCTAGTCATGAAGGAACTTCTGCAATTTATAAGATAAGAAGTTTTAAAAAAAAACTGTAATCCACAGTAATCTTTTTTAAGTAATCTTGGTCTAGACAATAGCTTATAGGATTTATTAAAAGAAATTTTACAAATCAATTAAGAACATAACCTTTGTTAGACCAATATTAGAGATCTCTGTTTAGGACTTCTCAACTCAAGAGAACATGAAGAAGCTAGTGAGATTTAAAACAAATGAGTATTCACATTTAACTAGAGTAACACCATTATATAAAGTAAAGTTACTAAACATAAAGATGCTTCAGAAGAGAAAACTAAAAAGTAAAGTAGCAATAAATTACTTATAATAATACATAATACACCAATGTCTTTGCAGAGTTATAATACACAATACACTAATATCTTTGCAGAGTTTAAGTCTCCACTTGGATTAACATAGGACATAATTATCTTTTGTAAGGAAGGAACATTTTTAATTTATTAGATAAGATACTTTATTACTTATTAATGTTAAGCTAGTCAAAGCAGTAATTTATGTAATGAGAGTTTCAATCTGATATTTATTTAATTTGACTAACGCATTCATTGATCATGAGATCTCATAAACTGTCGTATATATCCGCATCCTATTTGTTCACAGATTCCTTTCACCTCCTATGTGCTCTCTAAGAATACTTTTTAAAGATTCACAACCTGGCAACCGCTATTCACAAAAAAAGCGTGAGCTCTTTCAAATGTATTTTATTTCGGTATTTACCCAAACGGCTGCAGTCTATAGAAAGCATAAATAAAAATATCTCACAAATTTCATATTTTTAAAGCAATTTTTTTTCTTTTTCCCTTATTCTTTTTCGTCTTTCTCTTTTTCCCTAAGTCTTCTTATTTTTAATATGCCTTACGTCAGTTCTGCTTTCTTTTAGACACAGTCTAAATAAAAAACAAAACCAATCCTAATAGCATTAAAGTAATAAGATAAATCTAGAATTTTTTTGTCTTTTTTTTCTTGAGAGAGAAAGGAGTGAGATTTAACAAAAGATTACAGTTACTAAAACCAAATGGATATTCCTTTTTAATTTAGAGAACAAAATACTAAAATAAATGTAGAAAGGGAAACCTGAATGGGGCATTCAATTAGGGTCTTCGGAAAATGCATTTTTTTTTCTCTATTGAGATTTAAAACAAATCAAATCAAAATCAAGTCAAAAGTCTATTTCGGAAAAATTACAATGCGCAGGTTAAAACAAAATGGGGGTTCCAGAGAGCGAAAAGAGAGAGAGGCAGAAAAGGAAATAGAGAGCGGGCCGTTAAATTTCATTGCAATAGATATACCAATTTACAGGCTAAAAAAAGTATGTTATGTTGATTGTTAAAATGTGGCCTGTTTGTTATAATTAAAAAAAAAAAAAAAAAGAAAAGAAGGGGGGGGGGTGTTCCAGCCATATTTATCAATATGAAGCCTGGGAACAAATCAACAGATGTAGCAGGTTGTTTGTTATATCATCTAAAATTACATCATCTAGAGTTATATTGTTCATCATGATTTTTCTAAAAGAAATATATAACATATTGTAAAAACTCTACATTGTCCACTGGTGCCCTGCTTAATATAGGGCACCATTATGAAATAATTATTGAGTCTTGTGAACAGAATACTAGAGAAAGAGAGACTTCTTTTAGTCCTGCCTGCTAACTGGCGTGTGGACCCGGAGCAACACTGGGAAGTGTGTTGTTGGTTAGGTAGAAAGGACCTTGCTGTAAGGGATTAATCCCAGTACTGAGCCTTAGTGCATGGAGGCTTACACATAGTAGAAGGGAAATGTGAATCTAAGAAATAGGACTCCATGTGTGAAGCCAGGGCTTGACAGTCGCTGTCTGTGTTTGTCATTATAAATAAACTTCTGTCATCTTTTCCTTTTAACTTTGTAGATTTGCCTACCTTAAAGGTAATATAAATGATAAAAAAAGTTAGAAAAACAACAAGAGGAAATGTAAATTCTAATTAATTAAATTGAGAGACAGAAAAGTAGAAGAGCGTGGTGGGCCTATAGATTACAGAATGTTCCATCATTTGTACCACTGGGCAAGGAATCTATTTAATTATTCATATCTAGTCCCCAGAGGTTTTTTTTTAAAGTGCTGTGACCTTTTAGCACATATATTTTGTTGTATGGGAATGTATATTTCTGTGTGTAAAAACTGCGAAGTTCCATTCTTGGTCTTTACAATCCATTCTCTGTTCATCCCTTGTCACATGAATTATTTAATAGGTTGTCTTTGTGAAGAATAGTGTTGCAAATATTCTATTGAAGACTTACAATTATGTTGGTACTTCACAATCTTGAAATATAAGGAGAAAGTAATCAATACTGAGAAATCCTCTGGGTAAAATATTCTTTCACAACATTATTTTTCTTTGAGTGGCTTTTTAGATTCATCTAGCTTGCATTCATGTTGTTCCACTGGTCCCTGTACAGTGAAAACAAGTCAATATAGACAACACATTTTCACAAAATCAATTCCTACTTTGTGTTCAACTACTTGAGTAAACTAAATATTCACATTTTAGTTGTCATTGAAAAAAATAGAAATAAAAAATTCCTTTTGGGGGGGGGGGGGGGGGGGGATTGAATCAGTGACAGTCGCATTATTATCATGCCACTCTAACAACTTAACTAACCAGCCGTACTAAAGTAAAGTTCCCCTCTCAGACCTTGCAATAAATAGGGCAGATAATGTATAGGTCCTCTGTTTCTGTGACTTACTGTTAACAAGGGTGTTATAAGGACAGAAGTACGACCAACTGCCTTTACTTTTCCCCAACTAATGTTGGGCACCCTTTAGAGCTGGGTGGACTCAGAGGCACCTCAAAGATCTCAAAAATAAAAATCTCAGGATTCGAACCTGGGACAGGTTCAAAAGTCAAACCTATTAGGGCTCAGCCACTGGACCTTACTACTAAGTGAAATTTCAGACCGAAATAAATTATTCACATTTTTGTGTTACTTGCGGTTTGACCATGACAAAGTGTGCTCTAATAGTAGGATTATTGAAAACCTAGTGTACTCCAACAATAACTTTGAGGAAAAGTTTCTCTATTTCTTCTCTGAAAAAAAAATTGCAAAGCCCCCTCCAATCGGAGGCACTAGGCGGCTGCCTAGGTTTACAGGAATCTAAGATTTGTTGGTTTTGACAATGCCAAGCAAGTTTTCAAAATGGCTGTTAATATTTAAGACTTTCTCGTGCTTCATTTTTTCTTTGACATTCAGTTGTTGTTTTTTTCTTTAAAAAAAAAAGTGTCATGATGTAATGTTTCATAATTTTTTGAAATTATTACTGGATTTTTTGGGGCATGGTGGCTTAGTGGTTAAGTGCTTGGCTTCTGATCTCAGGGATCTCAGTTTTGAATTATGGTGAAATCTGGGATTTTGAATTTCAGAATTTTTTGTATGCCTCTGAGTCCACCCAACTCTGATGGGTACATGGCATTAGCTGGGAAAAGTAAAAACTGTTCATTGTGGTGTCATGACTCCCTTATTAACCCTCGTTAACCGTTGGCCATAGAAACAGATGACCTTTACATCATTTGCTCTATAGATCACAAGGTCGGAAACCGGAACTGTTGAATACATATTTATTTATTAGTACAACATTTAAGATAAAATTATATATTAATATAAAGTAATTTACACAATAATTGGGTTTCTAATAATAAGATTTTGGATTCAATTCTCTAAATTGATTACAATCATTATAGTGAAACATATATTTTGTTTCATTTCTCAGGGGGCACATTTGAAAGAACCTCTTTTGTTACCAGAGACAAGTACAGTGGTCATAAGGTAAAGTATGGCTAACTTGAAGTTAAGTTAAACTAACAAAAATGTAAATGAGGATGCATGTTTTGTACTAATGTTATAAATTAATAGTAATAATTGTGAAAAATTTGTTGTTGTTTTTTTGTGTTATGAATAATTATTATGATAATTAAGGATTCATGAATATAACAGCATTAAATTACAATATTTATTTATTTAGTGGGGACAAAAAGGCTGCCATTCGCCCAACATCTTTACATTCACTCCTGAGCAGTCACTCTGGCAGTCAGCGGAGTAATTACTCAGAAACCTCATTCCATCAGCATGCCAGGTAAGCAGGAAGCTCAGTTTTCTATTTCATATATATATATTATATATATAAACTTGGTGCTTTGCTTTGGCAGATGTAGAAAAGACAATTCAAACAAAAAGGGTGGCCTGAAAGTAGGTTTACAGTTACCAAACTACCTTTGATATGGTTGAAGTTACCTGCTTAGTTATGTGGAAGACTGTTTCAATGTTGAAGGACATTTTGATCTTAGAGATTCAATTGTTTCTCTGTTTATGTTACTAGGTATTACAAATTTTCTGCTGTTCTAGTGTTGAATTTTTAAATAAATAGTATATGAGATAGCTGTAAACCTACCTTTGGGCTAATCTGTATATATAATTTATATATATATATAGTTTTCACCACTCAACTGGGTAAGGGAAGATAGCTGGCACAGTAGGTAATATTATAGTCTTTTTGGTTAGCTAATGTAAATGAGAAATTATTTTTTTTAGAATTATTGTAATCTACAGTTCATTTAAATTGGACATAAGCATGGATATTATCATATAGTAATTTTATTTTTCCTTCAGCAAATAAATGACGATACAATTCAGAAAGTGAATTAAAATCTTTTTTTTTCTTTAAGGGAGATAACTTTATCAAATTTCTAGTATATCATTTTTTTTTTTTAATTTAACAGAAAGGCTTAATTTATTTTATTTGTTTTAAAAAATTAACCCCAAGATATTTATTTTTCTTCAAATCTGTTGAGTAGTTTAAAAAGTCTGCTTCTGTAGGTGCTCTAACAATGGGATTTATAGTGTAACTCATAACCTGATTTTCTATCGCTATGGATTGAAGGGCTGTAATATACATATATAATCCAAATGTCGCTACCATAGTTGGTAAACCTCATACAATTATAATATTGATATAGAAATTTTAATTCTCTTTCATTATGTTGTTAAATTATATTACTTAAAATAGGTTTTTGTTTGTTTTAATAATCCTAATCTTATATTATCCTTAAAATAATTTACCTTACAATTGTGCATTACACAAAACAATACATTATGAGAGCAAACAGATTTTTATTAAAGCACACAAAGTATACCTTCATACCACAGTTTCTCTTGGGGGGGGGGGGCTGAGTAGTTAAGCCCGTGGCTTCCAAACCTGGGGTCCTGGGTTCGAATCTCGGTGAAGACTGTGATTTTCAATTTAAGGATTATTATGGCGCCCTGAGTCAGCCCAACTCTATAGATACCTGACTTTAGTTGAGGAAACTGTTGAAAGTGAAGACGGTGTGTCATTGTCCTAGCAACATGACATCTACGACAGCAATAGAAACGGATGACCTTAGCATCATCTGCCCCATAGGTCTCAAGGTCTGAAAGGGAAACATATTACAGTTTCTCTTATGCTATTGCTCTCTTGTAATGTTTTGTTACTTTGTGATTATATTGTGACACTTTTAAAGAGATGAACCTAATTTAGAGGAAAAAAAACAACACATTTGTATTGAAAGTGTCTTGAATGAAATAATACTAACCTAGACTTTGTTAAAATGTCAGTATTAACAAGTAAAACTTTGTCAGATATTTAATTGATCCTAACTTCTTCTTTCTGCAACTCTACTCTAGCTGGATTAAACATCCAAAAGTGAGAGAAAATTGGAAAATAGTCGCAGCATCTGCATTTCTTTCTTTGCTTGGTATAGGTAGGCAGCGCTTAGTGTGGCTTTTTGTGTTTTTTTTTTAGTACTTTGAGTTTGGAATATTAAAGTTACTTATGATACTAGTAAACATTTAAAAAATACAAACTAGTTCTTTCAAAAGAAAGCTTTTTGAATGGTACATTTTTTTTAAAGTAGTTCTTCATTTTGTCTATATTTTAATGAGCTCAATTAAACATACAAGAGAAAAATAGTTTGAACTTAAATTTAAATGTTCTAAGAATTTGAAAGTTTCTTTGGTAGATCAGAAAAGTTGACTGTTACTGTAGCTGCTTTTTTGTTCATCATTTGAATGTGTTGTTCTTATGTTTTCATGAATAAAGGACTTAAAACATGTAGCATGGAATCAAATATTTGATCTTAGTTTTCAAAAATGTATGTTTTGTCTACAGCATTGATCCTCACTGGTCTTGGGATTGCAGTGACACCATCTAGAGGTGAGATGAATATTTTCACTATGCTGATATTGATAACGTTTAACTGCGATTGATTGAAATACATTTGTAACAAAAATTTCAGAAAATTTTATTCAATTTCGTTTTCTTTTTATAGGCTATCATTGTCTGATATTTGGGATTATTGGTTTCTTGTGTGTAGTGCCAGGAGGTAAGTTTCATTTTTTTTTCTGTTCTTAAAGCAATCTTATTTCCAATCCGTTAATTGTGATGGAGGACATTGAATCTTGCCCTTGACAGGATATTATAAAATATGTCAGCCTTATCTAGAAACATTTTTGTACTTTAGTTATCAAGTTATATAGGAATTTTATGACTAGGTCTCTTATCAGTTTCATCTTAGAACTGACTCTTATTTTTGTATGACCATTTTAAAATGCAACTTTTATTCACCTGATTTTCTATTGTTTCAAACGCAGGCTATCACTTTGTTTATATCTACTGCGCTGCCATAGGGAAGCCTGGTTATCAGTTTGAAAATCTGCCAGTTCTACGATAGCTGCCAAAAAACTCCTGCTGCATAGTATCGGATTGCTGCTGTTGGGCTGGGTTTTTTTCATTTGGTTTCCCACACAGTCATCAGAAAGGAACCAGACAAATATTGAAGTTGAAATGTCCCTTGATGTTTTAGTGTAATGATGAGCCATTGGAGTTACTTCCCATTTCTTTGATGTTTTATTCAGACAGATTCTGTTCTCTGATTTTCTGACAATGAAGAGCTTGAATTTTACATTGATGTTTTTTTTTAGCCATCTATCAATATGTACATTAATTTGTGTCCTGTATAATGTACTTAGAATGCAGTGTACTTAACTCTTGATTTGAAAGAATGTTTCATCCAATTAAATTATAAAATCATCAAGAGCAGAAATCGTACAACTGAATGAATCATAATTGCTGTAAAGTATCTGAAGGATAAAATGTGCTTTCTGTCTGATGCATTGATGTCTCAAGAGTTTTGCAGAATTTAATTCACGCACTAGTCAAACAATGTCACATGATTTATTAGCTTGATATTGGGTCACTTGACTTTGAACTTCACATCATCTAGACATGTCTGTGAGACGCTACATTAATGTTGATCAGAATGGTTAAGCCAATGAATGTGTTCAACTCAAGAGTTTGTTAACATCATTTTAGCATTGTACACATATGTATTTATGTATTTTTTTAAATTAACTTTTTAATTTGGTTTAGTTGGACTGTATAATATTCCATTCCTATTTTTCAAAGGAATTAACAGTAATTCTTCTTGTCTATCTTAGTCTGAGACTGATAGCTGTTTAAAGTCCACTGTTGGTCTCAGATCTTCATCAGGGCTCATTAGAAATGTGTAATGTGGCAATGAGCTATTGGTCTCCACTGCCCACAGGTTTGAGCTGTACTATAATGAATGGTCTCGTTTGAGATAAGGGGACCATTTCTTCTAAATATCTTAATATATTTTTAACATGGGGGGAGGGGGGGGGGTAATGCCTATCTTGTGATTCACAATTATGACATAAGATCTTGTTTGTTTCTATAAAAAAAATTTGAAGATGAAAAAAAAAAAAAAGAAAAAAAAACCTGATACCAAATTAACAAAGACACTCAATGTGGCCCATGAACTATTTTCTTGACTTGGTTGTTTTCAGCCACTCTGCAGTGCTGCTTACAGGCTCAGAGTTTGAATTGATTAGAATGATCTTTCATTTTATTTTTAAAATGCACAATTTATTTTTAAATAAAAAAGATTGTTGAACATGAAAATTTGAGCACTTGCTGTCAATCTACATTTATATTGAGGGGCAGAGCACTTAACTGTCAAGGAAGAGTCCGGTGGCGTAGATAGGAATTTGCCATCCGGGGGATGGGGGGGGGGGGGGCTTGACCTCTTTGGGGATCCCTACATTTTGCGTAGTATTTTTAATGTAATAAAACACTCATGTGGGGGCCTGAGGGGATTTTCCGATTCTCCATCCCTGCGCTCTGGCTACATCTCTGGAAAACTCCCACCATTTAGACTGAGTGGTAGAGCACTTTGGTTGTTTTAAGAAGAAGGCTCTATGTTAATATCCTTCTAGAGGCTGGAACGTTCACTAATGATTTGTATCACATGTTGAGGGTTAGTAAAAGGCAGTTGATTTTCTGGCCATAATACACTTTTGTAAACTAAAAATCATACAAATACTGCTTTGAATTCATATAACATTCTTTACTTTGCACTAAAATCAGACTTTTCTAATTAATTTTGCTCATATGTCAATGGATCAAACATTTCATTCCATATTTTTTTTTTTTTTTTTGCAGACATGACATAAAAAATGGTTTTACATCCATTTGTGTCATTGAAATATTTTGCTCATTCATAATACCATGTTTTTTTTTTACTTGTTATATTTTTATCTTCCATATTGAAGAGTTTTGTTACCACTTTTGTATATTGTTCAACAGGGCTTAAAATTTCATGTTTTTAAATGAACAAAACAAATCTGATACTCATTCTTGTCAACTTATTGTATACATTCCCCCCTTTACCCATTTCCATTTATTGATAGTTTCTGTGTTTATCCCCGACATGATTCATATTTTATTTATGAATCTATTATTGTAACATATTTTATCTATGAATCTCTTGAAGCATTCACATATTTATTGTGAACAATGTTGATATCATTTGTATTTTTACTAAACTTAAATTGTGTTTTGACAGTACAAGTTTTACTACCTACAAGTTTTGATTATATTTGGTCTTGGGGTGAAGTTATTTTTACTTTTTTTTTTTGCTCATTTTTTATAACACATTTTTTGTACATCAGCTGGACATTTGATGGTTTCAGGGAACTGGAAGCTTGATGGGTATAGGGTACTGGAAGTTTGATGGGTTCTGGGAACTGGAAGTTTGATGGGTTTAGGGAACTGGAAGTTTGATGGGTTCAGGGAACTGGAAGTTTGTTGGGTTCAGGGAACTGGAAGTTTATTGGGTTCAGGGAACTGGAAGTTTGTTGGTTTTGGGGAACTGAAAGTTTGTTGGGTTCAGGGAACTGGAAGTTTGTTGGGTTCAGGGAACTGAAAGTTTGATGGGTTCAGGGAACTGGAAGTTTAATGGGTTCAGGGAACTGGAATTTTTTTGGTTTTGGGGAACTGAAAGTTTGATGGGTTCATGGAACTGGAAGTTTGTTGGGTTCAGGGAACTGAAAGTTTGTTGGGTTCAGGGAACTGGAAGTTTGATGGGTTCAGGGAACTGGAAGTTTGATGGGTTCAGGGAACTGGAAGTTTGTTGGTTTTGGGGAACTGAAAGTTTGATGGGTTCATGGAACTGGAAGTTTGTTGGGTTCAGGGAACTGGAAGTTTGATGGGTTCAGGGAACTGGAAGTTTAATGGGTTCAGGGAACTGGAATTTTTTTGGTTTTGGGGAACTGAAAGTTTGATGGGTTCATGGAACTGGAAGTTTGTTGGGTTCAGGGAACTGAAAGTTTGTTGGGTTCAGGGAACTGAAAGTTTGTTGGGTTCAGGGAACTGGAAGTTTGATGGGTTCAGGGAACTGGAAGTTTGTTGGTTTTGGGGAACGGAAAGTTTGATGGGTTCATGGAACTGGAAGTTGATAGGTTCATGGAACTGGAAGTTTGATGGGTTCAGGGAACTGGAAGTTTGTTGGTTTTGGGGAACTGGAAGTTTGATGGGTTCAAGGAACTGGAAGTTTGATGGGTTCATGGAACTGGAAGTTTGATGGGTTCAGGGAACTGGAAGTTTGATGGGTTCAGGGAACTGGAAGTTTGATGGGTTCAGGGAACTGGAAGTTTGTTGGTTTTGGGGAATTGGAAGTTTGATGGGTTCAAGGAACTGGAAGTTTGATGGGTTCATGGAACTGGAAGTTTGATGGGTTCATGGAACTGGAAGTTTGTTGGGTTCAGGGAACTGGAAGTTTGTTGGGTTCAGGGAACTGGAAGTTTGTTGGGTTCAAGGAACTGGAAGTTTGATGGGTTCAGGGAACTGGAAGTTTGATGGGTTCAGGGAACTGGAAGTTTGATGGGTTTGGTAAGTTGAAAGTTTAGACTTGGGAGATGTAAGTTTAATGGTTTTAGGAAGATGTAAGTTTTCATGGCGCTTTCAGTTTCGTTTGGTTCTTGGAGATGGAAGTTTGATATGTTAAGGGAGGATTGTAATTTAGTGCTGTCTTTGAATATTGAGGAAAATAGAAATACAACCCAGTTTTAGTTATAATACTTTAACACTAGAAGCATTCATTACTTGTAAAAATAACTTCCTAAGTCAGTGCTTGTTTTTTTAAGAAATGTATCTTAAGACTAAGTTGATAATTTGTTGTGATTACAATGACTCTTAAGATTCAATTTAAAAAACAAACAAACATTAAATACAGTATAAATCAATCAATGTAAATATCTTTTAGAGTTAAACAGTTTAGGGAATAAAACTTCACAAATCTGGACTAATAGTTCTCTCCAGACCCACAATTTCTTGCCTTGTGAATGTCAAATATTTACCAACTTATGATAATCTGTTGACCAGATCTGTACATGTTTTTTTTTTTAATTTGTCTCTTGACTGCTAACAGTTTTACTAAACAAATTGTATGTTTGTTTATGTGTTTAGTATTTCAATATGTATGTGTAGTACTTAAATATTTGACTTTTCTGCACCATCATTGTGTAGAAGTTGTTTTTAATTTTGTTAAAGTGACAACCTTGACCTTGTCACCTGGAGGGCCAGATCTCTTCTCTTGTGCAATAGCTCAAGAATGGCTTTTTTTTTTTTGCGCACTGACTTGCGAAGTCTGGAGTTTGTTGTTAACGTAGGATAATAATGTGAAAATGCATATTTTCTAGTGACCACATTAACTCTTTCTCTCCTTAATTATTTACCACATTCTGCTGGAATCAATGCTGGTATCGTCAGTTAGGAGAGAAAGAGTTAAAATCTACCCTTCCCTGTTATCTTCAGCTCATAGTGGCTTCACCATTTCCATTAAGACCTTTTTGTTTGTTTTTTTGTTTTTTTCTGGTTTATGTCTTATACTACCATCATCCTTCTAAGATTTGACATTGATCTAATTGAAAGGGCTTTTTGAAAGTAATTGATGCAAAAACACTTTTAAAAAAGAAAAATTTTCACATTTTTGATAGAATGAGAAAAAAACAACAACTAATGCAGTTTTCAGCTAAATTAAAATTAAAAAATCAGAGCGTTTTTGACCAGAGATTAATTAGCATATTATAAATGAGCCTTGCGATTTTAATATTATTAAAAACAAGAAAGCTTTTTACTTCAGCTGTGACATAATTCTAAACAAAACTTAGGACTATCTTCAATGTGGTTCACTAACAAAACATTGCTATGAAAATCCGTTTTTAATTTGTGTTCTTATTTTCTTTTCAATCAGTATTCAACTTGATCTCTAAAGTAAACATTGTGTAGATTTAAGTAGAAAGCTTACACCAATATGCATCAGGCATTGTTTCTTAGTGTGTGCACTAATGTGAAATAATTATCAAACTATGTTGAAATATGGCTGCTAGTAATCAGCTAGATTGGTTTGACTGCTAGTATTTGGCTAGATTGGTTTGGCTGCTAGTATTCAGCTAGAATGATTTGGCTGCTAGTAATCAGGTAGATTGCTTGGCTGCTAATACTCAGCTAGATTGGTTTGGCTGCTAATACTCAGCTAGATTGGTTGTGATTCCATGTGGCACAAAGAGGCCCACAGAATTAGGTTGAACTTACATTATATCCTGATCTTAGACTTAACTAGTAACTATATTGTCAGATAAGTCCATGCATTTAATTTTGTTTATATTTCATACCTAAAACTTTCATTCCTTTGTGAGGGTTATTTCTTGCCATTTATTTTCAGATGGTTTCAGTCCTTTGAACATCTTAGAGGTTGTGTTCAATAAAGGGTGTGTTTCATTTTCTTGTATAGACCAAAATAGTTACTATAGTCATCATTCCATCATTGTTTTTTTAATTTATTGATGCATTTCCATTCCGAAATACTCCAATTCCGTTCCGAAATACTCCAATTCTAATTTGATCTCTCATGGGTTTTAATATTTTAGGTATTATTTTAAACAATCAACAAATTTATTTATGAATCCTAGAAATATTTTTGTTACAATTTTGTTTCTAAATAGTAATACACAAGCATACAAGTGTGTTCAGGAATATTTGAAATGTTTTATTCATTAGTATTATTGTTTGCATTTCTTAACATTGAAATTAAGTGCCAATTTTTTATGTTATACAATGTCAGCATTTAGTTGTTTTGTCCCTAGACTTGCGCAGACATTTACATAGATATATTGAATTTTAGTAACTTGTTGTTTTGCTCACATAGAAGTTGTGCTTCAGTTTTGTCAACCAGTAGTTTTGACCATAGAGAAGTTGTAAGTTAATGAATGTAAGTTTAAGTTTGAATCACATCTAGTTTTAACTTAAGGGATTCAATAAAATATCAACACTTAAATGTCCAATTGTTGGCTTGTTGTTGCATTATTTATTTGGATTTATTTTTTTCTTTTATCAGAAATCTAGTGCCTTTGGGTTAGACTAATCATCATAGACGGCCTGAACACTTACCTGCCATGTTGCAACCTATGGGCAGACTTGTAATGTGGCAATGAGCTATTGGTCTCCACTGCCCACAGGTTTGAGCTGTACTATAATGAATGGTCTCGTTTGAGATAAGGGGGGGGGGGGGGGGGGGGGGCTTAAACATCAAACCGAAAAGACTAAACCTTGTTTCCTATTGAACATGTTTTTGGATTGTGTATTGACACTTCACTTGCCCAAATGTCTGTTGACCATTGACTAGTCTTTATCGTGGTACTCTACTCCCCTTTTCGTGGTACCATACTCTGATTTGCAGGGCTAGATAAAGGTATTAGAAAGTCTTGGAATACTATTACATAGGCCATACTATAGAGGACAAGTAGTTGGGTTAGGAAATGGTACACTTGTGGAAATATCTTAGGAGTCCATGACAGAACAATCAATACCAAGAAAAACTGATTTCCATTACATGACCAGTGTTTAAAGCAATTCTGGTGTGGTTGAAAATGCTCAGTATTAAACATAAGTCCACCACAGAGGAACTCTCAGCAACACAACAGCTGAAAGTGGCAGTCCTCACATAAATGTTGTGGTTAATAAGACTAAGACTGCTTTATTGATCCTTACGGAAATTTGTTGTGATTACAAGGACTCTTTTCTCATATAAAGACAACACAACAGAAAAATACATGAAATATTAACAGAAAAATTTAGAGAAAAATATTCCAGTATAATCAGGTCACTTGCTTTGCAGCGCCCCGGAAGTAAAAATAATAAAATAATTAATAAAGTGCACAATCTCTGACCTGAAACAAAAAGAGTGAGGATGATACCTTGACCCAGTATTATCTTAGGGAACTCTTCAGTTATGAGAAATCTGAAAAAAAAAAGTCTCCAAATTCCAGATCACAGTGAGAACATTTTTCTTGTGATTACAATCTCAAGTTTTCTGAAGTCCTTGGTGATAGTTTGAAGACTAAATACACTTCAGCTAAGGTTTTTAAAAAATAAAAATGTCTACAATAATTGAATATCTCTAGTTTTAGTTCAAGATTTCCTAAGGAGGTTAAAGAAATCTGTAGTCCTTACAAAAAATTGAATATGTTTTATTTTTATTAGTATACAGATTAGTGTAATAAAAAATATTAGTCACTCTAAAGGACTGGCTAAGCATACACTCTATTGTATACATTATCCAACCTAAAATAGGTCAGAAACCATACTCTCTGGTACCTCAAAGATAATGAAGCACAAATAAGACTTGTCTGAAGATTAAGGAGGAGTGCAGTATTTTATACGACTATGCAAGTCCTACTTATGATTAATATATTTTGCCACTTCCAGCACAGATTGTCTGCCAATGGTTGGTTCAAGTTCTCTCTTCACCATCTACAACTGTTCTCAGCAGTAGAATTCTGTTTGGTCTCAAATGTAAATCCTGCAGTCTTTTGTAACAGCTCTCCAGCTGTCTTGTCCAGAACCTGCCAGGTGCTCTCTTCTATGTCATTCAAAGCAAGCTGGCACCTAAACTGATCTTTACAGGGGAGCACCTTTCAGCTTGCCAAAAAAGATGGCCTTTGGCATATAGCCATCTCCCATTCTGGATGTGTGTCCTGCGCAGTGTAGCAGTCAAACCCTCTACACTGTCCATACCGGCATTCACAAGAACATGGCTTTTGTAGCCATCTTGCCATTATTAGATATAGTTCCTTTTTTTATAGTGCTCATGTCTCAGATCTATACGGAAGGGTTGAGTGATTGATAGTGTTCACCAGATTGCACTTTAATTCACCATTTTCTTTCATTCCAAAATATTACACTTAGTGCTGTTATATTTATCTATCATTATACATAGTGCTGATATATTTATCTATCATTGTTTCATACTCGCATCTCTGACACAAAGTAAGGAACAACTCTCTAAGTTTAGTCTCTTTATTGAGTAGAACTGAGCAAGTAGTCTACATAACAACACTATGAATTTATTCCGATTGAAGGATATACACTTCTTTACAAGTGAACTAGCAACAGTTGTTTAGTATTAATTCTTTAAATTCAATATATCCATCATTATTTAAATTAAACCCTGAAGTTGAAAATTAAGTAGCGTTTATGCCAAAACAATTCTATTCATTCTTGATAAGATGCCAGGCATTCATTTAGTTTTTTGAAAAGGTTAAGAACAGAAACAAAAATAAAATTGCAGTATAATTGGAAATTGTAAGGCTCTTGAGACACACAGCAGGAATAGCTTTAGGACGGTTGCCATGGAAACTGAAAAACAAAACATTTATATTTTTTTTTGCCAATCAGAGTTACTTCAAATACTGTCACAAGTACATTACAAAAAATTAAGTTTTTTTCCAAATGGCCGAAAAACTATTTATAGGTCAAGCTAAGAAGGGAAAGCACTCTATATTTGTATCAACCTGTACTATCTAAGGCTGCTTCCCTCAAAGAGCAGATAGTACAAAAAAACTGGACAGTTTCTTATCAATCAGATCAACCATACCAGTACAAGTAACAACAAAGTAAGTACTGTGAGGTATAACTAGCATAAGAGTCTGAAACCAAACCAAATAAAAGTTTTACAAGGTGTTGCTCAGACTCCTTACAAATGAACCAAAATAGGTACAGGTTCCAAACATTACCTAGCAACCTTGACATTGTTCAAACAGGCAAGGAGGCTGTGGCATCAAATT
This sequence comes from Biomphalaria pfeifferi, assembly GCA_030265305.1. Lineage (NCBI taxonomy): Eukaryota > Metazoa > Mollusca > Gastropoda > Planorbidae > Biomphalaria > Biomphalaria pfeifferi. The sequence continues at coordinate 3,110,972 of JASAOG010000073.1, forward strand.
TATATACATTTATATATTTGCCTCAATTTTTTCATTCAGTACAAAGCTTGAATGCATCATTACTATACCCAGTAAAATAAAAGGACTAAAGAACATATTCATTTGGAGTAAATGTTAATAAAAAAGGAAGAAAAAAAATTGAAATTGTCACTTGAAAAATAATCAAGTGACACAAATAATAGAAACATTCCCTTGAAGTACAGATATGAAGAAAGAGTGTTGAACTGTAAACAACATATTGTGTTAAATCAGATGCAAATCAGTAAAAAAAAACAACTATTAATAAATTTATTTTATTTTATGAACTCATATTAGCAATGAGTAATGTGATATACATATTATCTATTTTTGTATATATATAAAGTCAATTCTAAAAACATATAGACAAATATTGCTGAATACATGGATATTTAACAAAGAAGTCTCCCCTTGAAAACAAAAAAAAAAAACAACATTCATACTGGCTGAACAGTACATACTGAATCCCTTTAGTATGAAATCATCTTTTCAACAGCTTACATTCAATGATAAAACAGGTCAGCATGAAGCTGAATAAACAGTGCTTTTTAAGAAAGGATAATAAGAAAAAAAAAATAAAAAAATAATAGATTGAAAGAAATGAAAGACTTTGCACTTTCCAATCCAAGCAAGTTTCAGAGAAAAAAAAAAGTTATTTAACTGTACACCAAAACATTTTTTTAAGTTTTCAAGACATTGTGCATCTGTTCAGCCCTTAGAATATTTCACTAGAAATACCACTGGGTCGGTGACAATTTTAGCTTTTGTATGGTAAAAGCAAATGCACGCCAATTTGTGTTGTGTCACTGTGATACATAAATAAGAAGGAACAAAATAATAATTTTTTTCTTGCAAGAAAAGATGCTCAGCCTAGAGGGACATTGTCATAAAGTCTTTCAAGTGAATTTAGCAACAACTTCATCGAGTTCAACCACTGTATAAAAATGTTAATTGCAAATGAAACGAAACATTGAACAATGAAAAATATCTATCACAGTTTCTGTTCAGTTGATCCAAGCATTTGTTGTTTTGTTTGTTTACCGCTTCTGAAAAACAGAATAAAATAGAAAGTTAAACTTTTTATTCACCAAGAATGCAATGAGTAAATAGAGCTCCATTTTAGAAACTAGTTAAAACATAAACCTTTATACTGGAAACAAAGTTGAATTTTCCTTCAGAGCAATAAGACCTATATGTTAGATTTCTTGATGTCATTAATTGATTTTTAAAAAAATATACATAAAGGAAAATAGAATGAGGTCACCTGAGGGAAAATTAAATTTTCAAGCAGGAAGAATGGAACAACTCATTTTTCTTTATAGTCTAGGCCAGAAACATTTGTTTCCTTTTATTATCGCTAACTTAGAAAAAAAAAACAATAACAGAGCCAGACAGGCCTCAGAGTGGAACCCCCCAGGGAACAAGACGTAGAGGATGACCAAAAAGAACATGGCGTATACTAAATGAAGCTGAGAGGACAGAAAGAGCTGGGAAGCCATTAAAAAACTAGCAAGAGACCGTGGAGAGTCGCATGTTTTTACTGAGGCCCTACGTTCCATGAGGAGCGCAAAGGAATGATGATGATGATTATCGCTAACCATATTACTTAGACTCGAGAAGCAGGGGGTGTTGAGGATTGGTTCTCCTAGAATTTCCATTTCATAGTCAATTTTAAGCGTATCTTATAACATTATTCATAACAGACACCATTAAACAAAAAAATAATCCTTGTGCAATTTGAACATTTTCAATAATCCATAACATTTTCAATAACCCATAACATATTCAATAATCCATAACATTTTCAATAATCTATAACATACTGAGTAATCCATAACATATTCAATAATCCATAACATATTCAATAATCCATAATATATTCAATAATACTTTTATCTCCATAACAGTCCTTTATCCCTGTATATCCAAAGAATGATGAATAATCAGTGTCCCCTTTATTTAGCATTATTGATAATCCCTGTGTCTCCATTGCATAATCAATAATCTTTTTATCTATCTATACACTCCAACTCTAAAAAAAAAAATGTATAAAAAAAAGCTTAAAAAAAAAGCAACTCTCAAATTACAGAAGAACTTACTTTTGGTGGAATTTTATTTTCTGGTTTCAATCGTAAATCAGGGCTGAACACATGGTGTGATCTCGAGAGGTTCCTGTTGGCAGGCCCTTCAGCAGCTGTCTCATTAGATAAGTGTGATCTGTGGGATGCTCTAAAACCAAAACAAGCTGATTGTAAATTTACTTCAGAGACTACCAGGCTATGGGAAAGGAAGATAACTATTGCACAATATTCATGACAAATTTTTAAAAAATTTCTTTGTTGATACCAGGGCAAAGCGTTTCAGCTCATTGTTGTGTTCAGATGGAAGCAAAACAGAACTCCAGCTAGGAATGGAACTGAGTTCATTGCACTAACAGGGATGGAAGAAATTTTCAAAAACTTGTCACACACTTTTCCTCAAGGAGCCCTTTAAATGGTGGGCACCAACAAATGTGGAAAAGAAAAAGAAAACGAAAGGGACTTCCAAAGATTACTTGGCATTCAGCCTTGCACTCTAGCCTGAGTATCTTAAGTTTAGATCCTCCTAGGGAAAAAAAACAGGTGAAACAAATTTGCATCTGACAAAAAGATTCAGGTCAGTTAGGACAGGGGGGGGGGGGGCGCTTCAATAGGCATAGGGTCTTAGGAGACAATAGTCTCAACTCTGTTGACAATAACAAATCTGTGCTAATATAATGCAACAATAATAACTTTATAATAACTTTCAAACCAGTGTTATATCATCAGTAGCAGGGCACCATGTGGCTAGGTTAACTTGTGCTGTTACATCATGAGGCAGTCTAGGAGTGAGTTGCAGACAAAATGTTGCTATGAAGATTCAAACACAACACTGGCCAAGGGTCTAGTTTACTATCCCTTTAGCATTTCCATAATGTTAGCAAAGGGATAAAATAATGAATTTCCCACAGAATGGAATCTGTTGAATGGTATTTTAAATTTCAATAAAAGAAGTCAGTTTCAATGACCAGCACAAGGTGACATAACTTACCTTTTTCTTGATGACGTCTGCTTATTTTCTTCTGTTCGCCTTGTTGGGCTGTCTTCTGTTTGTCTCATTGCTGCCCTGTCTTCCATCTGTCTCAAAACAGTTCGACTGTCTACATTAGATTTTCTATCCCCACCTACATATAAAAATGTTAAAAATTAAAAAAATAAAACTGAAAAAAATAAATAAATTACTAAGATGTTGAAGACAAATGTTACAATGTGATACTTCAATATTATAAAGTATCAAGGACTATATGGAATCAAATTATCATTACCAAAGATACTAAATCAAACAAAGCTAAAAGGATCAGTTCTACTAATAAAACGTAAATTCTGAACACTGCAAACTTTCAGAACAATTCTGTAGTCTACTAACAACAGCAAGTTTTCCTAATACTAAATAGGTATTTCTGTTCAGAAATAATAAATTTTCCCAAATGCTAAACAGAGAAAAAAGATATGAGATGATTCAAAAGTAAAAGCTGGAAGATGAATTTACCGATTCTCTCCTGCCCTGTTGTTCTCATTGATTTAGAAATACTGGCGTCTTTTTTTGTGTAAGGTGAGGCACCTTGACTGACATCATCCTATTGAGTTGAACATTAACAAAAAATATTCATTTTCACATGCAAATAGAATGTTCCCAGTACAAATGTCCTCTGCATTGTAAGTTCTTAGGGGTGTCACTAACAAGTAAAATACAAGTCAAAACGTAATTAGTGAGCCCTGTTACAGTAAGTAAAGAAACATTTAGACACAAGCTCATTATTTTAGTCAAATTATTTCTCAAGTATATAGTAAGTAGATTAAAGTTAGCCCTTTCAGACCTTAAGATCTATGGAGCAGAGTCATCTGTAAAAATCATCAAGAAATTCACAATCACAGCAGTCACTGAGATTCGAGCCTCTCAGTTTGGAAGCCAAGCGCTTAATCCCTTAACAACAGACCCTCTTCCTCAGATTAAAAGTAATCAAGTTCCTCTTTCAGACCTTGCAATCTATAGGGCAGATGATGTAAAGGTCATGTTTCTGTGGCCCAGTTAACAAGGGTGTCATTGTCATGTGGCCAACACAACAACCAACCACCTATACTTTTCCCCGACTATTGTCAATAATACAGTAATCTAAAATAAAGTGGCTTGATTACAGCTGGGTAGACTAAAGATGCCCTAAAGATAGCCAAATCAAAAACCCCAGTCTTTATCAGGATTCAAACTTGGGACTCCCCAATTCGGAAGCTAAGTACTTAACCACTCAGCTACCAAGCCTGCTTTCACCATCTTTGATTTGAGACATTTAGAAATGACAGACCAGAAATTTGTTTTACGTTCATTAAATTTTTTAGCCACATATTTTGTAGTCTCTACCAGGAAAAACATTTTCTTTGCTATTACTTAAGACACATTTGTGAATTATCTAATAACCTTGAAACATCATTAAGTGCTTTGGTTAGTCGTTGAAAAAAAATGTAAAACTAAAGTATTTTTTTTTAAATGTTACTTGTAAAAACTGATTCAATCTGGCTCTGGTTCGTTGTTCTTGTTTACTAACAGTAAAATCTGGTCCATCATCATCGCCATGGCTGTTATGTCTTGAGAGGCGTCTTGGTGGTTTCGTTACAGCAGGGTCAAAACTAGAATGTAGTTTAGAAAAATTATAATTACACACACAAACTAAACTAAGTGAATATAAGATAAAGAGTCAAAAAGAAATATAAGAGCTCAGGATTAAGTTTTGACTCCCAATTAAATTATTTAATAATTCAAAAATATTTGAGCTATATTAATAACAAATTTATTTTTTTTTGGTTGTATTATTAACAAATCAATATCATGCTTTCATGACTTGGTCATATATTTCAGTAATCAAAAATAAAGTGACTTGATTATAATCAGGAACACATGGTTGTAGAAATTAAACTTTTCTATTACAAACTTCATCAACAAACTAACAACTCACCGACTGACTGGGTAACTGCTGTATTTGTTACTTGTAGACTCTAGAGGCCTCATAGCTGTCAAAGGCTTCTTGTAATTTATATTTTCATCTGCATCTCCACCATCTTGACCTACATAGTTAATGAGGGATGGAGAAGACTGGCGGTGCCGAGACCTTCCACTTTTCTCCGGCATCATGGTAGAGGGATAATTTCTGACAGATCTCATTTTTACATTGTGAGAACCTCTGCTGCTAGAGACAAATGAAGAATCCTCTCTTTGTGTAGAAGTTGCCTCTCTGTGTGGGGGTTGTTCATTTGCTTGGCATAAACTCTAGAAATGTTTTTTAATTTGGTGTAAAGGTACAAATAGAAATGAAATAAGATGTAGCAGAAGAGTGGGGTAACTCTTGTCTGCCAAGGTGAAGGTCCTAAGTCCTGGCGGAGACCAGATTTTCATTTTGTATTTCAGGATGTCCACCTAGCTCTAATGGGAACCTGGCATCTGTTGGGGAAAAGTGAAGATGGTCGTTGTGCTAGCTACATAATCAGCTTGGAGGTAATGGCCAAGTGAATGGATGAGATATACCAGATCTGGCTTATAGACTTTGAAGCTCTATTAAATCTGGCTTATAGACTTTAAAGTTCTCTTAAATCTGGTTTAGTTTATAGACCTTAAAGTTCTCTTACATATGGTTTATAGACCTGAAAGTTTTCTTAAATCTGGTTTATAGACCTTAAGGCTCTCTTCAATTATAAATCCAAAACAAAAACATTTAGAACCCATTCCACTATATGCTATCACAAATAGATATAATTATGTTTTTTTTTTAAATATTCCACTCAATGTGTAATTTTTATTTTCAATTATTGTCTATGAGATACAAGATGATTGTCTGGTTGCGTGGTATGATATTTGGACTATTGTCTCAACAGTCCCTGGTTTGAAACTTGCAGCAGCCATCCACCATCATTAGCACACAGTGAAACCTTACATTAGGTAGATACAGTACCACTTTTTTGTACCCCAAGAATAAAATACTAAATGTAATGAAGACAGACCTGGTGTTGAAATGAACTGCTAAATGTAATGAAGACAGACCTGGTGTTGAAATGAACTGCTAAATGTAATGAAGACAGACCTGGTGTTGAAATGAACTGCTAAATGTAATGAAGACAGACCTGGTGTTGAATGAACTGCTTAATGTAATGAAGACGGGGCTGGTGTTGAATGAACTGCTAAATGTAATGAAGACAGACCTGGTGTTGAATGATGATTTCTGATGGAAACATTTCTTCACAGAATTCACAGGGCAACATGAAGTCATCGTCTGAAGGAGACAACTTGGGAACTACGTGATCAGTTCTGTAACATTGTTACAAGTTTGAACATCAAATCAAATTAGAATGAAAAATTATAATAAAACAAGAAAAATTCAACAAGCACAAACCACCTTCACAAGTTCTACAGAGACCATGGCAAGAGCAAAGAGGCTTAAGCTACTCTTCTTATGCAAAGTTTTAAAAGCTGCTGGTAACTTTCAATCATAATGTACAGCACAAGAAGTTAACTAACTGTAAACACTGTTTCCTGTTGCATTGGTGTGTTAACGGCACTAAAATACAAATGCAATAAGAGACAATGGACCATCTCATAGAAATGAGCATTAGCTATGCTCGGAACCATGTTGCCCACATAGCAGTTCACCCCACTCCAGGCAGCTGATGTATCAAAAGCAACGGCAAGTGCCAATACAGTTTGAGATCAGTGAATTGTAGGCTCTTCCAGGGTGTAGTACACTGTGCTACAAGATGCCTTAAGGTCCTCAAGTTTGACTCCCAAAGCCTTTACCCTATTAGGGTACAACCGCAAGGTTTTAACTCAGAGTTTTTATTCTCCTAGGTGTGACAATAAAATAAGTTAACATTATTTTAGTACGTTAAGAAATCACAGGATATTAAGCAGTGTTTATATTTTACCTTGGCATTGATCTGAGATTATTAATTACTGGGATGGAGTGACGACTCATACTCATCTGTGGACTTGAGATCTCATTGTTAAGGTCAGGGACACTTTGACTTAGTTGGAAAAATCTTGAAATTTGACAATTTTCCTGCAGAATAAATTGAGATAAAAACTTGGATTGGCACAAACAAGGGGAAAAGATCATTGTAGGAGATTTGGAATGTTCAACAAAATTTTTTTTAATATTTTTTTATAACTTTTTTTGGCATGGCACAGAGAATACAACATATTATTTTACTTTTTTTTTTTCAGGCTACAGTTAGTACCACAATTAGGAAGAGAACCCTAATATTTTACAAAATAGTAAATTTATTCCATGGCTATAATTTACAATCATTCTCATAATGAAACTTTTTTTTTTAAATAATGTAGACTCTAAACTCATACATATTGTATAATTTTAGTTTGAGGCTAAATTTATATTTTCTAATCTTTATTATTATTATTTTATGCAATTTCAGCTTTCAATTCCTCTCAATTTCCACTCTCTTCATGAGCAGGCGTTGGTCCAAATGCACAACATGGTATGAATGTAAAGTGGGGCACGTGAAATTAAAAGAAAAAAAAAAGAAGAAAAAAGGAGAGAAATCATTTATTTTAAGCTAAAATTCACACAATCCAATTAACTTGATCCAATTTTAAGCTAAAATTTCACACAATCCAATTAACTTGATCCAATTTTAAGCTAAAATTTCACACAATCCAATTAACTTGATCCAATTTTAAGCTAAAATTTCACACAATCCAATTAACTTGATCCAATTTTAAGCTAAAATTTCACACAATCCAATTAACTTGATCCAATTTTAAGCTAAAATTTCAAATAGTAATCTGGCTGGTTAGCTGAGTTGATGGAGCACAGCGCTAACAAAGCTATGGCCATGGGTTAAATCCCCATAGTGGACATTTTTTTCCCATTATTTTTTAAGCAAATAAAATATAAATGTTTAGTTTACTGTATTATTTTAACATAGAAATTGATTTTCTAAATAAATATTTATATTATTTGTTTTGTGTACAGAATTCAAATAGCCCTGTTCTCTGTCAGTTGTTTTTAAAAGCATCTTGGGATTACATTCAGTTTGTTGACAGCACTATAGGAGTCCAAGTGCTATTATAGTTACAAATTAAATATACTCTTCTAACCAATAAAGATTTTTAAAACTACAGCAGTAATTTGTTTTAAATATACAACTTCTGATTTTTTTTATTCAATTCTCAGAATTCCAATTCTTAGTGGAAAAATGCAAAGACAATATTCACTATCTCACCACGTGGTCAAAATAAGTGTGCAGTGCTACTTCCAGGTCACAGAACTCACACGGAATCTTGGTCTCCTCGTCAACATCATCATCTAGAGAGTTTTTAAGTGTAGAGAGAATAAATTCATATCCACAAATATTTCTTTTAAAATAAATCTAATGACAAGATAAAATAAAGTTCTTTTGGCAAGTTTGTAAAATTATATCACCACAAGTTGTACCATCAAAAGTTATACCATCATAAGTCATACCATCATAAGTTATACCATCCTAAGTTATATCATCATAAGTTATATTATCATAAGTAATATTATCGGAAGTTATATTATCATAAGCTATATTATCATAAGTTATATTATCGGAAGTTATATTATTATAAGTTATATTATCATAAGTTATATTATCGTAAATTATATTATCATAGGTACGAGAAAGAGGTCAAAAGAGAATGGCTAAAGATATTTCAAAAGAGAATGGCTAAAGATATTTCAAAAGAGAATGGCTAAAGATATTTCAAAAGAGAATGGCTAAAGATATTTCAAAAGAGAATGGCTCAAGATATTTCAAAAGAGAATGGCTAAAGATATTTCAAAAGAGAATGGCTAAAGATATTTGTTTGTTAATGTAAAAGAAAGGAGAAAAAAAGGTTCTCATTACTTGAATCAGGTTCTTTATTCAATCTTGAGGGTTGCAGAAGTTCTTTACTAATGATGGGTGACAACGGCTTCTTAATGGTTACATGGGTTTCAGTAGTACTACTCACTAAATCAGCTGATAAATCTACCGGCCTTTTGTGGTGTATGACAGCCAAGTCACTGTCAATATCTACATCATCCTGGAAATTGTGAGTTTATATTGGCAAGTGCTAGTAAACTAACTTAACATGAGTATTCAGCTAATGACAATAAAAAAGCATCCTGACAGTTATGTCTGAGAAGCAATAAACGAGGAGCATGTGAAGGGTTTATTAAAAGATTGGCATCGAAGTGTCTCATCACTGACAAATAATGTAAAATAAATTTAAATGTTATAAGTATTTTATTAAATTACTTTTATATAGTGCATCTTTCATGCTATCATCATCCTCATCACCAAACTCCATTTTAGTGAGGGCTTGAGAGGCTCAAGCTCTGGACAGAAAAACCTGCTGTTTCATCTAGTGCATGCATGTACAGGTGGAGAATTTGTGGGTTTCCAGACCTGTCAAGTCTAAAGCAGTCAAACAGAATATAAGACATGGTTTCCTCTTCTTCACAACAGCATGGTCAGTTTGTTATTTTACAATCTCTTTTGTGGAAATATGGGGGGGGAGAGGACTCCCCGCTGCCTTTAGGCACTCAGAAAACACAACACAGCTCAAGTCTTGATTTCTTTCTAAATTGTACTAAATGTACGCAGCTATTTTGGTCTTAATCATATTATTAGAATATGACTCTAGGTTTTACATTAGAGGCGCAGTGGCTGTGTGGTAAAGCGCTTGGCTCTGAATCGGGGGTCCTATGTTCGAATCCTGGCGAAGACTGGGATTTTTAATTTCGGAATCTTTGGGCGCCTCTGAGTCCACCGAGCTCTAGGTATCTGACACTAGTTGGGGAAAAGTAAAGGCAGTTGGTCATAGTGCTGGCCACAAGACGCCCTTGTTAACCGTAGGCCACAGAAACAAATGACCTTTACATCATCAGCCCTATAGACCACAAGATCTGAAAGGGGAACTTAACTTTACTTAGTTTTACATCAAACTAAACATTAAATAGTTTTTAAATGCAGTCAATCTAAACATTAACCTGTTCCCATTCTTGTGCCAGCTGTAAAGCCAACATCTCATCATAATCAATATCATGGGAGATAGCAGAGTCATCTGCCAGCTCTGGGGGAGATTCTGAAAAAAAAAAAGGCACATAATTACAGACTTGACCACAACAAAAGTTAACAATCATTGATGATCATTAAATAGTTTCATGAGCAATCCATTAAATTGGATAAGTGATAACCTCTTTACTTTAAATTATTTACATGTGTATATATATATTAGAATTAGATGAATTACAGAAATGGGAATCAAATTGGAGCATGTCTTTCCACCCAGAAAAATGTCAGTTGTTAAGAGTAACAAAAAAACTAAAACAAATTAATTCCACTTATCTTATTCATGGCAAACCAGTAACACAGACTAAAAACGCAAAATACCTAGGTGTTATAATAAATGAAAAACTGTCATGGAATCCACATATTGATGAAACTATAAAAAAATCAAACAAAGCATTAGGATTTATTAAAAGAAATTTCTATAAATCAAATAACATAAAACTAAAATGTTATTTAACCTTGGTTAGGCCAATAATAGAATATGCATCCTCCGTTTGGGACCCCTCAACTCAAGAAAACATTAAGAAACTGGAACAGACACAAAATAGAGCAGTGAGATTCATAACAAATGAATATTCACATTTGACTAGAGTAACACCTATAGTAAAATCACTAAATTTAGAAAGCCTTCAGGACAGAAGACTCAAAAGTAAAGTAGCAATTATACATAAAACACTGAACCATAATCTTCAAATACAAAAACAAAATTTAATAAAATACTCTGAAAGACACAAAGATAAAGGCACATTCCTCGTCCCATATGCTAGGACAAATGTGTACAAATACTCCTTCTTCCCTAGTGCTATTAGAGCATGGAATGGGTTGCCTGAGCTAGCCAGGAAAACCAGTGACTTGGCAGAATTTAGGTCATTGGTTAATATGCATGACTAAATGCATGACGCGTAGGACGTAATCATCTTCTTTTTTGAAGTAACGTCTGTTTTATATAAGATAAGATATACACAGTATATGTCAAATAGAAATCATTTATACACCATAAGCCTTACTAAAAAGAAATCTTTACCCCCATTTTAGCAAACAAATAGTAAGGAATTAAGGACGAGGAGATACATGTGCGATTTTTAAAGCTCAACTCTCACACCTGTCAACAAAATAAAAATTAACGGGGTTTTAAACTCAGGATATGCTCAAGATGTGTCTAATTTAGCCTACCCAAACATAACCTGTTTAGATGGATGAGCATTTAACTGAAATACATTTTTCTTAGGCTATTACAAAAGGTCAAATTCTATCAGGCCCCACACATAATGCTAGCCAGTGTCTGTAGGCATTATTAGTATAACCTTTCTTCCTCTTTATTTTAATAACTTTGACTTTATTACCTCCCCTCCCCTAATATTAAAATAAATCCGTTCACTTGAATCACTCACTTTTATCCCTGTGTACATTCACATCAGACTTTTTGTACACAGCACTTGTGGACAAGCCATTACTGACTGGATTACTCAGAGTGACGTTACTTTTGTTGGTGTTGAATGGGAACAGGAAATCTGTGTGTGGGTCAGTGAAAAAATCTCCTACACCAAATTCTGAACCATCTGAAATAAGTTTATTAACATGATACAAACATCAAAGGTCACCCAAGTACTTGATACAAACACAAGCAGATATTAAAAGTCGCATCTAACTACCAGATAAAACACACATACACAGATACTAGAGATCATTAAAGTATTAGATACGAACACATATGTACACCGAAAGCTAACTGAATATGTAAGGTTAAGGGGTTAACTGCATATTTTTTGTAATGGTATTTCTTAAAATAACAAATACATAAAAATAAAAAATTCTAAACCTGCACCAACAGCCTTTTTCTCTTTCTATTAAATTTGTTTTAAAAATTATAAATTATAAAAAGTTTGATTTATAGTTTATAAATATATTTTTTTCATAAATCATTCCCTTATCTAGTCTCCCATGACAACAGAAGCCAACAATGACTGGACCAGACCAATTTAAATAACATCTTTACCACCCTAACAAAAGAGTTATTGCACTGAAAAGTGTTTTACTATATTCCTCAGCAGGTGATTGATTTGAGACGAGCAACCAAAAAATAATAATAAATCTCATACAATTTAATGCCAAATTGTTCGCTTTATTTGATGCCTGAAATAGCAATCCCTGTTACACTTGTAAACACATAACTACAATCACTGTTTATAATTGAATTTCATAAAATGATAGAATAGCTCCTTAAAAACAAAGTTTATCCTTTAATGGGTACAATGTCAAATACCTGTGTCTAGCATCCAAATTCATCTCTCTTGTTTATATCCTATACTTTTTTTTAAACTAAGAGATTTTGCTACTGAGAATATATTTCCTTAATAAACCCCTCTTAATAGACTAGTATTGTATTTTGTCAGAATATTCTAAGATCTATTATAATTATTTTGTAATTTTTTTTAAACATTCAGAATAAAGATGAATAATGTTAGTCATGTGACATAGATAGCAAATCTAAAATGATAAATATAGTCCGAATTACAAAATAAGACTATTTCAAAATAAAAAAAGACTATTTGGGCATTCAAAATAAGACTATTTGGGCATTCAAAATAAGACTATTTGGGCATTTAAAATAAGACTATTTCAAAATAAAACAAGACTATTTGGGCATTCAAAATAAGTCTATTTGGGTATTCAATTATAAGACTATTTGAGGATTCAAAATAAGACTATTTGGACATTCAAAATAAGACTATTTGGACATTCAAAATAAGACTATTTGGGCATTCTTAGAGAGTTACTTCATATACTTCTTTAATTAGTGATTGTTTTGACTGCTAATATTTCATACCATTATTTGAAAGACAATTTGTGGTAATTAACATAGTTATCAATTGATTAGAAGGTCTCTAATTAAATTTGTGTGTCAATGAACGAGCTCTCCAGTCATTGAAAAGCACTGTACAACAAGTTAACATTCTCAAACACATACACAACAAATTTTACATTAAGCACATACATCAAAACTGTTTCAGAATCTACAGGTAACAACATCAAGAGAAATACTCCCTGAATCGAAACAAAAAGATCTCATGACTACTCACTTAATAGCCGCTGTAATTCCTCCATGCTGTAGACTCCTGGCTCACTCTGCGGCAGCTGCTGGGGTGGTTTGGGCTCAGGGTAGGTGCATCCAGAGCTTTCATGTCTCAACATGTCCTTCAGCATGATGTACTGCTGGCAGAGAGGGCAGCACTCTGTCCGGGTCCCGCAATAGCCCATGTGTGATTCTAGCTCTTCTTTTGTGACGGACAGGTCACAATAAGTGCACTGTAATAATTTCTTGGCACAGTCATCTGCCTATAAAATAATGGAAAGAATCTAATTAAGCATGTACAATAAAAATTGAGTAAAATTGAGTTTACATTTTTTTACAGTGGTTAGCAGGTCATTGTGAAGTCTGATTGTTTCTATCCTGTTTCTAATCAAACTCTATGGCCACATCACAAGGTCCTCAGGGCTTGCAAAGACCTTCCTTCAGGGAACAGTACAAGGAAGAAGTAATGGGGAAGACATAGGAAGCGATGAAAAGATAAGATCAAAGAATGGTCAGGCCTGTCATTGAATGAAATTCTATCCAAGGTAAAGGACAAAGAGGAATGGAGAAAAATGATTGACAGATCTTGTGTGGTGCCCCAATGGTTAAACAGACTATGGGATAGGTGAAGGTAGTAAAATTATATATATAGTTCGTCCATCGTGGTTTGATGATGACCACTTTGTCATCCAGGGGGCTGAAAGGCTTTGCACTGGGGTTTTATGCCTCCTCATGTGGCTGGTGAGACCTATGTGAGCCCGGAATGTTCAGCCGCACACTGGGCAGGTTATTCCAGCTGGAGCTAGTGTCGTTTGTCTTGCTTTTCTTCTCTGGCGTTTTTCTTCTGCCAGCGTTAAAAATTATAACTAAATTTTCAATAAATGTCAATCACAAATGCTTTCTAGAGCTTTAATATTTTTGAATAACCTTTAGATGCTGTGTTAAACAAAACATGTTATTTCAACACAATTAGCAACATTTGTCAATTTAAAATTTGAGTTACAACTGAAGAACATTTGAATGATATGTAATAAGAGTGGAGTTGGGAAATCTTATTTGAAACACATTTCTAATAATACATCTAACTTAACTAAACCCTTTTTATTCAGAATAAAATAGATTTTCTAAAGACTAAGGGCCACATTGTTATCACTTGACTTACTAAATGTTTTGCCATTGCATCCTTGGTAGTTGTCTTGCCACACTTTTCACAGGGAACTTGAGCATGAAGTTCTTGGAAATGTTCCTCAAGCTCTGCCCTAGGAACTGGTTCATTGCAGTCTTTACATAGTACTATGTGCCGGCGACAGTGAACTTCATGCATCACGAAATTAGCACTAGCTATATCTCGTTTACTGAGCATATAGACAAAAAAAAAAGGTTAATGTTCAATGGTAACAATGATATAAATTTCAGAACTACAATACCTCCAACATCTAATGAACCTTTAACAAAACAAATATAAACAACAAAAAGATATATTTATAATTTATTTCAATGTATGTTTTGTTTAATCAAAAGCCGTTAGTGATTTTAAAAAGTAAAGTAAAGTAACCCTTTCAGACCTTGCGATCTGTGCATGGGACAGATGATATAAAGATCACCCGTTTCTGTGGCCCATATTTAACAAAAGTGCAATGTGGCCATAACAACAACCAAGCCTCTTTACTTTTCCCCAACTAATGTCTGTAGTCATTAGAGTTGGGTGGAGCAGAGTCGACCTAAAAATCCTGAAATTCAAGCATCGAGTCTTCACAGAGACCCGAACCAGAGACCCCTCAGCTAGGAATCACTAATAGTTCTCATGCACCCTTTTCAATGTTATCTTGTTTAATCTAAAGCCCATAGTGATTAATTGTATAAGAACTATAAAACAAAATTTATGTCTATCAATATTATTGATTTATATACAAATTTTAAATGTCAACTTTGATTATAGTGCTTATATTTACAAGAATTCACTGCAACAAGAACCAACCAATTAAAGATGAAGCTGTCAAAACTAAAATGAGCTTACCAGTTCTGACACAGTTTAGTATCATCTGCCATATTTGAAAAAAACTTAAAAACTTGCAAGTCTGAAAAATAAAAATACATGAAATGCATCAAATATATTTATAGATCTATTTGTCTTTTTTTGTTTACAAGTAATGAACTGAAAATTGAGACAAGTGCACTTAAGGCATCTAAATTATGCTCCTATTTTTTACATCTTTGTCATGACTTGTTTTGGAGAGTATTATTGTCTCCCATATTACATGACATCATTTATATTCAGTGCTTTTTTGTGGAAAAAAAGGTGCCCGTACTCAGTGATGGATTGCCTAACTTTTAACTATTAATAAATTAACAATAAACGTTAAAAATTTTTTAAAAAGTAATAATTTTTTCCCCACGTTGAAAAAGATGCCAGTACGCCGTACTGGTGCGTACCGTCACAAAAAGCACTGTGCATATAATATATATAATACAAGTTCAGAGGTGCATCATATATGGCAACTTTGAGGTGCTACACCGAACGGCCCAGTTTCTTGCCAGAGCACTATGGGAGGATTAGTCTTTCCTGCTCTGTTTTTCAATAGGAGTTTATCTCAGGTAACACTTATATTCCAATCACATTTATACTGTTAGCTTTTAAATAAAATTTAAAAAGGAGGTGTTTCAACGAATAATAATGAATTTAACACATTCTCCTGTAGTGCACAAGGCAAAATCGTAATAAGAAATATTATTGGGATTAATAAATCTGATTTTTTCAATGAATAAACATGACCTAGATCGAGATATCTAGAATATGTAATTTATGAATGAAAGAAAAAGAGAGGTATACACTAAGCGTGTAGTGTCACAACCTATCAAACAGGCAGTGGAGGGAAGAGGGAGAGAGTCATGAAAAGAATTATAAGCATCTATGGGAGGGAGGGGATGTTAAGGTGTAACAAAACAAACATCCAAATTATGAAAAAAAGAAGAGGGTCCTTGGATGGGATATAAAAGAAAGAGATAGAGAGAATACATGTAGCCTAGTTGAAAATATCATGTTTATTAAATTATAATAATTAATTTATAGATCTATAATTTATATAGATTTATTTCTGTCTGTTTCTACACATAGATTATATATGTAGGCCTATATAAATAAATAAACTATAAACGATATTGTTACGAGTCTCACTATCCAGGCTCTCTGCAAACTGCACCATACACCACCAACTTAAAGAACTTGACAACTCAGGGCTCCAAAGTAACGTAACACGTTAATAGTTGAATAAATAACAGCCAATACTGTACAATTGGCAACCTGTACACTGTACAAATATCTCTCCGCCGTATCAACTCTTGCACTGGGCTCTCCGTCTCGTTCCGGGCTTGCACTGGGTTCGACAGTCCAGGACTGACTTCACACACTAGGCTCGTTGTGTCGGACTCGATCACAGACCAAGATCAAGACACCAGTCGTCTCAACTGTACTTGACAGTGCTCCCCTCTGAACCGTCGTAATGCTCTGTACAGAACCACACCGTTGAACTGTGCTGTAGTGAACCTTCAGACGTGAACCCCTTTTCTGAACCGTCTTGACTGCGTCACCTGCGCTCTTATATAGCGTCCCTACTGGCCTTCTTGAACCGGACAGAACGCCGCTTGACGTTTCTAGGTGGTCAGATGACTACAACTCTCGTGACGCTACTGAGAGCTCTGTTCACGATCCTTCCCGAACCGTCCTGTTGACACTCGACTCGGCTTACCGTCGTAGCTAGTCACGGTTAACCGCTCGTCTAGCGCTGGCCAGGGGTGATTTGCGTCGGCTGACTACACACACACCACCACCCCCATCTGTGCCACCACCAGGTTTACAACAATATATAAGTATATATGAGAGAGAGAGATTAGAGAGACAGGGGCAATATACTCTAAATACATATTGAAGAAGTGAATCTACTTCTTTTAATGCAATCTAAATAATTTTTAATTAACACAGATATAATTTATTAACTCAGTGTGCGCTACAGGAGAAAGCACAAAAACTGCGTTCAGTATAGAAGCATGAAGTGACCCAATTTATTTTAAAATAAAATCTTGACTATGAGTGGTAATTCAAAGAAACACAGCGAATTTTATAGTCCTTTAGTTCCAGAATAAGAATCTTTCAGTTTTTTTTTGTAAGTAAAACTGTCACCGAATAAAAAAATAAAATAAAAATTTGACCTAGTTCCCAAATATGGTGTGCCTTACATAAACTATAGATCTAAATCTAGATTAGATAGAATAGATCTAGATTCTAGTTCTAGTGAATCTGGTCTAAATTTAAAATTACTCTAAATCAAATCTATCTTACTATCTAATTATCTTATTACTATAGTATATTTAACTATATATTATATCTATTAGTATTACTAGTATTACTAGACTAACTAGTGACTAACTATGACTTAACTCTAGTCACTAGTTTTAGTATAATCTAGCTAGTATATTAATTATAATATTTCTAGACATCTATAATTTAAGTATAATCAGTATAATCTACTCTAATCTAGAAGTAGAATCTAGACTGTACTTATACTCTCTATTATGTTATACTCTATACTCTATCTCCTATGAGTATACTATAATTACTAGTTAGTATTCTAATAACAATAAGGCATAAGCCATGATAAGGCTTATTAATACTAGTTTACCAAAACAACTATAAAACTAGCTAGATCTACTCTCATCTAGATCTATAAATTATCGAAAATGTGTAGATATTATCTAGATTTAGAATATAGATCGTACATTTATCTAGATTTAGAATATCTAGACTAGAATTTAGATGAATCGCACAGACATCTGGTCAATCTCCTATTGAAAACGAAACTGATTGGTTGCAATTCGTAGTTTTGTTTACAGCTCTAAGCTATGGTACTTGCGGTGATATATAGGCTGGTGATGGACCTTGACATAAGAGTAGACACTATTATATCACTATAAAATAAAATCTATATCTAGTCTAGATCAGCGGTTCTCAAACTGTAAGTCAAACGACGATTTACCAAGTGTAACCAAGGGTTGTCAAAAACCAAAAACCTCGTGACAGGGGCGAACTAAGTGTCAAAATCAGTCCTGGCATTACTAAACCATTCGGCCCACAAATTGATTGCTATACGACGTACATTTATCGTTACCTGCCCTCAAAATATAAAGTATACAGTTTTGATAATCGAAAACTGAACGCAAGAAAAAAATTTAAGCATGCAAAATTTGGTTTTGATTAGCCTAATTTAACTTTCTGTATTTCTACAACCAGATGAACTTAAAGGCTATTGGAAATCTCAGCTTGTACATTCAATTGTAAAAATTGTAAAATTACATCTTTACATACTTGGATAGAATAGGCCTAGTTGGAATGGAATACTCAAATTTATTACATGATTTTGAAACGATTTGATATAATTAAAAAGAGTGAATCATAATACCTAAAAAACGAGCAACAATAAAGTTATTTAAAATTTATTAAGGATAAAAAGGTCCATCATCAACTAGCTTAAAATTTATCAACAACCTTAAACGTGAAAACTTGCAAGTATTCTTTTGTTAAGTTGCTTTACAGCATATTCCTTAAACATTTCAACGTGCTGATACTTATTGCACAAGTTACTTGCGTAAGCACTAACTCAAAAAGATAAATGAATATGCCAATTACATTTACGGTACTTATTGTCCTTCAAAGTTGCCCGACGAGCCTTGGTTAGGCCAATAATAGAATATCACAAATCATCCTCTGTTTGGGAACCCTCAACTCAAGAAAACATTAAGAAACTGGAACAGACACAAAATAAAGCAGTGAGATTCATAACAAACGAATATTCACATTTGACTAGAGTAACACCTTTAGTAAAATCATTAAATTTAGAATGCCTTTAGGAAAGAAGACTCAAAAAGTAAAGTAGCAATTATACATAAAACACTGAACTATAATCTTCAAATACAAAAACAAAATCTAATAAAATACTCAGAAAGACACATAGATAAAGGCACATTCCTCGTTCCATATGCTAGGACAACTTTGTACAGAGCTATTAGAGCATGGAATGGGTTACATTGCCTGAGCTAGCAAGGAAAACTAGTGACTAAGCAGAATTTAAATCATTTGTAAATATGAATGATTAATGCACGTAGCACGTAATCATGTAGGCCCATTTGGGTACAAGCCCACTGGGTATTTTCCCGGTTGCTCACAGAGCCAGTCCCCCCCCCCCCCCCCCCAATTGTGAAAATTTGTGTGTGTGTGTTTATTCCGACGAAGACACTGTCACGAGAATTATAAGAAGTGATGAGCAACTTAGTTAGTTCATTTAAACGAATTTGCTGCCGCTACTTTTTGGTTTAACAATAACTGGTCTTAGCCAGACGGTTATAAACTTCCTTTAAAAGTGACGCTTATTTGATACTGTGCGTGTGTGAAGTGGTCTACCACGTTAAGGGGGGGGGGGGGCTTCATTCGCGGGCATCCTTACTGGGTGCGCATGACTACTGAAACATGCCTTCTGTTTTTCCTAGGCTTATTGTGAGCTTTACCGGGCAATGAGTAGACCAGAAAAAAGAGATGCATGGCGGCAACTGAATCGTGCGGAACAGGCGGTCCTAGCCCAGTTCCGTGTCGGACACTGTCCAATTGGTGCTTAACTCGGACGGTGGAAGGAGAACTACGACACACGGTGTCGCCATTGCATGGAGGACGACGAAACAATAGACCACATTCTTTACGAATGCAGAGTTCTGCACGAAGGACGATTGGGACAAGGATTAGATAGAGAGATAACTGGTTCATGGCCGACACAAAGGCTGTCCTTGTACGGGGATAAGGCAACCTTAAGACTCACTGCTCGCTTCCTCTCACGTGCTCTAAGGGAGTAACTCTCAGCATGCTGTTCGTTGTCAATGGGGTTTCTGACTCGGCTAAGACCAATGGGGCTTTTGGGCGCCTCCAAGGCGTGGTGTGGCGGAATAAATCGCTTGCCTCTAAAAATAACTGTCTACCAAGCAGTGAACCCTTTTATATGGATCTGAGACATGAGCAGCCTATTATGCATAAAGAAACGAAGACATCGTGAACGCTTTCACCAAAGATGTCTGCCCTCCGTCATGGACATACGATTGCAAGGCCGCATTACAAATAGCGATTTTCTTGCGATTGCCGGTATGGAAGGTACGCGATGTAAAGAGAACCCTAATCGACCTACGGTGGACAAAGGTTGCGTTTGATGTGACAAAATGTGTAGGTATGTATGAATGCAAAAACAACAACAAAATGGAAAAATTGGTTCACCCCTCCCCCCCCCCCCCTTTCCCCCCAAAAAATGATTTGTTACTTTATAAGATATATTTAAACCACTATTCAAATATATACTTTTAAATTTAAAATTGCAGCTCTTTATATTTCAGGTGCTTTTTAAAATTGTTTTATTACTATGCCCGCACATGACTTAGACACATAATTTGTTTGTTTGCTGTACTTGATCGGTCAATTTTTTTTACGACATAATAGGTATCAGAATATATACATAGAACAAAAAAATATATATAGGTCTGTGTTTCAGACGTAATTGTTGGCAAGGGAGGTCACCTTGTTTACTTCCCACACGTGTTGAGCACTTCAATCGGTTTTGTGTTTGACTACGAATCTGTAGACTAGTGTAGTACAGACTAAATTTACAGCCCAAGATTTGTATTTTCTAGAATAGTTGAGTGCCCTAAATTAATATTTCAAAATGGCTCAACCAGAACTGAGTGAAGCTGCTTTAAAATTTGTAAATGAATTAGAAATGGAAATGATGGTAGACATGTACAACCGGTAAGCTTCAGACTTCAGTCAATGAAATTCAAAATATGAATCGTTAGTTTATTATTATATTAATTATTAATAATCTATCAGAAGTTCAGTCTTTATCATCACTTTATGTCTCTAAGTAGTCTAAGTTATACATTTTATTTTTCAGTTTTTAGAGCTATTAGATCTACTCATTTAGATCTGAATCTGACAATCTAGATAGATAGATATTTATATAGATCTATAATTCTATATTATACTATAGTCTATATAATATTATAATCATTATATATAGATCTAGACTATTCTAGTCAAAATATAGTCTTTATAATTAATTATATAGAGCCTCAGATCTAGTTCTAGATTTAAATTATATTAATATTATGATTATATCTAATCTACTCTACTAATCTAGTAAACTACATTAATAAATGATAGTACATTAGTCTCATTAGATAAAATTAGATTAGCCTTAGGCTTAGGCTTGCCTTAGGCTAGTTCGGCTAGGTAGATCATCTGATCTAGTAAAAATATAGTTGCACCAAAAAATTTAAATTGAACCTATAGACTATAGAGTAGTATAGAGTATACATAGTAAAACGGTTAACAGACAGTGACCTTTTTTTTTAAGGCTATCCAAACACATCACCTAGAACTGTATAACTCTTCTCCTTTATTTTAATGTTTATACCTGAAGCGAATTGCTATAGAATATTGCTACTGCGCAGTCACCATTTTATTTCATTTCTGACATGTGGTGCTTCCTTTTCCTTGAGAAGGCAAAGTTCATCTTCAGGTCAAGTAGACATACGAAAAAATAATTTTATTTTATTAATGTAAAAAACAGGCATTATTGATAAAAGGTCATCCTGACCTTAGTGAAATTTTAGTACATGAAAAAAGTCTGCTAAGTTTTAAAGTGTCGTTGACTCGTTCTATTAAAATAAATTTGGAATCATTGGTTTGGAAAGCTGAATGAATTTTTTAACTGTATGGTTAACAAAATTTATATTTATGGAGACCTACCGGTATATTTATATTTTTTTCCTTCTTACTGTATTTGAAAATTTCTAATTTTTCTGATTAAATATCTTGGAAATAGTAAGAGACAAATATTGTTTTTTTCTACTAGCCATTAGAGGAACCTCTTTTGTAAACTCAAGTAAATGTCATAAAAACACTCAATTATAAACCAATGTCTTTTCTTAGGATATACTTAATTTCAGTTCCTTAAAACCTGAACAGGAAATTGTTTTAACGTCAAATGTGTTTTTAGATCTAAAATGGCCACCTGTGCAAGTACCTACATAGATCTAGATTCAAAACGGCTGCCTTAGATAATAGATTACTTAAATTCTAGTTTGTAATTATTATTATTATTGCCCCACCCCCCTCATTTTTTTTATATTAACTAAATACAGAACTTGATGCAGAAGATGCATGTGACATCACAATCTCATTATTTTTTCATGTTTGACTAGGAAATCGTTGACATCTGTGGGTAGTGGTGTAGTCAGTCAAAGAACTTAGTGTGTTGTGTCTCTTTTGTAATTATTATTAACTAAATACAGAAGTGGACTTGATGCAGAAGATACATGTGACACCACAATCTCATTATTTTTTCATATTTGACTAGGAAATTGTTGACGTCTGTGTCTAGTGGTGTAGTCGCTCAAAGAACTGTGTTTTGTTCCATTTTGTGGAATGTTGATATTTTAATAAAAAATTTAATTGAACAAAAAGTCTTATTATTTTTACTTTCTCAACATTAGACAGCAGACCGGCATGACTTCTTAACTGACTTAGCATTCTAACTACCAATTTGCTCCATCCATATCCACTTGCAGTTCACTGGACTTAGACTTAGATCCTCCTGCACCGTTCAGCGCATTGAGCGGCAAGTTGTCTCCACAAAGATCTGTGACTGGACTCAGAGCTTGAAATCCTGTTTCCACTTTACTTCTTTTCAATTAAAAAATGACCTAGTCACCATAGTTCATTGACATTTACTTGATTAGAAAATTTAGCATTAGTATACTTGCTTTCCCCCCTCTCTCTCTTTTTTTGTTCTGTTTTATTAATGTTGTACCATCAACAAATCATCACTATTTATATTTGTCTTCTCTGCACTTACAGCATGACTCAAGCCTGCCAGAAGAAGTGTATACCTGCAAAGTATAAAGATCCTGAACTGACTAAAGGAGAATCTGTATGCATAGACAGATGTGTGGCCAAATATTTAGAGATCCATGATAGAATAGGCAAGAAACTCACAGCTTTATCTCAGCAAGATGAAGCTGCCATGAAAAAAGTGCAGTCTGGAGGGAAATAGTTCATTCAAAACTGGAGTGAAACTGTATATTTTATGAAAAGTATGATGAAGCAGTCATATATACACTTGTGACTAAAAGACTGATACACACTTATGACTAATAGACTGATAAACATTTTGAACAATCACCTGACTAAATTAAAGTTCAGTGCCACTTAGTTTGAGGTGTTTATATGTTAAACAAACACTGTGATGTTGTGAGACTAAACAAGTGGAACCTCGTAACAAGATCTTAGCCCAGTACAATCCCTGGCATTACTCATCCAATTGAATTTTTTATTGTGATATATGTATAATCAAGGCATCTTAGTAGTTCAGCCTGACTAAAGACAGATTTTGAATTTTAAATAAAGACTAATTTATTGTAAGTACTCTTGAGAGCAGAGAGGGATGCTTTGGAGCAAGAGTTATTGTGTACCATTCAGTTTGATTTGTATTTATACATAAAATCACTGCAGTTTTGTTTATTTGGTGGAAAGCTTGTCTCTATTTTGTGAGTCACAACATTAGTCTTTTTTTTTAATCTATATATATCTATTATTGACTAGGAAAGTAGTTGATCTAAATCAAATATGTCATGTTCATTGTATCCATCAATATAGCTGGTATTTTGTATGAAAATGTCTGTGTAGCAGGGTTTTTCATCATTTAGAATGTTAATGGATGCATGTTTTTCCCTACTTGTAAAATTGAAATAATAAGTACCAAAAAGCTAAAAAAAAAAAAAAAAATAATAAGTGTGGATTATTTATTATCAGTTTTAATTTCCTTATCTCATTACTTTGTCCAGCGGTGACTTTGCCTTCCTATCCCCTATTGTGATGGTTTCACACTTTCTGCATTGCTTTTCCTCTCAATGTAGACTTTTTGTTCTACTTTTCCCCACCACTTATTTATGTAGGTCTCCTGTTCCTCGATGGGGGTGGTCACAAAATTAGTCTACAGCACTTTTACTCTCTTAACATGGTAGATTCAATATTAGAAGATATATTTCAATATGTGTCTCTTATTTATGTTACTTGTACTGTTTCAAGCAAATTGAAGTAGTTCACACTTTCATCTGTCAATGTTAGACATCTCTGGAATTGCAAATTTTTTTATGCAAGTATATATAGAAATAATGTAACCACTGCAGCAGTTGTTAGGTTGGCTGGTTTTTAGTTCATAAGTATTTGGCTAGGATGTACTGATTTTAATTTTGTTTCTCATATAGTTGTTTTATAAAATTTAATAAATTGAATACAGATCAAAATGATGCCTGAATATTTAATTTTGTAACTTGTTTCATTTTTAGAATGATGAAGTGAAACAAAAATACAGTGCGACTGAAATGAGTGAAAGATCAGAAATGACAACAGTTAGTTGTACGAATGTTAGCTTTACCATTCAACTGAGTTATAAATAAATTATTGTCACAATGTTGAAATGTTTGTTTTTTTCCAATCGAAATATTTGAATTTGTTAAGAATAAAATTATAACCAAAATTTTGTTTAACTTATACTTCTAAATATTGTTTAACATTTTTTTTCTTATACTTTTTATTTAAATGTATAAATAAGTACAAACTAAAATCATTTTTAAAAATTCATGATTATTGAAGCCAAGCATGAAATAAATTATTATCTGTTAAAGAAATCTTTCAAGTAAGGGACATCAGTATTGGAGGTGGAAAGTTTTAAATAGCATACCTCTGAGCTATTGTCTCAGACGAAGGAACTAAACCTGAACTACTGGTCAGAATTGCGCAGCCACACAGCAAAACTCAAACAATATGGAAAGACTAAGAAATTAGAGACCACAATGACCAGCGAACTACTGTCTAAAAATGCAAAACTAACTCTTATGGCCATATTACATGGTCCTCAGGGCTTGCAAAGACCTTACTTCTGAGAAATGAAGAAGAGGAAGACAGGCAATGCAATGGGAAGGCAACATAAAAGAATAGATGGGCCTGTCATTGAAAGAGATTCTATCCAAGTCAAAAGACAGGAATGGATAAAGGCGGTCAACCAATCTTATGTTGTGCCCCAGCTATCCAACAGACTAAGGGATAGGTGAAGGATAATGGAATCTAATAAATCTTATATTTATGGCTTAAAGATACATCATACTTTTTTTATGATCTCTATTTTTCAGCTATTTATTTGCACTGCACTCATCCTAAATCTTCGAAATCGAAGACATAAGCTTAATTATAATTATATTTGATTGATCTATCAACACAAGTCTTTTCACAAAGTAATCAAAATTGGTAGGTCATGGCTGGGAAGTATCCGATTTCTCTACTCGTACAATACTCTACATAAACGCTTAGCCTAAAATCTTGTTGGTTCTGATTTAATCAGTATAGTTGGCATGATCTACAAGAATTTTTTTTTTTAAGTAAAAAAATATATATATAATTTTGGGTTATGCAGGCTCCCTGCTGGAATACAATGCTGTTTTGTTTTGATAAATTACTTTCAAAAACAATCTTAGAGGTACAGAGCATTATTTTGTTATTAATAACTGATACCTCTAAATAGTGTAAACAAGTGTGATACCGGGTAATCTATCTTTTTTTTCACATAAGGAAAAAAGTTATTTTTAACGGTACGGTATTTAAAAAGAGTCCATTTTGTTATAACTCCGCCAACTAGTGCTAGAAGGTGCGCACTGTGATAAACTAGACTGAAAGGATGTCAACATTAGGGAGAGAGAGGAGAACGATTTCCGCCCAAGTTGAGAGCCAATATGGATATGCTGTACTCAAGGCAGATGCTCCTTTGTGTTTGTCATGTCTCCGTGTAAATAAACGTCTTTGTCTCGTTGAGTTGCCTCCTTTAAACAGTTTTTACAATTGGTGTCAGAAGTGGGATCATAGGCAACTCAACGAGAGGAGGTAGGCTTTGATTACAATGACATATTTGAAGCTATTACATCAGCTCTCAATTAAAGAGATAAGACAAGAGCTTCGGGACCGAGGTTTAAAATCCCTCGGTAGCGCTGATCAATGAAGAAGAAGATCCGGAGACCTACACATTTGAAATTGAACTTGGGATTGTTGAGTTCATTGGCAAGATCCATGACTTTTTGGATGCATTTGATGAACAACTGAACATGAGCAGGAACATAATGTTGAACAAAGTTGATGAAAGTGTATTGCAAGTCGAAGGCCAAATAGACCAAAGTGATAAAATTGTGTCGCAAGCAAAAGGAGGAATAAACTCGTTAGGGAAGGAGCAGTTACCTGGTCAGGACTGTGGCTGCACAAACAGTGGTGATGGAGGCTCTGGGGATTGGAGCGCTGTCTGTGACTGTGTTGTGGGCAAGTCTGACGGGGATGACTTTCAGGGCGAGAAACGTGACAACGATTTCTGCGACGATCTCAACGGGATGTGCCGATTCGAAAGGAAAGAGACAAATAAAGAAACTAGAGAAGTCTGTTATGTGCCTGAAACTTTTGTTCCTGGTATGCCTGCAACGGGCCGGACAGATCAAGACAACGTTTGGTCTGCGTTCAAGCTTGCTGCTGTGGACCTTAAAGACCTCTGTTTATCTGTCAATACCTTTGATAAGAAGTCAAACCATGAAAGCCTCAAGACCGTTTTTGATTCCTTGCCTTGGATGTAGTCGGGTGAAATTGCGAATACGGGCCCCAACAATGACCGAGGCAGAAACAACGAATTTGACTTTGGCAGCGGCATAAGAGAGAACTCCATACTTGGCAACTGCATCCAGGCGATTGACATGAACTGTATATGCGGCGTCCTGCGGGGACAGTGCCCATGCCAAGAAACCCAGCTACAAGACCTGAACTTGACAGAAATGTGTACTTCTGCCCACATCAGTGAAAGTGACTTGAACGGTGGTGAATTAATCCCAGCGAAACCTGATGTAGTGGTGGATGAACATTACAAGGATGCTTCATGGGCATACCTTACAGATGAAGCTGAGAAAGACTATGTGCTTGAAACCATGGCTAGCTGTGGGCCTAACACTGTGTCACGACACGTCCATGGAAAAGGTCCGTTGACTCAACGTCTTAGAACAACAACCCTGGAATCTACAGTGATTGCCACAACATCCATTTGTGTTACGTGGCTGGCAACCCTGACCTCCACTAACTCTCCATGTGTTAGCTGGCTGGCATCAGCGACTATTGTCATGAGGTCGAAGCAGCGACCACGATATCGCCTCCATCGTAGACTGGCCAACTGGAATAAGAGGAAGTGACGACCACGGGAAACTGTGCAGATGGCTTTGTGGGCAACAGGCACCCTAACGTCTGTGGTTCCCACCGATCGACCTCCACCTGAACTGTCAAAGCTCCACTGCACTGTTTCTTTTCGGGACGAAAAGCTCTAAGAAGGGGGCAATGTTATAACTCTGCCATGCGCATCGCCAACTAGTGCTATAAGATGCGCACTGTGATAAACTAGAATGAAAAGGATGTCAACATTAGGAAGAGAGAGGAAAACGATTTCCACCCAAGTTGAGTGTCAATATGGAGATGCTGTACTCAAGGCAGATGCCCCTTTGTGTTTGTCATGTCTCCGTATAAATAAACGTCTTTGTCTCGTTGAGTTGCCTCCCTTCAGTTATTACAATATCTTTCGCAATTGACCCAGGTCCATTGGTGTTCCTAGACAACACTGACTCAAATTTTAGTCCAAGAATGCTGATGACTTCAAAACAGTGGCGTAGTTAGGGTCTGGGTTGGGGGGGGGGGTCCAAATATGAAAATCCCCCAGAGATCCCGAATGAGTGTCCGAAATTTGATGTCATGATTTTGAATGTCAAAATGCAGGGGGCCCCTAAAGAGGTCAAGTCCTCCTAAATTCCTAGCTAGGCCACTGCTTCAAAACAAAAAAAAAGGAAGTATTGGGAATGAAAGCTACTGTCACCACCTCAAAGTTGGTTCCATAGTGTAGAAACCCTATTTCAATATTGTGAATGTTATTCACAAATCATGTTGCCCTAAGGTGAACACTTTTGACCTTAAGTGAACCAGGGTTAAGAGCAGTCAGTCAATAAAGGGAGTTGGTAGCAAGCACTTGATAGAGTCACTTAATATAAGCATTTGAGTTAGTTGTTTAAAGAAGTTGGTTATAGATTAGTTGCTAAGTTGTCATTATATTCGACATATTTCTATAGAGGATTAATACTGGTCATTCCTGAATTGAATTGTGTATCATATTCAATATGTGGTTTTATTACTTAAATTAAACTTATTTGTGTCTGCTACATCAAGTGTCATTTCCTTATTCTGTGAATTATAATATGAACCCAATGTCACCACCACGCCTACATAGATAAACCGACAATAATATCACAGCATCAAAACATAACCACAGTGACATTTATGATGTCAAAAATGCAGCGGTGACAGCTACAAACATGAAGTGCTAAATATTGAATCTTTGTAAGAAGATATATTTACTTCAAATTGAAGTATTTTATGCTTGAATTTGAATGGTTTCTTTTGGTAATCATAACATGGTGAAAATCCACATGTCGCTTGGATCATGAACGTTTCGGCTACATTTACCATGTATGTTAGTTCAGATAAATCTAGGACAGCTAAACTACTCCAATCAACTCCTAAATTGACCATTTACTGAAATCTCGATTGTAAAAAAAAAAAAAAAAAAAAAACTCTGCTGTTGGGGTTTTGGGGAAATCGTTCGACTGGCTGTCAGGGGTTAGAGGACTCCTAATGCTGGATTTTATCAGCAGCGCCCTGGGTAAAGCCTTTATCAAATCTGCAGGCTATTACTTGCTCTACATTTGGGGTATCTAAAAATGTCTCCTGCCCCGCCCCACTTTCGTCTATTAAACCCTGCCCATAGGTGTGAGTCTTTGACAGTTTCATACGTCCATAGATAATGTCTGGACTGTTTTAACCGCTTGTTCTAAAGGGCGACCCAAATTTCATCCCATGTCAGAAACCCATACTACGTCAAGAAAAAATACCAAGAAAACCAGGTCTGAGTAGACCCAAAATGCTCTGCTAGCCAGGGGAAGGGCGAATGGCATGGTATCAAAAAATGTGCTACTATCTCTTCTCAACGTTGCTACAAGGGAAAGCGGACAATGTTGCTACAAGGGAAAGCGGACAATGTTGCTACAAAGGAAAGCGGACAATGTTGCTACAAGGGAAAGCGGACAATGCTGCTACAAGGGAAAGCGGACAATGTTGCTACAAGGGAAAGCGGACAATGTTGCTACAAGGGAAAGCGGACAATGCTGCTTGAAAAAAAAAAGGCAAACCTTCTTCCCAACAAACAAACATATCCTCTCCCCCTAACAAAAATAATACACAGGCACGGGAAGAGTTAAACCTACATCTACTGAGAAAGTGACTGCTCCTTAAGCTAATATTACCTAAGTTGCAAGGATAAAGCAGCACTATCCCCAAGTTTGATCCTAAAACATTTATAAGTACCGGTGCTTCAATGTGACACCCGAAGACTTATTCTAAAAGCACTTGAAATAACAAAACTGCTCCACTGAGCTAGGACAAATTTCTACAAATGCTCCTTATTCCCTAGTGCTATAAGAGCATTAAATGGGTTGCCTGAGCCAGCTAGGAAAACCAGTGACTTAATAGAATGTCATTGGTTAACATGCATGACGCGTAGGACGTAATCAACTTTTTTTTTTTTTTTTTTTTTTTTTTTTTTAAGTTACGTCTATATTATATAAGATAAGATGTAACCCTGTTTGGTGGAAAAGAAGTTTCTCAATACTTGGGTACTCTGTTTTTCGCTTCTCCTGAGGCTACTGTAGAGGCTTGATTTCATGAGTGGCTAATGCTCTGTTTCGCCAAGAAGTTAAGTACCAGTACCACAGACGTAGGTCAGTAGAGGACGGAGATTCTGTAGTTAGAAATTTTTGGGAAAAAAACAACAGTTTCAAATGCATCAATGTTTATAATTCACTAAAATAAGAATGGCTTTAGATGTCTGTGACACAAAAATGATAGAGACCATCCTAGCTTAAGATTATAACGCCCATTCACCTTCCTGGGGCTATGACGAAACTGATCCATCTGGTAACAGTGTCCATGACCTCAACTAACCTTTTACATTCGCATGACAACATTTCTCATCCAACCTCTCTCCTGCACGCTGGCAATGGTCATTATCGCTGCCGGATTTTTCTTCAGTCTCTGATAACTTGGAATCTGATACAACTTATCAAGTACTATGTTCATATTGGTAGTGACCACTCGCCAAATATGACAGGCTGCCACTCTTTATAACACCAAGGCCACTAGAGAGCCACGAAAGTGGTGCTATAGCAAAGCTACTTTGAGAGGAAGGGGATACAGGACAGCTGTCGACATTGCCCTTGAAAAAAATACATGTAGAGTCTAAATCTGTCAATAACATCAGCGATGCTGGGAGCGGCTAAAAAGTGTATTCCCCTTGTAAAAAGTTCAAGCTCTTTTGGACAGCTCAAATCAATAGGCTTGTTGCCGACCGGAAAAGAGCGAAGGATACAAAAGAACCTAAGCAATCCAATACTCGGGCAGAAATGTAACGGAATCCGTCTGCTAGTCAAAATTGCTGTTAATAAGGAAAAGCGAGAAGGTTTGACCAACACTTGAGCACGGTTATACTCTGAGGCCATGAATTTTTAAAGAAATCTCATAAAATGATAGGCGAACGAAAACCGCAACCCCATTATTCTCCACCAGCAACTATTTCATCAAAGAAGAAAATTGTCACCTTATTGAACAAGTATTCTGCTAAAATTTATAAAGGATGCCACGAACTCTCCAATGACCAAGGCGGCAAGGCCACCGACAAGGCTCACAAAGCTGATGAAAAAAGAGACCGATAAGAACCATACACCGGAAGTGGAGGGTGTCCAGCTCAGCAGTATCTATCATAGCATTGAGCAAGACGGGACACTGACCCGTTGGCTTATATTTTGCACGATTCAGACCTAACTTGGACTCACTGCGCCTCCACTATGGGGAGGAAGAGGAAACAGTCTCATATTTTTTTTTATTGCTCCAGACTTGCTGAGCTCCATCTCCTCAGGTCTGGGAAGCCAAAAGTTCTTGACCTGTATGGTGACATATTACGCAGGATTTCTCTCCGGGGCTTTTGCAAGAGAAGATTTGAACTTAGAACTGAAGCTTCTCTCAGATGGTGTTTGATGTTGGTGAAACAGCTCGAGGAAAGCCAGGTTGTTCGCGGCCTGAATTTAAAGTTGTGAACGTTGCAAGAAATACATCTGATGGCATTTAGTTGTCTTAAATTAGGCCTATGATAGTGTTCCACTGGCAATCTCATAGACTCGAGAGTATATCTAGTAGTAATTTGTTCTTCTTCATAGCAGTATTGGATTTTTTTTTTAAAGAGGTTCATCAAATTTTATAGGCCTACATATCCATCCACTCATGTGCCCTTACTGCATATGTCATGGTCTGTGTTGAGCTTTAACTTTATCACCTCTATGTTCATTCTTTTTTCCAATTTTGAATCAGCAATGCCCCATTATCACTGGAGCTAAGCGTTACGTTAATGTCTGCCTGCGACATACAGTGTACAGTACAGTATTTATTCATGGGCTATGGTTAACTGACTATACTATGCAGGTCAGTGCATTGTGACTAATTTAGTTTGCTTAGAAAGTTAAAAAACTGATGCAAGATCTTTAAACATAAGAGTATTGTAGAAGCTGCTTGTTTATATTCCGGTGTTTCACGCATGCGTGCTACACGTGTCTAAATGTAAACTGTAGGCTATAAATGACGTGCTATTTTGTTTAGAACCTAGAATTAGAGATAATTCTTGATAAATCTAGTGAATAGATATCTTGTTCATTTATGATTATTAAACATTTAGTCTCAGTACAATGGCAGCTCAAACTTTTCAGCAAGAATATATGCAGATGCCTCCAGTTACAAGAGCATTTACAACTGCCTGTGTTCTTACAACTTTAGCCGTGGTAAGTCACTAACTGGCTAAAGTGTAACTCAAGTGTAAGGTACTCTATGAGTCTATGGAAATGATGGATCAGACTTATTAAAAAGATAGATATAGTTAAATTATACTTACTTATAGATCTATAATCTAGAGTTAGAGTAATTAGACTTCTAAATTAATAAATTAAATTTATAATTCTCTAACTAGTAATTATCATGTCATATTATCTAATTAAAAGTAATTATCATTATAATGTACTAATGTGGATAAAGATTTAATTAATTTTTTTCCCAAAGATTTAATTTTTAAATAGGATGCTAAAATATTAACCATTGACAATAGTTTGATTGAATAGACTAGTCACAGACGAGTGTAATGTCACTAATCATGCCATGTGACTTACTCAAATTATCCTGGGCTGTTTGGTGCATTGGGTGGCAAGCTTTCTGCATAGAGACTAGAGATCTGTCACTGGTAACATTGACATTTCATTTGCAGCCTCTTCCCAGCAAGTGTCCACCACCCTGAGATCCTCCATGAAGGTGTGGTGCCAAGTTATACTTGGATGTCCCTGTATGTGCTTTTCTCGTATTGCCTCCATGTTATTGCAACTCTTGTTGAGTAAGTTGTTGGTAATTGTGATCCATTGTATTGGAGGACTGTCTTGCAAACCTCCTGTGAAGCTCAGTCACAGCCTCTTAAAGTGGTCATGTCCCAGTTCAGCATAAGATTTATTTGTTTGTGACCCAATCTCAGAAACTGACTCCTATGTCTAAACTACACTAGATCTAAAAACTAATAAAGTGTTTAATGATTATAAATATAGATATAATAGTATTTTAAAAATCATATAGAGAACAGCGCTGGCCAAAGAAAAGAAACAGAGAAGAAAAAAAAGGGCCAGTGATACTAGCTCCAGTTGGAATAATCTACCCAGTGAGCAGCCAAACATTCGGGGCTAACATAGGTCTCATCAGCCACATGAAGAGGCACAAAACCCCAGTGCTAAGCCCTCAGGCCCCTGGATGACAAAAGTGGTCATCATCGAACCACAATTGATGAACTATATAGTTAATAGATTAAGTAGCTCTGTATAATATATAAATATAAATAGATCTAGAGTATATCTAATTATTATAATAATTTAACATTATGTCTTAAATTAAGTTAATTGTCTTATAAATTATGGACGTTACTTCAAAAGAGAAGATATATAATTTCATTTTACATGTGTGTTAATCTAATCATGTATGTTAATAAGAGACTTAAAAATTGCTAAGTTGTTGGTTGTCCTGGCTCATTTGCTCTAAAATGGCACTATGGAAGAAAGAGCAGTTGTATGAATTAATCCTAGCATATAGGAAATGTGACTATATCTTTTTGGTTTCTTTTTGAGTATTTTATTCAGTTGTTTGAGATTTCATCCATGTTTTGCATTTTTTTTCTCTAAAAAAATAATTCTTTGAGTCCTGTACGAGGCTCCCACAAATCGGAGGCCCTAGGCAGCTGCCTAGTTTGCGTATCCCTAAGGCTGGCTCTGGCCACCATCACCTGCTGCCTAGTAGGTGTTTTGGGATAGGACATAGATCTTTAGAATAATCTTCAATCCTGAAGTAACATCTGAAACTAACAAGCCAAGTCAAGATCTGCCTGCTAGACCTACTAGATCTAAATCTAGTTTCATTACTTGAAAACATACTACATGTTAAAATATTAAAATTAATTGCATGCTTTGTTTGAAATATTTTGACAATATATTTTAATTCTTTTTTTTTCTTCAATGTGTATCTCTCGTTCTTATTCCTTTTATTACATTTTTTTATTGCAGCAACTGGATTTAATCAACCCATTTCAAATATACTTCAATCCAGAATTAATATTTAGACATTATCAGGTAATTTTAAACATTTCCTTTTTTTTTTTTCTGATCATGAACTTTTCAAAATAAAATAAAACTAAATAATAATAATGATAATTAAAATGAAATCATGCATAATCATCTAAATTTAATGTACCATAACACAATTTTGCTGGCACTTGTAATGCTTTTCATGCTGAACAAATCTCCAAGGCAGTTATGTTGTTGTTGTTTTTTTACATCGATAGAAAACAGAATAAAGGAAAAGGCAACAATTTATTTAGCTCTTCATCTCACTATGTACAATTTGAACAATATCATCAAACTTTGATCCAACTGTAAAGTATATCTGTTATTACCTACAATATTATTTTATGTTTCAGATTTGGCGACTTGTGACAAGCTTTTTATATTTTGGACCAATAGGATTCAATTTTTTGTTTAACATGATATTTGCCTACAGATACTGCAGGATGTTGGAGGAGGGATCATTTCGGGGCAGGACAGCCGACTTTTTCTTCATGTTTTTATTTGGAGGATTTTTTATGGTTGTATCCTTTTCAAACACCACATCTTGCTTTTAATCCTTTTGAAAAAAAATGATTGTACCTGTAACGGTACTGACACCATCTATATGTAACAGTGTGTATATTTTTTGGTTGCTACATATTATCTTGATAGGGTTCTTTATTCTTATTGCCACACTATGACAGTTATGATATATTAAAACAATGAAGATAACTTTCCTGCCACGATATTTTATTACATGTAATAATTACTCCATTTATGTATGATGTAGACTTGTGTCAACAAATATTACTTTCGTTTAAGTACCTAAAGGTAAAAAAAAATTGTTAAGACAAAAATACATAATAGTTTGATGATATATGAATAGATACGTGACATGAGTAGTGAAATAAATTTTTAAACTTTATATTTACTAGTAAGTAAAGTATGTTAGTTCCCCCTTTCAGACTAAAGGGTTAACAAGGATGTCATGTGGCCAGCACAATGACCAACCGCCTTTACGTTTCTCCAACTAATGTGTAAGGGAACTCTGGAGTTGAGTCCTTTACTACATACGTATAGCTCAATGTTCAAGGGTATGATTCTCACATACAGACCTTTACATGTATAAATATTACATTGTATCACTCAACGAAGGAGTATAAAATTAGTATTTATTTACAGCTAACAGTAAGTACACATATAATATTGAATGCATAGTATTTAATAACTGAGATACTAAAATGTGCCCAACTGACATACTACAGGGCGCTTAGACTAGATTCATTGAACAAAAGGCTATCAATGCCACACATAATATTACCCACAAATAGTCAGCTCTCGCACATAGCAATGAATAGAAATATATAAGTTATAACATCTCCTTACGCTGGGCATAAAACTGGTAAACAAAAAACAAGCACCCTACTCAGACCAGGTCAGCTCTCCAACTGCTAGACTGACCGCTAGAAACCTAATTGTCCCCCCCTTGAAAATCCTGTGATAAAAACAATTCACACACCAACCAAAAAAATAAACAAAACACACACACAATCTCACATCTTACACACCCCCGCTCTTGACATCCCGGACTCCTTCGTTGAGTGATACAATGTAATATTTATACATGTAAAGGTCTGCATGTAAGAATCATACCCTAGATTATCGAGCCATATGTATGTAGTAAAGAACTCAACCCCAGAGTTCCCTTACAGTTGGGGGCTCGTCCGGGATGTCATGTGGCCAGCACAGTGACCAACCGCCCTTACGTTTCCCCAACTAATGTCAGGTACCCTTTGGTTCTGGGTGAACTCAGAGGCATCCTTAAGATCCCGAAATAAAAAAATCCCATTCTTCACCAGGATTCGAATCTGGGACCATCCGGTTCAGAAGCCAAGCATGTTACATTTCATCCATGGCAACACATATTTATTAATACTTAAAAAAAATTTTGCTTATGACGTTCAACTTTAAACATTTTTTGTTTAACAAACATTACAGAAGTTCTACTTCTAACTTCTTGTAAAATCTGTATTAGATATAGACTGTTCTGTAAACAAGTTTTAGTTTGGTCATCACATCAATGCAGGGTATTAAACTTAACAGCTATGCTCTCACTAAATTGTATATTTACTAAAAATTTATTCTTACAATACTTGCAATCACTAATATAGTTTGTGTATTTCCTTGACTCGAGTGTAGATAATGGCATTATTTGTCAACCTTGTTTTCTTAGGTAGTGCTTTCACAATTATGCTTGTCTATGTTTGGAGTCGAAGAAATCCATATGTTAGACTCAACTTTTTTGGCCTTATGAATTTTCAAGTGAGTAGATTTAGTATTTTGTTTAGTAATAGTGTTTGGTTAGATCTAGTGTTTTTTTTTTTTTTAGTAATAGTATTTGTTAAGCATCTTGCCTGAAAATTTTGTATTTCTAGTTTACTAAATATTGATTTGTGGATTTGTCAACTCTTTCTTAATGATATATTTTTTTTAATTTTTTTTTTTTACAGGCACCATTTTTGCCATGGGTTCTGTTAGGTTTTTCATTATTACTTGGAAACTCAGTTATTATTGACCTCATGGGTATGTTTTTAATCTAGTTTCTAGGGAACTTAGTTTTTACTTGACCATTTCTAGAAAGTTTGAAAACTTTTTGTCTTTATTTTACTCTTATTAGTTGTACTGTATACTGTTACTTCCTGTAAAGAACTTTTTGGGTTTTAGTTCTATACTCTACATAGCTTGTGTAGGGGTATAATTCAATCAGTGGGGTGTAAGTTTAATGAATGAATGTTTCCTATAATAATCATTGTATAGTAATCTAGTGTAAACAACATAGATACTACAAAGAACACTCAGTAATAATAAGTCATAGAATTTATTTACAAGTCTATCATGTGCAATATAAATTATTCTCAGTAATTAGTGCTAATAGGCTTAAAATGCACCAAAACCATAAAGCTAAAAATCACACATTTAAATCATAAGTAATTAGTCTACAAAAGCTGAGACATTACCCCAATGCGATACATGAGAATACACCCCCCTCAAAAACAGTCTGACCAAAACCAGATCAGCACACCAACTGACTAGACTGACCACCGGAAACCTTAATTAACCCCATTGAAAACCCCATGATAAAACAGTTCACAACTCACAACTAATAAAATAAACAAACACAATATTCCACCTAAAAAAAAAAATTGGCAATAAAATTCAATGTCAATATCCACAGAAATAAATTCAATAAATTCATGTTAAAAGTTATGTACCCCATTGGGCTCCCCAAACAAACTTGGCTACCCTAATTATAAATTCACAATACAGAAGTAGAAGGTTTCTAAACACTTGGGGAAACATAGGTCTACATGCTATTTCATCATTTATCTCCTTTGCATTATTTGCACTTCTTAGAAGGATTCAGAATTAGTGTGCTGAAAAAGATGTTACTTTCAATGGCAAACTTGAGATGTTTTATCATGTGACACTTACCAAATGTAGTAAATGTCAGGGCCTTGGTTTCACAAAATCAGCATGTTCTGGTGGCAAGCTTAAATCAATTACAGTTATTATTTGATATTGTAATCCCTCAAAATTTGATAACAATTTCAATTCATCTTATAAATGATTGGTTAAGGTATTACTGTATTACCATTGTTCTTGTCTACTTATACATTTATTGTTCAGGTATAGCCATTGGTCATGTCTACTTCTTCCTTGAGGATGTCTTCCCACAGCAACAAGGAGGCTTCAAAGTTTTAAAGACACCCACATTTTTGTAAGTCAGAACTAACTGTGAAATAACCTTTTTTTTTTTTTTTTTGGATACAAATCGTATATATTTATATTTTGTTTTGTTATAATAATAAGGCTTGTCTTCGACTCTGAAGATTAATGATGAATGCAGTATTTCCTGTGGTTGTGCCGCCCCCTGCTGTGACCTACATATTTTGCCACATTCAGCTCAGGCATAGCCACTATCCGCTGGTGGTTGATTTAGATTTTCTGATGGTTATAAAAGCTTACAAATATTCTTTGCATGTACCGGTACATAGTGGATACCTTTGAAGCTTTTAAATGTTTCTGGTGCTCATTGTATAAAGGGCCATGTACATTAAATTAATGTTGTTTTTTTTTACATAATTCTCCATTATGAATTTGTTATTGTCCATCTTATCCACTTTATTTAATGTTCCTTCTTTGAATAGCATTTGTTAATAATCTCCAGAGGGGCAGATATCATGTCTACCCTTAATTAATTCTGTGAGTTCAGTACTTTCTCTTCTCTTGAACTGTATTTTTTTAAACAGCTAAAATCCCAGATTTCAGAGATTGCACTATCATAATAGGGAGGGGCAGTGTTTGACTGGCTTCCAAACCGAGAGTCCTTGGTTTGAATCTTGGTGAAAACTGGTCTTTCACAGGAAATGTGTCACATGTCTGAAATGCTAATAAAATATTCTATCATTAAAGTATTTTTATAGCTAAAATTGAAGCACACACATTTGTAATATATAATTTGTATTTACTTTTGCAATCATTTTTATGGATGCAAAATTTTAAGTTTGTCAGCCACCCCATGCAGACAAAATGGGGCTCTGTTGCTTGCATCCATCATTTCACATACAGTTTGTGTGTATATGTATGTATGCAGATGATATGTAGATTTTATTAACCTGCTTAAATCAATGCTATTTTACAATAGCAGAACTTCATGGAAGAACCTAGGTGTAACCTGGACATGGATCTCAAAGACCACTCTAATGTTTTTCCTAGAAATTAACAGCTGATCGCTGAGAAAAGAAAAACTTCCTAGTTTTTACTTTCTACTTTGACTTTTGTAATTTTTCAAAGTAAAAAAAAAAAGAAAGAAATTTAAATTAGGCTAGAGCAGGGGCGGACAAATTGCGGCCTGCCGACACCTATAAAAATCAGGTGTGCCCACGGTACATACATATAAAAATGTATATATTAAAAATAATATCTATATAAATTATTGAAACTGTCTCATTAAACAGGATTCTTATTCGGGGGGAGGGTAAAAAATGTTCCATTTTTTAAAAATGTAACATTCATTAGTTATTAAGAGAAAAACACTCTTTCTATAAGTTGTATACAGGAGGTACTGTGTTTTTAAATAGTATTTTGAATGTTTTTCTTGTTTGGTTCTTCCTTCCTAGAAAACTCTTACTTGACCCAACCCCTAACAGAGAAGACTACAACCCATTGCCAGATGAAACTGGAGGATTTAACAGGGGCCTTGGCCAGCAGCCCAGACCAGGAGACGGCCAGTGACAGCATTGCCCAGGGAGTGTAATTTATTAATTATTGCAATAGTGTATGATAATGTATTGTTTAGTATCCTAATTGGTGATGTTTCTGCTGCACAACAGAGTTATGGTTCTTGACTTCAAAGTTTTGCAGGAAATGTGCTAATGAATGTAAGATTGAATCTGCCAAGAATGTAATGCTAAAGATCTGTATTAATATGGTGTGTAAGTTTATTTTTGTAGTGCATTACGTCAATCTTTTTTTCAAATGCATTATTATCATTATTAGAATTTCTATCTAATGTATACATTTATATACATTTAGAACAACAAAGAGTGATATGAGATTTACAGTTCTAAGATTAAATTTGATCAAGGATGCATTATAATACAACTTGGTTAAGATGTTCATATATGTAAAAACTCTCATTGTGTTGGTTTTTTTACCAAACAACCATGTCCTCTCAACTTAAATCTATTTAGACAACAAATGTAAACAAACAACCATGTCCTCTCAACTTAAATCTATTTAGACAACAAATGTAAACAAACAACCATGTCCTCTCAACTTAAATCTATTTAGACAACAAATGTAAACAACCATGTCCTCTCAACCTAAATCTATGACAACAAATAGCCTTGTCCTCTCTATTTAAACACGTGTCGTATACAAACATTAATTTAGCTTGAAGATGAGGTTAAGTAGATTACTATTGTAACCTACTTAGGAATTTGTGCTTTAATTATTTTAAAGTTTGGTGAAAGTTAAGCAATTAATGGTTTTTTTTTTGGTAATTACTCCCTTTTTGAATTACGTATGGAATGAATAATTAGTTATTCCTAAACTTATTTCTAGTCTAGTTGCCAGTCAGTTCTTGTCCACTCTAAATATTATTATTTACATCTTAAATTCTTAAGTTTCTATTAGTTTTGGCCTAATTAAATAAAGTGTTTAGATCTGTATCTGATTACCATTGGTTACAAGAATAGATGTCCAATTTTTTTATCAAAGTGGATAGAATCCTTAATTTAATTCAGCAATTTATATTAAAAGTCAATCATGAGCAATGTATTTCATATGATCACACAAACCCAGTTGCAACCTGTACATTTTGCCACAAGTGATGTTGGGTTAGGGTTATCTGTTGTCTGTGCCTGTCATTGGCAAGGGCTTTTCTGTGGGTTTCAGATGTATCTTGCGACCTTTGTTAGAGCTCTACAGCTGTCTTTTTGGTGGTCAAAAAATTATAGTAGTGATTTAAACAACTTGAAAATACTTAAATAAAAAGGATAAAAGTTTGAAAGGATTTTGATATTGTGTTAAAGAATGGATTAATACGTCCTACTGGAGGGTGCAGGATATAAAGAGAAAGGATTTCTGACAAAAAGATAAATGACTGTTCTAAACAAAAGTCAAGCATCTCTAACACTAAACAGAGCTTTCTGTCTAGTCTACTGTTTGACATTAATACTACACCTGGTCCACTGGTTGACAGTAATACTACACCTGGCCCACTGTTTGACATTGATACTATACCTGGTCCACTGTTTGACAGTGATACTACACCTGGTCCACTGTTTGCTAGAGACACCACTACTTGCCCAGAAAATTAAAATGTTTTAGAAGAAAGTAATTTAAACAAGTTGGAACAAAGAATAAGTTAAAAGCTGTGCAATATTGTCAGATAATCTGTAAATGTACAAGTTTGGCTTTCATTGGTTTAGCATCATATTGGGGTATTTAGAAGTCGTTGGCACGTTGATTTTCTTGATTTTTTTTTTTTTTTTTTTTTTTTTGCAATTTCAAAATTTTACCTCAAGACATTTATATCAAATACCTCTTGTTTAACACACACTGATACAAAACATTTTAGTTTAAAAAATTGTGTAAGGTCCTTTTTTTAAAAAAAACAACTTAGGCTTTAAAACAAAAATACAATTTGAAATCATTGTTTTATAAATGTCTGCTGGTAAAATTTAAAACCTAGAACTAACTGCTGCTTCTAAATGTTTTCTGCATATTTTTTGTCACACATAAAATATGTAAATATATATGAGATGGAAATTATTTATATATAAACATTTTATTTAGTATGAACAATGTTGGATGTATATTTTCAAGGCTTACATTTTAAGCAGAAAAATGAACTTCTAGACACCATTTTGCTAGTTCTCAGAATCTTTGTGTCTGCCATTGTATTTTGTTTAGACTTTGAATGTGATAAATAGTCCTACTTTTATATTCTTGTTTGGATTGTTATTCATGTTGTGTGTAAGACATAGCTTTCATAAAATTGTTACAAGATATTGAAGAGCCATATAATAAACAATTTTTTTTAACATGATTTCTGGTATGTCTTTTTTATTTGTGTATTATTTTGATTAGGCACTGGTAGTGGGTAAAATGATACGTTTTGGTATTAATATTGTTTCCTTAAAATCTAGCTTCTGCTTTAAACTTTTTGTTGATTCAAGTGAAACATTCATGTATTGAATGCAAAACAAAAGATGTCATACTGATATCAAAAACAAAAAATGTTTGCTTAGTCTTGAATGTCCATTGCAAGTAAAATTGTGCAATTTATTTTTTTTTACTTTTTTTTACGAATGCATTTGTGTCTTGTATTATTATTTTAAAATACTAATGATGTTTAATTACAAAGTGAGCTCCCTTGCTATTGAAACCATTCAAGGGAAACAACAAAAAATTAACAGAAATCCTACACTAATCCAAGCTATATATCATGTTGCTTAAAGGATGTTATTACATTTATTGAAAGAGTTTGTTATAATGTGTATATGTATTTAATAGAATATTTTATAAATGAAATTATCACAGTCATGTCTACTTTGTTTTTCTTGGTTTGTTAATAGTTCCTTTCACGTATCTTTGATTGATCAATAAGGCAATATGAGTGTTGTTAACTTGTGAAACCTGTTCACTCTATGTGATTTAACTATATGAAACCTGTTAACGCTCTGTGTTGTCTTTTGTCTGAAATCTTTTTAAGACTTGAAATTGTTCTTGATGTGATCCAGTTATCTTAGACTGCATTGTTTTATGACTGGAAGGGATCTCTGTGTACCTTTGTTCTTGGAATCTTTCTTATTTTTCATTAGAAATGTTTGTTAAAGAAAAGATCTTGTGATCTCGGGGGGTAGTTGATGGTGTCAAATGGCCAGGAACATGCCCATCCCCTTTTACTTTTCCCAACTAGGGTCAGGTTCTTATCAATAGTTGGGTGGGCTCGGAGACGTCCTTAAAATCTCGAAATTCATAAGCCAGTTTTGTTTCACCCCTAATGTAGAGCCATCTGAAAGTCTACAGTGCTGTAGTTCTCCCGTCACTCCTATATGTATCAGAGTACTGGACCCTATATTCCTGCTACATCAAAAAGTTAAACTCCTTCCCACGCTGTCTAAGGAGTATCCATAAGGTGCGTTGGTCGGACCACATACCAGACACAGAAATTTTAGAGCTGTCTAACATGAACAGTATCGATGCGACAGTGAAAAGGCCCCAACTTTGATGGGCTGGACATGTAGTCTGCATGCCAGACTTCCCAAACACCTTCTGTACAGAAAGTTGTGTGCAGGAAAGGTCAATACAAGAGCTCCTTCAAGGAATGCAGTATCAACTTTCACAGCTGGTAAGCACTAGCAATTGATCTCTCCTCATGGCGTGAAGCTGTGTCTCGGAGTCTCGAGATTTTAAGCGAGTGGCCAGGGTGAAAGAGCACTTAACCAACAAAAAGCTGAGAGAAGAAGCAGGTCTATCTGCAACTGACCAAATCTACCCATGCAACATTTGCGGCCATCTTTTTAAAGCTAGGATTGTCTTTACAGTCATCTTCAAGTCCATAGGAAATGAGAAATGTGCTCATCTTCAATCACGAAGGAGGAGCTATATATATAATTCGATTCATTGCATATGTGCTACAGTCCATGATAGGCTCTAGTCTGCATTCATTCAGATCTCTCTTGATCACTTTTTGTCTCCATTAGGGGTGCACCGGACAGTACTTTT
Organism: Biomphalaria pfeifferi; assembly: GCA_030265305.1. NCBI lineage: Eukaryota > Metazoa > Mollusca > Gastropoda > Planorbidae > Biomphalaria > Biomphalaria pfeifferi. Next base: position 3,154,448 of record JASAOG010000073.1, read on the forward strand.
TGATATCCGGCCGGATATGACAGGATAGTAAAATTTGATATTCGGCCGGGGCGGAGCCGGATACCTAAGTGTCTTGTTAATAGCTTGTGTTGCTGAACATTTTACGAAACTTTAAATCACATACCTATATTGGTTGGTTTTATTTTTTTTCCTTTTATATACCTTATTGTTTTAAACTCTGTTACTGAATGATTTATTCAAGCTTAACAGTATTTCTAAAAATCTGTATAGCATGAGTGTGTCTGTGTGTATGTAAGATGCCACCAACTGTAAAGGATATGTGTAGGAAGGTCAATGTAAATAATGTTAGTATATATTTAACTAGTTACTAGTGTAAATCTCTCATAAGTAAACAACCTGGTCAGATATACCTTTTTAGCCTACACATGTTGTCCTAGTTTAGTGTGTATAGTTGTTTGTGTTAACCATCAAGCATTGTTTTTTTCTTGAGCATACGCACGCAATAGAGTTGGGTGTCAGTCAAAAAAGATAACACATTGGCATGGTCAGTCAAGCATAAAGATAAATTATACCCGTCCACTAGTTACAGAGGTCAAAGGTTGTTGATTTTTACGCTCCAGCATATTGTTTCTTTGATTGCTAGATCTAACTGCGGTACTATTATTCAATTTACTTTATGCGATTTTAAAATTTACTGTAAGGTTTTCCGTTATTTATTGAGTCAAAAGAATTAAACAATGAAATTAGCTTTCTTTGTAAAGATTTTAATACAAGGCAAAAAATACACACACACAAACATGCACATCTTTGTTTTATTTTATTGTGCAGAGAACGTACGTAAGAAACATTCAATGCAAAGAACGTACTCAAGAAACATTCAATGCAAAGAACGTACTCAAGAAACATTCAATGCAAAGAACGTACTCAAGAAACATTCAATGCAAAGAACGTACTCAAGAAACATTCAATACAAACAACGTATGTTAGAAACATTCAATACAAACAACGTATGTTAGAAACATTCAATACAAACAACGTATGTTAGAAACATTCAATACAAACAACGTATGTTAGAAACATTCAATACAAACAACGTAAGTTAGAAACATCTTCCTTAATTATTACTTATTAATTATTGTATTCGTGGTTTCAGTAACTGTTACAAAAGGGAACGATAGTAAGCCTATGGATGTCAGGTGTGTAAAAGTGGCTAAGTACGCATCTTAAGTAAAAAAAAATTAGTAATAACAAGGAGTTACTTGACTGTCACAAATTATTAAGAATATTGTTATCCAATCAAGACACTTAACTGCAGGAGTAATAGTCAAGTTAGCACGTTAGAAAATTTTTTTAACCGTAATATTTATTGACAGTGTAATATCCTTTGTTAGCACGTTGTGTTTTTTCATTCTGGCTTATAAATGGTCAATGTCTATCAATACATTGGGTGTCAAGGACCAAAGAAATAAAATAAAGAGTAGGGGGTGTTTAGCTCTCCATTTAAAGATAGGCCTGGTCGTGTCTTCTACAAAATAATTAGTTACTGGCTTACTGGGCTATATAATCTCGCGGTTTGTGTTCTGTGTAGCTAAAGGTTACTCGTTTTGGTGTGTGTGATCTTTAGTCCAGCTTACTAATAGAGATTTATATTCAAGTAACTCGGCACACTTGAAAATTTGTAGCCTCTAGCCCAACCAAGTGATTAAGATTTTTCTCCAAATAAGCAAACTATTTGTCCGCATACCCATGTAGATGTTTGGCTTGAAGTCCAGTCCGACCCCCCCCCCCCCCCCCCCCCACAAATTAAGATTAACTACTATGTAAACAAACCTAGTTCCCTAGTGTGACCTCTGGAGCGTGCTTACGTCCATCGTATCTGACTTGGGGTCACCTGTCAATCAATGAACTCAATATGATGAACTAAACAAATAAAAGGGGGAGGGAGTTGTTCATCTGGAAATATACCTAGTTACCTTATAGGTGTGGCTCTTGTAGTCCAACCTCCCTAATAAAGATTAACTACTAATTAAACAAACCTACTTCCCTAGTGTGACCTCTGGAGCGTGCTTACGTCCATCGTATCTGACTTGGGGTCACCTGTCAATCAATGAACTCAATATGATGACCTAAACAAATAAAAGGGGGAGGGAGTTGTTCATCTGGAAATATACCTAGTTACCTTATAGGTGTGGCTCTTGTAGTCCAACCTCCCTAATAAAGATTAACTACTAATTAAACAAACCTACTTCCCTCGTGTGACATCTAGAGAGTGCTTACGTCCATCGTATCTGACTTGGGGTCACCTGTCAATCAATGAACTCAATGTGATGGACTAAACAAATAAAAGGGGGAGGGAGTTGTTCATCTGGAAATATAGCTAGTTACCTTATAGGTGTGGCTCTTGTAGTCCAACCTCCCTAATAAAGATTAACTACTAATTAAACAAACCTACTTCCCTCGTGTGACATCTAGAGAGTGCTTACGTCCATCGTATCTGACTTGGGGTCACCTGTCAATCAATGAACTCAATGTGATGGACTAAACAAATAAAAGGGGGAGGGAGTTGTTCATCTGGAAATATACCTAGTTACCTTATAGGTGTGGCTCTTGTAGTCCAACCTCCCTAATAAAGATTAACTACTAATTAAACAAACCTACTTCCCTCGTGTGACATCTAGAGAGTGCTTACGTCCATCGTATCTGACTTGGGGTCACCTGTCAATCAATGAACTCAATGTGATGGACTAAACAAATAAAAGGGGGAGGGAGTTGTTCATCTGGAAATATACCTAGTCCTAGTTACCTTATAGGTGTCGCTCTTGTAGTCCAGCCCCCCTAATTAAGATTAACTACTAATTAAACAAAGTTAATTCCCTCGAAAGGTGTGACCTCTATGTCCATCGTATTTATTTTGTGGTCACCTGCCCATAAAAAATCTCAATGTGATGGACTAAACAAATAAAAAGGGTGGGAGTTGTTCATCTCTACCTCTGGAGATATACGCACACAGCTAGACAGACGTCTGGTCAGCATGACGTAGTTAAGGAATGTAGCATTTTAACATGTTAACTATCCTACTCAAAGGTCAATACAAATTGAAAAAAGTGCCAGCCATTGCTGCTCTGTATGTAAAGCGCATTTATGATGTAAAGTTTCATTTCTATTTATATTAAGTTATTAACACGCCTTGTCTTTATAATAAACGATGTTTGGTGCATATTCATAATGGCTCTATTTTTAAGCACATTATTTTGTTTTAATATAAACATTAATTCATTCTACAACAAACATTAATGGAACGAGGTCCACTTTATGCATATTAAATAGGTGTATTTTTTACTTATCTTATCTTACATAATACAGACGTTACTTCAAAAAAGAAGATGGTTACGTCGTACGCGTCATGCATTCAGTCATGCATACTATCCGGTAGTGATATCCGACCGGAGCCGAATATCACCGGATAGTAAAAAAAATGCCGGATATTCGGCAGAGGCCAGAGCGACTATCCGGTGCACCCCTAGTCTCCATGCCCGAACCCTAAAATTGTAGATCTGAAATTATTTGAGAGAAGCTTATCATCTTGCTTGCTTAGAATTTTTCACAATACTATCTTAATATGTTTAGCAAGATATTTGAAGGTTAGGTAGACAAATGCTCTTTAATGAAAGTCAGCTGTCAACACATAGTGTCCTCTCTGCAAATGAATGTTTCTTATCTTATCTTATATAATACAGACGTTACTTCAAAAAAGAAGATGATTATGTCCTACGCGTCATGCATTCAGTCATGCATGCTAACCAATGGCTTAAATTCTGCCAAGTCACTGGCTTTCCTGGCTAGCTCAGGCAACCCATTCCATGCTCTAATAGCACAAGGGAAGAAGGAGTATTTGTACAAATTTGTCCTAGCATATGGGATGAGGAATGTGCCTTTATCTTTGTGTCTTTCTGGGTTTTCTTTTACTACCGTATAAGAAAATTTATAAGATACTAACAATTCTTCATTATAGAATCTCTCTTTTGACATGCAAAAAGCATAATCTTAATTGTTCATGTCACCGGTGATGATCACAATCTCATATTCTTCGATTTCCAAGAAAATCATTAGAGCCATTTAATAAAAAAAAATTTGAGCCTCATAAAGAGTTTTGTGTCTTGGACTGCATGCAACTTTAGTCAAGTATTAAGGGGCTAAAAGTCTATGTCTAATGTTATGAAATGGAAAGCCTAATGTTATGAAATGGAAAGCCTAATGTTATGAAATGGAAACCCTAATGTTATGAAATTGAAAGCCTAATGTTATGGAAAAAAAAGAATGAACATATTATGAATCTAAAAAAAACAACCTAATGTTATGACAAAAAAATGGAATTACCGGTAAATGATTATATAGGTCAAAGTGCAACGTATCCCCCCCCCCCCCCATTCCTTCCCCCTCCAATGTTTTACTACAATGATCAGTCCAACCTCCAAAAAAATAATATTGTTCAATATCTAAGAATCTAAATTTTTATTTTGTTATCTTAGATTCTTTCTAGATCAAGACATTTTAAATCCAGGGGTGCAATGGCTACTTCTGGTATGATAAGAACAAATTTTAGATTTTCTTTAGACACGATACATCTACATATGTTCTACAAACACTAAGCCTAACAATATTGAACCCTAACCCTTCTTTTAGCCTCAAATATGTGGATTTCTTTTAACAAAACTTATATTAACTCAGAGGTGCAGTGGCTTGGTCCCAGGTTCGAATCCTGGTGAAGACCTGGATTTTTTATTTCAGGATCTTTAGAGTGCCTCAGAGTCTACCCAGCTCTAATTGGTACCTGATAATAGTTGGGAAAAAGTAAAGGTGGTTGGTCATTGTGGTGGCCATATCATGACAACCTTATTAACTATGGGCCACAGAAACAGATGACCTTTACATCATCTGCCCAATAGATCACAAGGTCTGAATGGGGGGAACTTATATCAACTCACACTGTTACAAATCTTGTACATGTTGTTTGCTATTTCTGCCGCTTCCCATACTGGGATCAAGTTGAAACTTTATACAATTATTTATTGTTGATTACAACAAATGATTCAATCGAAAAATTAACCAATTAAGGCTTGGATGCAGACCCAATGTTGTCTTTGACCGGCTCATTGAGACACTCATAGCAGGTACATCAGTTGTAAAAGCCCTAGTGACATTTTAGACTTACAAATTAAAAGTTCATCTGTTTGGTCGGACAGGCTCATGAAAGTGATATAAATGGAAAATAAAAAATAACAACTAACATTTCATACAAATGACCAGGAGGAAGACAGACTTTAAGAATCTCATGTTTATTTTTTTTATGCATTGTAAAATTTGAATGAATATAGTATCCTAGTTCAGGTCAATAAATATACAATTGAATGCACATTGGCCTAAACAAAATGACCAAATATAAATTAGTAATATTAACTAATTTTGTTCCGTTTCAAAGTAGGTGAGTATTTTTATTTTTTTTCCTTCAGCTTTTATACATTATCATTTTATAAATGTTAGCTGTTTCAATCTTAGTTCTAAATTTGTTTCAAATTGTGTTTCTTTGCTTTGTTTAAAGCAAGTTTTTTTATGTGTATATGAGATTGCACAACAAATTAAGCCAAATCGTCCAATAAAACAAATAAGTACTACATAGAAACATTCAAAGCTATCATAATGCAAATGAATAGTCTCTTTACACCTTCATTCCAAAAGGCAAGTCTTTGAAAAGAAAAACAAAAGCTTATTATTTTGAAACATAAAAGTTATTAAAACCAAACCAATAAAAGTAAAATTAAAATTTATCACTTGGCTACTTTTAAAACAGAGGATCTGGCACATATCCAGTATTTTCCAAGTAAATAAAAATGATCTGATGTAATTTGGTTACAAGATTTCACCATGTTTAAGAAGAAAGGAAGTGCAACCATATGTTAGCAGCATTTGTAAACCTAAAAAAATGTCTCTCCCGAAATGTGTGCCACTATTTTTGGTATGCTTTAGTACTATGATATGCATTATCTTATAACCTTGTTTTTGTTTGTAGACTGTAGCTTCTATCTAAAAAGATAAATACTTACAGCTTATAGTGACTTATGCATTTAAAAAATATAGTCTACATAACAATCTTTTTCTTATATATATATATATATATATATATATATATATATATATATATATTGGGGTATGCTACTGCCTATTTCAAATCTTTAACCTATTTATTTTAACAGATGTTGACATTATTATTACTATTTAGATATTATTTAATATTACAACAAATAAGATTTTATATTTTTTTCAAATCAAAGACAGGGTCTTTTTACTTAAAGATCTAGATAATTTAAAGTTGGTTGAATGTAATGTGTAAACGCAATGTAATAATTGGACAAAAACCAAACTAGGAAGGTTGTGCATTACAATTTCTACTGGATATAATCACCATGCTAGCATCTGACACAAATATACCATGAACAGAGAATATGGAGTGTATCCATGTAAATTTAATATAAATAAATTGTATAATTTATGGAACTCATTCAAAAAGAAAAAGGTACGCAAGAGTACGAATAAAATAAAATGTACAAGCAATTTTTTACAACATAGGACTAAAACCACCACAGAAATACATGAGTGAGGAAACCAAACAGCTAAATAAATATTAAGTTAAATATGGTTATATCTTTGTATGTAGCACATCTCAATGCTATCCTGACCCACAAAGTAGAGGTCTCTAAGAGGTTTCAGTGCTGCCTATTCGGGTAATAGAGAAACACAGCTCTGCTTACATAAAATCCTACATTAAAATCTTTAGCCTCACAATAATTAAAATAAAGACAATTCTATGCTACCAACATACCACCCCAAAAGAGATGCACCCTGGAAGTGCTATAAAGATTAATTTAGGCACTGTTTTTTTCTCCCTTGCATAAAGGAAAGTAGCTTGCAGCGGATTGCCTCTGAAAAGAAAAGCCCTTGCCCAAGACAGGCACAGAAGACAAAAAGAAAATTTAAACTGACGCTCAGCAGACAAAGGCTTTGTCTCAATCAGATGTGGCAAAATATGCAGGTCGTAATTGGGTTTGTCTAGTCATGTGAAACATTGCACATATCCTTTTATCTCCAGATTTGAAGACATTGCCATTACCTCCCCATATTTAAGTTATTCACTCGTGTAATATAACTAGAAAATTATGTTCAACATAAAGTGTCTATAAAAAAAATATATGAAAGGCAACCTTTCTAAAAGTACTTAAAATGATTTGTTGATTTTCAAAGAAAAAGACCTACTTAATTTAGTTGGTCAGGATAAAAAATTTAGCATTTCTATTTATATATATATTATATTTATAAATTTTTTTCATTCATTTAAAACCTTTTATTTTTTATTTCTGAAAAATATGAATTACGCAAAGGAAGCATTAGAAAGACATTGTGGTTGAAATTCTGTTATTAGAGTTCAGACATTCTATAATTTTTAGATTATGCACTACTAAAATTATTTTTAGATATTTCAGCACACAAATTCCTAAAAATGTATATAACAATAGCCTACTAATTTTTTTTGAAAGAACATTGGTAATTTATAAGATAAAAAGAAAACTTATTAAAAATGAAAAACAAATCTTAGAATATTGTTTAGTGATAAACAAATATATAATTTTAATAAAAAACAAAATCTGGTATTGAATTTTTTTTTTTTTGTTAATTAAGATTTGTTCAATTTAACTATGGAAAAGTGTGTGTGTGTGTGGGGGGGGGGGGGCGGATATTTGACTATCAAATGAAAACTATTAAAAAAAAATATAAAAGAAAAGATAGATCTATATTCCAATAGATATTATACATTTTGTAGTTAAAGGAATTATAAGACTTTCTGAACCATAATATAAAGATTCTATGCAAAAAGACTGTCATTAATTATACAAATCAATGTCTCTATTTTTTTTTTGATTTTGGAATAATTTTTTTTTCGCGCATGAGCCTGAGTAATTAACAGATTGTCGATGGTAGAGCATTTGAATTTTGTTGTGAGAATGTGTAAAAATTCAACAAAGTTTGTTTTCAATGAAAAAGTGCACAATGACATAATCTTACCACTGCATTCAACTCTTATGTTTAAAAAAATCAAAATCAGGAGTTAAAAAAAAAAACAAGCTTTCAAAATATTTTGCCTCAAATCTAATTCTTTAAACTTACAATATGAAGGTACAAAGTAATGGAACACCTTACATAAAAAAAAGCACCCACACAAACCCACTCATATATACAAATACAATATCTTATTATTTCAGGACATTATTTAAAAAGTTCTGTTTGTAATATCAATAAAATGTACACACAAAAAATCTGTACATTTTTCACTCAGTTTTTGTATAATGTAAACCTCCAGTGTTGACAACTGATAGAACAAAATATTTTATTTTCTTTTAATTAACACAAATATTTTAATATACACAAATTGGGCAACTTGAAGCATTAAAATGCTGCACCATAGGAACTTTAAAAAAAAAATAGTGTACCATTGGAACTTTTGTTTTTAAATAGTGCACTATAGGGACTTTTTACTAGTAGATAACATAAATTTGAACCAAGTCTACACCATAGTTAGGTATTCAACATTTTTGCTCAGATATTTTGACTACTATAGAGTCAACTCAGCTTCAATAACCGGAGACAGTCAAAAAGAGGTTACGGCCAAATATATCTATCCCTGTTAGTATTTAGTCCCAGAATGTGTGACATTTCAGAAATGTAGGTTATAAACAATACAAATGATGAAACATTGATTGGTCATTAGACAAATTGATTTGTTTTTTTTTTAAATACTTCAATCATTTCTTCCTTTACCTTACATTCATATCATTCAGATTTTGATATTGCTGAAAATGGCTATCTGGCATGTTTTAATTGATATTGTTAAATTGGTTGTTTAAATGAAAACAGCTTTACCATTATAGAATTAAAAGAATTGATCTTTCTAGTTGGAAAAATTAGGCTTTAAATAAGTTACACCAAAAAAAAAAAAAGACTCTAGAAAAAAGGAAACTTACAAAAAGAATAATAAATTTCATTATTTGAAAGCACTTGATGCAATTTCACAAAACTTTTTTGAAATTCAAGATCAATTAAAAAAAAAATATTTTTTCACAGCAAATGGAAGCAACAGTTCTACCAGCATAAGACTAGAATAAATATAGTTCCATATCCTAATAAACAATTAATTTGTAGAATAACAATAGAACTAAAAGTATGTGGCTATGTAATGCGACAGATGAAGAAACATTATTTTCATCATTAACAACAGACACTGTGCTAATCATGGGAGCCGCTGCTACTTTCTGTGCCTCAGGACACTGTAGCCAATGTCTGGCAAAAGTTTTAGGATAGCCAGGTTTTACTTGCATTTTCATGTCGTAAAACTCATAAAAGTCTGTTTCTTGAAAAAAGAATGTTTTACCTGCAGAAAAATGAATTTTCAAAAAAAATTAACAAATAATAATAAGAATAATAAAATAATAATAATAATGATAAAAATAATAATAATACACATATGAAATATTATCACATTAAATTGTGCATTTTTCCAAACTACAAAACTATGCACTGCAGACAGATTTATTATAAATCTATTGGAAACATACATAACTTTTTATCTTGACTGTTTTGAAATTTAAATTTTAGAAATGTATTAAATCAATTACATTTAACAGTGGTGCTCAAACTACAGACTTGTCATTCGACTTGTGATAAGGTGTTATTCAACCCACGGAAATTTCTGCCCATAGTAACCTAAATAATGAAGACAGTCTGCAGTCTACAAAAATATTTGTTTCTAAATTGTTGAATTGAGGATAACCTACACCCTAGCCAATGAGGCAGGGTGGCTGAGCGATACAGCGCTTGACTTCCAAACTAGGGGTCTTGGGTTTGAATCCTGGGATTTTTAATTTTGGGGTCTTTGGACGCCTCTGAGTCTACCCAGTTCTAATGGGTACCTGAGATTAGTTGGGGAAAAGTAAAGGCGGTTGGTCATTGTGCTGGCCACATGACAACCTCGTTAACGTAGGCCACAGGAACAGACGACCTCTAAATCACCTGCCCTACAGACCACAAGATCTGAAAGAGGAAATTTATTTACTTTCACCCTAGCCCACAACCAGGCAGCCATCCAGCGCATAATAAAGTCTCTACTATATCTTCAATCCCAGCTCCCTAACTCAGGCATTAACTCTCTGTCAGACTAGAACTAATAAAACAATTTATCAGAGTTTATTTACTTGGCAAATATTGTACTAGACTAATGATAATTACCATCCAGATCTTTGAATGCAGCATCTACAGGTACAGGTACACCTTTCCAGGTCCTCATATCCCTGGGGTAGTCATATTCGACAAATGTATTGTTGTCATTCATCTTCCAGTACATGTCACCACTGACTAGATAGGTCCTCATGTTATAGCCCCAGACAAAGGCAGCATCAATATTTTTCACATCAGCTGGAATGTTAAACTCAGTAAGTGGCCGTCCCTCTTGAGGGAAATTGTTGGTTCGATGGTTTCCGTTGAATACCCAATATCTGTCACCTACATATATAAAGATAAGCAGATAAAGACAAAGACACTTTTGTTATCAAAATGTGGATTAATTTTTACAATGTTATTGAAATATGCTATATCTCTAAAACTACCAAAGTTTTGAATACAAATTTTATATCAATGCCTAAATAATTATTATAATTGACATCCAATATAATTGTAATAGCATGGAGTGGTTTTTAAAATAAAGTTGATAGATAAGAAAAAATATAGGATAAGGCTACAATATAATAATCTTCATTTCTAAAGAAAAAAAAATTGCCATTCATTTGCATCAAAATTTTGATGGAACTCACCTGAAAAGAAAACAATTTTACTGTCTGGTCTTTCAAAAACAGCATCAATCTTTTCTACCTCTTTTGGCAGCCCATACCAAAATTGATGAATTTCTACTGGGTTTGGTATGAGTTTTCTAGAGTCCATTCTCCAAAACCACTGAAAGATTATAAGTATTTTTTGTCTTTAAAAATGTGACAAAAATTTTAATATTGACCAATTAGAACTTATTTTTGTTTCCTTTCCTACAGTTAGCTCACACTTTCACCATAATTATCTTCTTATCTTATCTTATATAATACAGACGTTACTTCAAAAAAGAAGATGATTACTCCTATGCATCTTGCATTTAGTCATGCATATTAACCAATGACTTAAATTAAAAGGTGGAAGGTTTGAGGCAAGAGGAAAGACGGTCAAAAGACACTGGTCAAAAACTCAAGTAAAAGTTGAATCATTTATTTCAACAAAACTTTCACACACAATAGTATGACTAGGTAGCTAAGTTGATAGAGCTAGGTGTTTTTGTGGTTTCAATCCCCATAATGACCTTTTTTTTTTCAATATATTTTTTAATGACAAATAAAATATGAATGTTTAGTTTATTATATTATTTGAGCATTAAAGTATGAATTATTAACAAAATATATTTTGATTGTATACATCTATGAATAAAGGATAAAACATAATTAACAAACAGAGCTCTGGACTGTCATTCGCATGGTCCCTAGTTTGATCCCAGCCCACCCGCTATCTTTCTGCAGGAGGTTTGTACACTACAGTAATGGATTTCAATAAAAGAAACATTGGCCATTATCATCATTACGAAAAGAATGCCCACATTTTTCCTTTTATTGATAGCATAAAAAGTGTTTGAACAGGATTTAGTTCTACAAATAATTGCAAACGTAAAGAGCCTTACCTTTCCTATAAATATAAATATTTCTGTACGTATAACAGTGAGGGCATCTATATGACTTTTACATGGATCAGGTGGCTCGTTGGATTTACCCTTTATCTTTGGCTTCTCAGTTGGATCGATATCATAGGGTTTGATTATTGGTGGTCTTTTGGAGTCTGGAATCATACTGACTTTTATTTTATCCTTTTCTGGCAAGTAGCGGTCTTTCTCACCAGAACCTGGCCAGGTAATTCAATAAAAGGTAAGTTGAAGTTAAAATTTAAAATAAATATCTAGATCTATATACGTTTTGTTAATCTATTATATCAATATTTTACTTCTTTGATTTTCAAATTATCTATCTATCTATCTATCTATCTATCTATCTATCTATCTATCTATCTATCTATCTATCTATCTATCTATCTGTCTGTCTGTATGTCTGTCTATCTGTCTTGTCTATTGACTCTTTCTGCTTATTGCATTGCTAGGTTTCACTATGTGTTAGGTTCACTGTAAATGTTACACTTACCATAAAGGCTAATGATGCCCCTCAAGTCATCTTCTGGCAGCTTAAATTTGCCTTCAAAGCCCATATACCACGGGTACATCAGGGCACTAGGGTCCCCACTGTGAGCTAAGCCCAATGCATGACCAAACTCATGGGCAGCTACCATAAACAAGTCAACACCTGAAACAGGATATAAACGTCAGTGAAGATATAGTAAACAGCACTAAGATTCACATCAGGGGCGTTTTTTTGGGAAGAGACCAGAGGGATTCAAACCGCACCAAATGTTTTTTTTTTTTCTTCTGTTAAACCTAGACTTTAAAAAAAAAAAGGAATTGACATTAGCTTGATAACTGTACAAGTTTGTGCCCTTTCAGCGATAAAAATAAATTTTATTAAACAGATATGTTTAAAAATTGAAGAATGGGTGGACACCATTTGATATCCTCACCAAGTGACACCAACCCTATCGACGCATCTGCTTCTTATACAGACTTAATCACTATGTCATTCACGTGTAGTTCACAGTTTCACTATATGTGAAAAGAAATCAAGTCATAGTTGGGTTATGAGCACCACAATAAGACACATGTCTCGACTTACCCCCACCACAATAAGACACATGTCTCGACTTACCATCTGTTGAGTTGGCTGTCCAGTTTTCGTCATCATCGAAATGTGTGTCGCCGCCTTTGTCATTTCCGGGAAAGAAGGCGTGGCCTAGCACCATCCCTGTAACGTAAAAGTTGTATTTTGTCAAAAGAACATTTTTATTCAGAATTATAAGTCTTATTACTTATCTTTTGTTTTTATAAAAAAAAGTTTTAATGTATACATATATGTCAAAGCCCTAGCGAACTGGTTCACACATCACTAATACCGTACTAACACTAAAACTAATCATGTTAATTAAGATCTAGGTTCACAGTCAGCAATAAACAAACAACAACCATTAGTGTCATGGCGGAGAATGATACTTTATTATATTGAACGCGTGCACCTTTGCGCACCATATCAACAGGCTCACACATCACTAATACTAACACTAAAACTGACCAGGCAAAGGAAAATATATGCAGAAGAAAGAAAGACTAAATTGTGGAATGGAGCCTCCTTTTCGAATTGTTCCCTGAGATAAACAATGTAAATGTTTTTTTCCCTGATGGCTACTAGAATTCACGGGCAAACAAAAAAAAAGGGGGGGGGGATGATTCTGTCATAACGGACTGTTTAAAGGGAGAAATAAAATGCTAATGGCTTTGTGGAAAGAGAATTATGCGGCCCGCTAAACACTCAGGATGCACGAAGTGTTCTGTTAAACACTCAGAAAATATCGAAATGTTCCGTTAAACACTCAGAATATACGAAGTGTTCGGTTAAGTTTGAGAAACATTGCTCTAGACTGTACCGACACGACACCTCCGTCAAGCTCTTTGGACTATGAACGGGGGCTGATTCTGAACAGGATCTTGAACAGCATTGAACATTGAAATACAAAACAAAACAAAACAAAAAAATAGTGCCGGGAAGGAAAAAAATTGCGAGCAGAGAATAAGAGCGGACGGATACATTAGAATGAAGCTGTGAAAAAGTCAACATTAGTACTCAGGAGTTAGTTCTCTACCTCCCATAAGTGGTTAAGCAGGGGTATTGACAGGACTTCTCTCTCCCCCTCCGGCCACCTTTCCTAGTTAACATACTGAAAGCAAATATTTATTACAGAGAAGAAATACCAGAAGGTAAATTGCGCATTATGGGAAAGAAAGAACTATTACTCTTAGTAATCAATTTGGGTCAAGGCCACGAGTAATTTGGTCGTCTGCTCGTGATCTCAAAGTCAAAGTTCAAACACTTGAGGCTGCTTGCTTCATAGTAGTATTACTGTTATTATCAATGTTGGCGCCGATATGCTCTTCCTTAGGTTGAGTCAACATAGTCCCAATAGTTGATGCAAGAGGGCCAAACCTTCATCTAGTTGAAAGTCTAAGTATTGGGATGTCGTAGGATCTGGAGATTTCCAGACGAGGTTGGATGGCATTAGATTCGCGTGCTCTTCAACCTTCTTAGTTCCGTTCTATACGCTTACTCTAAAACTGCTTTTGCAAAGCTTATAGCCACTCATTCAGTCTGTATTCTTTTACACCCATTTTTTTTCCTCCCTCTTCCCATTGTCGGATCAAGTTGAAGGTTTGCACAATTATCCATAGTCGATGACAACACACGAGTAAATTAAGTAATTTTGTTTTATATAGAAAAGGGGACATTAACATTGCAATATTTAGAGATATGGCTGCAATAGGACGGTCCTCTCCCTTATTTGAATATAAGCTTTTTTTTTTTTTTTCTTGTAAAGTTTTTTTTTCAAAATATTTTGCATGTCTCTTTCTATTCTTTAATCCGAACTTTATAAAAAAAAAAGTTAGATTAACATTGCAATATTTAGAGATATGGTAGCAATTAGATGGTATTAACTTCACTTAATATAAGCTTTGCAAAAAAAAAAAAAGTATTTTATCTATTTTATTTGTTGGTTTCTTTTCTATAAAACCAAAATTTAGAAAAAAAAAAAAGGTTGTGCGTTTACCTTTCCCATCAAACGGGTATCCATCGCTGTGGTACTGGCTGGCGAACTGGATCATTATGTCAGCACTAGAGTCCACTACTTCCTTGAAGGACAAGGGCGTAGCATCACTCCAGACACGGAAGGCGTCGCTGATGAGCTGCCTGGTGGTGGCCTGGGGCATGTCCGGGGTGTAATTGATGAACCTAGATGGACGAAACATACAAGAGACTCTTGTAGATGTTGAGAATGGCGTCATCTTTCAAAGGCAAAAAATTGTATCTAAGTTGCTTGTTCTCATAATGATTTGTGACGTCACGAACTTTTGAATAAATTTTGTTTATGACAACTCCGCCTATTGAACGTTACACGCTAAAGTTAACTCTACTAGCAGAACGTAGAACGCTAAAGTTAACTCTAATAGCAGAACGTAGAACGCTAAAGTTAACTCTACTAGCAGAACGTAGAACGCTAAAGTTAACTCCACTAGCAGAACGTAGAACGCTAAGATTACCTCCACTAGCAGAACGCTAAAGTTAACTCTACTAGCAGAACGTAGAACGCTAAAGTTAACTCTACTAGCAGAACGTAGAACGCTAAAGCTAACTCTATTAGCAGAACGTAGAACGCCAAAGTTAACTCCACTAGCAGAACGTAGAACGCTAAAGTTAACTCCACTAGCAGAACGTAGAACGTTAAAGTTAACTCCACTAGCAGAACGTAGAACGCTAAAGTTAACTCCACTAGCAGAACGCTTAAGTTAACTCTACTATCAGAACGTAGAACGCTAAAGTTAACTCCACTAGCAGAACGTAGAACGCTAAAGTTAACTCTACTAGCAGAACGTAGAACGCTAAAGTTAACTCTACTAGCAGAACGTAGAACGCTAAAGTTAACTCCACTTGCAGAACGTAGAACGCTAAAGTTAACTCCACTAGCAGAACGTAGAACGCTAAAGTTAACTCCACTAGCAGAACGTAGAACGCTAAAGTTAAAACTCCTCCAGTGGAACGTATCACAATTAATCGTGTTCTATTTGAAAATAAGAAAAAAACAACAACTGTTACCTATCCTGTAGCCTGATGTACCATTGGGGCACCACAAATTACTTATCGACCATTCGAGAGGCTAAGTACGCTTGAACTTGGCTTGTCTTGGCTACCTATGAAGGGGCTCGAGGTTCGACTCGGGCAGAGTTGTCTTTACTGAGCGCCTAAAGGCAGCACGGATAGACCTTTTGCCAGATACCCCCCCCCCCCCCCCCCCCACACACACTGGTCCACAATAGCGCTCTGAGCATGCTATAAGCATGAAAGTAGCGCTATATAAAAAAGCTATAAAAAATTCCTCTCTCTTTGCCTTTATAGAAATTCTTTCAATGACATTCCCGTCCATCCGCTTTCTCTGTCTGCCTCTTCTTCTTTTTTCTTGGTACTGTTCCTTGAAGGAAAGTCTTTGCGAGCACATAGGACCTTATCATATGTCCATAAAGTTGTAGCTTGTTTTTTTTTTTTTTTTTTGGTCAGCAGGTCATCGTGAGGCTCAATTTTATTTGTGATCCTGTTTCTAATCTGTTCGTTTGCGATGCGGTTTTTGTAGGTGATACTCGGATCCTTCTACAGTATCTCAATTCCATGACTATAATTCTCCTAAGACGTATATATTTTTTTTTATTTTGTACACCGGATACACCAAAAAGCAAGCTATTAATAGTTTTCCCGCCATGTGTGAAAATCGCAACGCAAGTTGTTATTTTTTTAAAGTATTTTTAAAAAATATAAAAATATGTTTCTTGTTTCTATGCAACACACATTTGCACCATTCCACATACACACTAGAATGCGCACTTATGCCTTTGACCAAGTTTAACCCAATTTTCTTAAAAAGGAAGAATAACATGAAATTGTAAAAAATCTTGTGACCACATTAGTAATAAAATTGTAACTATATATGCTAATCGTTTTCGTTTTATATAAGCATCGCTATTGATTTTTTTCAGTGTGTCCAATATTCATCCATCTTTCAGTCATTGTTTCTTCCGCCCCCCACCCATATCTATGTCTTTTTATCCATTCCCCTGGGTGCTTAATAGCCTGCCATTTTTCTTTCTTGCAGCGCCAGAAGACAGGAAGTAAGAGAGCGACCTCATGCGTTGCTAAGCAGTCACGTTCAATACTCTAGGGGAGCTTACTCCAATAATTATAGTGATGAATATTCATAAACCGCATACAATAAAACTCGGCCACTTGCTCGAGCCTCGAGTGTGGCATGCGGATTCCAAAATTGCTATCATAAATTGACAAGCGGCCGGTTTCATCAGAGATGAATTTCAAAGACTGCGATGAACTCTTCGTGGATTCCTTTTATTTCTGGTAGTGGGACAACGCACAAGCAGTAGATGGATATGTAGTCCAATGAGAAAGTAGTGTATCATGTTTAAACTTTATCAAAATTAATAGAGGTGAATATTGATCTCAAATCAATTGAAGGTAGAGATTTTCCTTGTTTAGAGAGAAAGAGATAAAGAGAGAGAGAGAGTGTGTGTGTGAGAGAGAGAGAGATAAAGAAAGAGATAGAGAGTGAGAGAGAGAGAAAGAGAGAAAGAGATAAAGAGCGAGAGAAAGAGATAAAGAGAGAGAGAAAGAGATAAACAGAGAGAAGAGATAAAGGGAGAGAGCGAGAGAAAGAGATAAAGAGAGAGAAAGAGATAAAAAGAGAGAGGAGGAGATAAAGAGAGAGAGGGAGAGGGAGAGAGAAAAAGAGAGAGAGAGAGAAAGAGATAAAGAGAGAGAGAGAGAGAGCAATGAAGAGTATAGAGGAAATTAACTTCAGTAGGAAGAGTCCAAGTATTTACTAGAAAGGACCCCCCAGCCAATCTACTTATGATTCTATGACCCATTATATATACCTTATATGTCTGTACAAACTTGACCTAATCAATGCTTAAGACATTTCAGCTACGCAAGAGATCTCGATTATTTTTTTAATTTTTTTTTATTGTACTTCAGAGGAGGAGGGAATTACAGGAAACATTGGAAGTTGATATTGAAGCCTCTTCTTCCTTCGATCGCCTCCCTCGGGGAGAGGCGTGTTTAAGATGTTCCCTAATACAATGTGTCATTGGTTTTTACAGACCAGAGAACCGCTAGAGACCCCCTAGGCTTCGTCTTTTGTGTAGATGTATATGTTCTTGACTGAGTCTTTCTTCTTATACGATATTCTATACACAACGAAACTCAGAATGAATGAGCATAATACTGTTTATATATATATATACAGAGAGAGAGAGAGAAAGAGAGAGAGAGAGAGACAGAAAGAAAGAGACAGACAGATAGATAAATAGATTGCAGATAGATTGGATAGATAGATAGATTGGATAGATAGATAGATAGACAAATAGATAGATAGATACCTTTTATACTATATCTATTATTAAGAGTGCTTGAATATATATAAAAACAAATAAAAGAGCCCACAAGCTAACATAGTTATGCTCATGCCTGCTCATTGTATGAATATACACTTTTATTAAATTCTGTAGGGATTTCAATTTGACAAAACTTATATCAATTCACCCATTCTGTCTATCTATATGGGTAGATTCTTTTACACGTCTCCCCCCCCCCCCCTCACACACACACACACACACTTCCCATTATCGAATCAAGTTGGAATTGTGTCTAGTGATCCTATTACGAAAACATGACATGAACCAATAAAAAGTGTCCAATTAGTTAATCAATTATTGGTAATTAAGTAATTTCGTTATATATAGAAAACGGTAAGATATATTTTGCAGCGTTGAGAGATATGGCAGTGATTATGTGGTGCTTTCCTTTCTACCAGCCTTGTATTTCAATATGTATTTTCAAATATTTTGCTTGTTTTGATGTTGGCATGATGTTGATTAACTCTTTATATTCGTAATTGTTTTTTTCACATTCTGACAGAATTGTTCATTTTTCACATTCTACTCTGTTATGCTAAAACTTCAATAACATTTTTGTTTGTAATCAGAAAAGTTTGACTTTTGGTAGAGAATTATAGGAGAATGCATGCTCTTTTTATCTAGCACAAATAAAAGTTTATAAAACCAGAAATTAATTTAATTTAATAAGATCAAATCAACGATGGTGTCGTTAATTAGGGGAGAAAGAGTTAAACTCAAAACTAGAGCTGTTTCCCTTGAAGTGGACACCGTGGGCATCAGTTGTGAACGGCCACTTCCTGTCTGGGGGTCAGATTCATTTTGGGAACATGGGTCACGGAACGCATCACGAGTCCTATGGACTTCATTATGCATTGTGCGCACAGACATTTCGTGTGGCTGGAAAGTACTGCGTCGCGGGCCGAATATTTCTCGCGGTTCGTAGTTTAAACATCACTGATGTAGAATGTTACTCCTTTCATATCTCCGTTATTATACTCCCCACTTTGATTTTTGTTCAAATAGAACTGGGGGTGAACTCTGACGTGGTCTTTCTCTTTCCTTTGGTCTTTCTCTTTCCTGTGGTCTTTCTCTTTCCTGTGGTCTTTCTCTTTCCTGTGGTCTTTCTCTTTCCTTTGGTCTTTCTCTTTCCTGTGGTCTTTCTCTTTCCTGTGGTCTTTCTCTTTCCTGTGGTCTTTCTCTTTCCTTTGGTCTTTCTCTTTCCTTTGGTCTTTCTCTTTCCTGTGGTCTTTCTCTTTCCTGTTTTTTTTTATTGGTATTGAAAATGGCGAGGAACTGTATCTTAATGCAATTGCCCATCGGGCAAATTAAATTTCGAACCCCTCTGTGACGTTATTATAATAAGTTAACGAGATTAAAAAAAAGAAAAGAAATGGTCCAACTTTGGGTGGCGCCCCAATCGACATAGCGCCCCGGGAAACCTTTGTGGTTGCTGGTACCTGCTAGCACGCTTTGTATATTTATTTAATAGATCTTTAAAAACTGGAAAATGAGAGAATGTGCTGTTCAAAAAAACAAAGTTTTATTATTGTTATTATAGATAGAATCAAAATTGAAGGATTGCAATATATATAGATAGGCCTATATATAGAGGCGAGGTTTAGTGAATTTACAAAAGATTTGTAATATATTTATTTAAAAAAAAACAAGTAAATACAGAGGACTCATTAACAAAAATCAGTACATTTTAAAAGAATAAAAATATTTGGTAAATTTTTCATGCAAAAATAAGCGGCATAAAAATTATCATTTTTTTTTCTATTAGCTAGATATATTGGCAGTAGATCGAGGATTAGAGTATCGAAAGAGTACACCCGGCCCCCTTCCCTTTTGCCACGCTGACATTTTTCTTCAATTTTTTTTTTCTCTTTTTTAGCATCTTGTATAATCCTATGTTTGATGAAATAATGTATGCATATCCTTCCAACATTAGTAGCTTTTATATAAAGTTGATTAATAATTTAGTGTAGGCCTACTAGTCCAAGAAGAGCTTCACAGCTAATAGAATGTTTTAAAAGTGAAAAAGTATGTTACTAATTGTTATATATATGGATTCGGTTGATGGTGAAATAGCTTAGCACTAATTAAAAGCCCATGGTAGTCTTGTCTACATTTTTAAAGTTCTAAAACAGGTCTATGTCTCAATGTTTTAACTTTGTAATCCTCGAATAGGCCTATATTGAGTCCATTCAATAATTTACATCCTAGAAAGACAAAGACATAAAATGAATACCAAATATCATAAGTCACTAGAATGGGACCTGACATCACTGCAGTGCGGATGAAGATAACGTAGGTGGTCTTGAGAGTAAAGCGGCTGTGTTAGCGCGATGCTAAAATAATCCTCCACAGCTGACTCTAGTTATCCTGCAATTGTCCCTCGCTACCGTACGGGTTATCTTCTACTTAAAGATAAGGAAGCGTCTGTGTCACTGGGTCTGAGGCTACCGGCCAAGTCGCAATGGAAGGGAAGAACTAAAGAACAGTTATTACATGTATATAAGATTTAAGGCGGAGACATTTAAGCAAGTTTTTTAGAAAGCTTGGGGGTGGGGGGGGGGGGGTGTGCTTGTGCTTAAAAAAAAGGGGGGGGGGGGAGTAGAGGGAAGTTCGCGAAGGGGGTGTCCCAAAGAAGAGCGTGGGGTTGTAATAGAGCAGCGGTACTCAACCTTTTAAGCTCAGCGACCCCTTTTTACAATCCCCAACTCTGCCGCGGACCCCCCCCCCCCCACAGCTAAAGAAGAATACACAAAATACAATCTATATTTTCGATGGTCTTAGGCGACCCCTGACAAATCGTCAGTCGACCCCTCAAGGGGCCGCGACCCACAGGTTGAGAATCGCTGTAATAGAGCAATAAAACAAAAAAAGATAAATACAAAATGGGCGACAATTTCGACAAATTCAGTATTATGATGAAAACAGAAATGAGATAAGAAGGGGGGAGGGAGGGGTATCTCAATTTAAGTCTGAGATAATGACTCAACGACTTGTAAGTATGTTGTGCAGGGCCGCATTCAAGGTAGAGCAGGCGGGGCTACTGCCAAGGGGAATCCACTAGAAAGGGGCCTCCACAATAGAGAAAAAAAAATCCATATTTCGACTGGATAGCAACTTTACCTTTTTTTTAAACATTTTTATTGACATTACTTTAAATCTTGCAGTTGGCAACATTGTCGTGATTTAAAAAATGACCACTTACAGTGTACTCGTAATATACTTCAGATTTGCTCTACATTGTGTGAACCCTAAATATTTTACATTTTCGTTTCTAAATTATGAATATGAAATAATTTTATTTGTAAAAATCAAATCCAATTTTTAAGTACTTTCTTTCTTTTATAATATGGCATGCTTTAATTATTAATAATATTAATAATAATTTTTTTTTAAAGCTTTCAAAAAAGTGTAGCGCCTTCACATACTTAAATGCGGCCCTGATGTTGTGTCATGAGGACATTTTATTTTATTTGCTGTAAAAGATGGTCTAAGAATCGCTAATAAATCGCTCAAAATATAATAAAAGTGTTTTTTTTTTTAAATTTCAAACCTTTCAGGCATTTAAACCAAACTTGCTAGCGAGCCGCCAATGCAGTATTGATAAACGTAGTCTTAATCATATATTTTCAAACGATTGTTGCCTTCGAGATTCTTTCTTGAGCCAACTCTCCTGATTCTTACTGGATACTCTTTTTCTTGATAATCTTATTCTTCATAGGCCCAGGGCTTTTTTTGTGACGGTACGTACCGGTACTGCGTACCGGCACCTTTTTGAAAAAGTTATTATTTTTCTTGTATTTTAACGTATATTATTAATTTTTAGTAGTTAAAAGTTAGGCATTCAACTACTGAGTACTGGCACCTAATCACTGGGTACCGGCACCTATTTTTTTTAAAAAAAAGCACTGCATAGGCCTACTCTCCTGATTCTTACTGGATACTCTTTTTCTTGATAATCTTATTCTTCATAGGCCTACTCTCCTGATTCTTACTGGATACTCTCTTTCTTGATATGCCAACTCTCCTGATTCTTACTAGATACTCTCTTTCTTGATATGCCAACTCTCCTGATTCTTACTGGATACTCTCTTTCTTGATATGCCAACTCTCCTGATTCTTACTGGATACTCTCTTTCTTGATATGCCAACTCTCCTGATTCTTACTGGATACTCTCTTTCTTGATATGCCAACTCTCCTGATTCTTACTAGATACTCTCTTTCTTGATATGCCAACTCTCCTGATTCTTACTGGATACTCTCTTTCCGAATTCTCTCTTTGTTTTTGTTTTTTTTAACACTCTCTTGGTACCCTTTTCTGTCTGTGATCACAGAAACTAGGCCTAGAATCTAGAACTAGGCTATTTGTTCCATATTCCTATACGCAATACAAGAGCTACTCGGTTTTTTTTTTAATACTTGATAAGCTGCCTTTTTTAATGTCAGGTTTAATCAAATATTATTTCATCAAACAATTAATCAACCGTATCAATTTAAATATATATTATTTCCATGCTTTCCCGCCCAAAAGGTATCGATAATCACGCTCATATGTGCCTCATTTTCAAATCTTTCACAGCTTTCTGGGATCGAAACCATAGCTTGCGCATGCGTGTTTCAACATTCTTATATTACACTTTGGCTTTTTCCCCTACATCCGGTCACTCCAGATTTCTTTCGATATTCTATCTTATTTATTTTAGTCTTCTGTGCTCAACATCAATAAATGCAACATTTTGTATGTATTTATTCCGAGCTGTCTCCAGAGATTTCCAATTGGATCTACTTTCGAATTCTTGCGGCGATCAGGTTGTCTCTCCTAGTTGGCAGCTATTGCGCCACTCTTTTAGATGAACACAGCTGTTTCTTCAATGTCTCTTATACAGCCTTTTTTTTTTTTTTATCTTTTCGCTCTTTTCTCTTCTACTTAACTACATGCATATACTTGCATTGTATGTTTGCTACTTCTAATATATATTATGAGGTGATGGTGTTTGTGCATGTGTTATACAGAACCATGGTTTATTGGGGTTCTCTTGGAGCGAATTGAACGTATTGATCTACACTAACAGAAATATGTATTATGTATTTGTTGATGTTGACATGAATGTTGGTAGTAAGTGAAAACACGAAGGGGAAAAAATGAACGAAATTAATTTAATAAATAATTATCTATCGAAACTTTATTCTCTCCTTCGGACACAATGCCCTACTGCCAAATCTGGGCATAATGGTATCTGGAACGACATGTCTGAAATACTTCTGGTGCTAAGTGGGTGTTTTTTGTGACAAAGATTAAAATCAATTCACTCTGTCTATGTGTCTGTCTGGTAAAAAGTGTGTACACGTTATTTCTCCCACACCCATTTTCGGATCACGCTGAAACTTCGCACAATTATTCATTGACATAGAAAAAACATGAATCAATAAAAAAAAAAGTAAAAATTAATTAGTTAATTAATTACTAGTAATCAATTATTTTGTTTGATACCAACTGGGAAACTAATCCTCCAGTATTCACAGATATGTCTAAAGTTGTTGGGTTTAGTCCCCTTGTGTAATTGTTCACACTATTTCTCCCTTCAAGTATTATCCGATCAAATTGATACTTTTAACAATTATTTATTGCACCTAACAAAACATGAATCGATTCAAAAAAACAATTAGTCAATTAGTTATTGGTAATTAATTGTTTTGTTTGAATCGAATAAGGGAAATAGCTTGTACATTATTGATAGATATAGTTTTAAGGGCGGAGTTCCCCCCCCCCCCCCTTTAGATAAGCTTAGTTTTTTTTTTTAAAAGGATTTTTTTTTAGTTGGCTTGTTTTTCTCATGTCGTAAATTGGAGTGTTCTCCCTGGGTACCCCCCTCACCAGAGCCTCACCTCCCTGTTATAGATCTACAATAAAAAGTAATCTGTTAAATAAATCAAACAGCAAATATTTGGATCATTACATGGATTGAGTGAATCGATTCCAGTATTTTTTCTTTATACTGTAAACACTTCAGAAGTTTAAAAACTATGAAGAAGAAGTAACTCTATAACAATATCAGGACATTCAGTGGCATAGACATGTCTAATGCATGAAGGGGAGCACATGGCCGAAGCGTGTAAAGGGGGAGCACGTCTCTATGTAAAGGAGATGAAGAGAGGAGAATGGTCCTCTACACGATCGGTCATAACTGCTTGACCCCCGTTTCCCACCAGGGCCACCTCTCCCTCCCCTGACTTTGACATATGCCTAACTATGAGGAGAAGCCCATCATAAATTACAACAAAACAAACTGTTATATAAATCTGAACTTTGTTGTACAGAGTTAGACAGTTGGGATCGATGTCATAATATTATTTGTTTAAAAAAACGATAACTTTACAACTGTTAAAAAATTGAACATTGACTAAGTGACTTAGCTTATGTTCTGACCTTTCCTAACAGGTTAATGCAGAGGCGTAGTGAGGGGGGGGGGGGTCAAGGGGGCACGATGCCCCGGGCGTCACCCGCAGGCTCTATTTTTATGTGATATTTATGGAAAAATGGGGGGGGGGCGCTAATAAGGTACCTTGCCCCGGGCCCACGTTTTGCTCACTACGCCTCTGGGTTAATGAGTCAATAATGACTTCGTAATGACTTTTTTCTTCTCCCACTTTAATACTAAAATGTATTTTAATTATTTTTTTTTATGTTATATTATTTTTATTTATTTTATGTAATCTTATTGACCCTGCCCTTCTAAATTCAAATTCTTAAAGATCCACTGGCAAGACAAGATCTCGAATAAGGAACTGTGGCAAAGAAGAAAGCACCATCCAGCCCATTGAAGTAGATGGATAGGACACACCCTTCGCAAGCCTGCATCTAGCATTACAAGGCATGCCCTCAGATGGAACCCCCAAGGAAGGAAGATAAGGGGACGGCCCTGGAATACATGGCGCGGCGATTTAGAAGTAGATGCCAAAACAGATGGACAAGACTTGGGGGAGAGCTGGAGAGTCTCGCCCAGAGCAGACACGCCTGCTGGAAGTTGGTAGGTGACCTTTGCCCAAGACGGGACCACTGGCAGACTACCCTCATGAATGATACGCCCCTGTCTCTTGCTTTTATTACCCCATGTTTGGCGTACCATGTCCTGCCACTGAGGGAGGACACTATTAAATAAAAGGCGGGGATGAAAGAGGTTAGGGGTTAGATGTAAGAATTGGAGGTTATAGGGTCAAGGTTAGGCTAACATTTTTTTTCTTATTTGTTTTTGGTCTCTCCTTGTCATTTCATTGGTCCTTATAAAGCAATCAGTTGACATTTTTTTTCTATTGTGATTCTGGTGAGTCTTCAGGCATTTTTTCTGTTCACTGTGGTCCTGGTGGTCTGTTGCTTCGTAGATACGGTCTTGTTATAACTCTTTCCTCTTAGTTCCCCCTTCTTCTCTGGAATTCACTCTGAAGCTATTGATGTCACACTGACCTAACGTTGGGTCCTCATTCAAGCAGGTTGTGATGACCTCAAGTCAACATCACAAGCCCACTGAAAGAGGAGCCACCGTGATCACGCTTCTGCGCCAGTTTGAGCCTCAGCAACATTGAGAACTATTTGATCCCCGAGATAACACACACACATACACACTTAATTACAGAGTATGTGGCTAATTTGATTGTCGTTGAATTAACATAAATCTATTATCTATATAGTTTCTCTAAATGTTTTAAAAAAGGTTTTCTGTTGTTTAAATAATTTTAATCTTTGTAATTGTTGCCTGATTTCGCGTTCTAAATGGTATAGTTTGGCTACATCGCATTAATTGAATCGGCCTGCAGTGCAAGGGTCGATATCAATTCTCGAACCCAAGGTATGCTTAGTATCAAATACGCAGAATCTTAACACAGACCTATCACAACACGCTCACGCACAGCACGTGCTTCTATGAAAACAAATGGCGTCGAAGCAAACGTTCAAATAATCTCTTTACAAAGCACATATACTCCATGCTTGTTTGGTAACAGCGCCATTCAGTAGAGGAAAGAAGGAAAAAAAAACCCACACTACTTAAGTTGTAAAACCAACACACAACTCACACGCACATCTACATCGCATACGAAAAGCAGACGTGTGTTGGCAGACCTGTGTCCCACGACGATGTCATGCTCGCTGTGGCCTATATATATTATTTAGCGCGCAAAAGCAAAAAACGAGAGAGATGGCAGGCTTAAGAAAAGTGGCCAGAAGAAAAAAAAATGCCAACAAGTTGCCAACTCCGGATGAAAAACAGGGGTTAATTTTTAAATAGCATTCGTCTTATTTCAAAACTACTGAGTTTAATGGACGGATTTTTTGTATATTCAAATATTTTTGTTTCGCACGTTGAAAAGTATTTAATAAGTATACTTTATTATTATTTTTTTTACTGTAAAGTTGAGTTACAGAATTGTCTCCCGTAGTTCGTGAACTCTTCTGAGTAGTATATAACGCAAGACGTCAAGACAGAAACCTTATTAAGGTGGCCTGGTAGTTGTATGGTCTCAGTATGTCTGTTCCATCTGATAAAACAAGCGTGATAACCCTAACAGTGTTCTTCTAAAAATGGTCTCAGTATCCAGTGCGGTATATTTACAGATCGCTTCGTTCGATGTCATAAAAATGTTTTGACTAAAGAAAAAAAAAAAAAAGAAATGTCTTAAACTCAATACAACGGAGATTGTCAACAAGACAGAACAATATTCAATAAGAATGCACAGTCGAATCCGGGCCACATCGGGAAACGATAGTTCTAATCCTAAAAAGCGGCTGGTCCGATTAACCGGAGTCGACTGTATGTGGCTCAACTTAGGGATGACGTCAATCAAAAGGTCGTAAAAGCCAGAAGCCAAAATATAAAAGTAAAATAATAATTATAATAAAAAGCTTTTTTTGAAAAAATACACGAAGAAAAAAAACACCTGGCACATAAGGTACTAGATCTAAAATCTCTGCGTATTTAATTTATCAAACTATACAGGTTTACAAAGACGTTATTTTAATAATTGAATTTTTTTCCCCTTTGTTATGCAACACACACAGAGGCCCTATTTACACCATAACCTCATCCTAAGTTTAAGTCACTGACTCATTGCTATTCAAACCCAAGCACCAAGTAACTACGGCACCACGCTCGTTCTTAATAGACTAATTGCGATTTTAAAACCTGCCGCAGCATGAATGATAAATCGACTCACGGAATGATAGCCACTTCATGGGCCCGGGGGTAAAGAGAGGCTGGGGAGGGGATGGGTAAGCTCACTCACGCCATTTCTAGAACTCACACAAGTTTCCGTTTCTTGTGGCGGCCTAATACTGACAAGACATATCCCACCGCTCACCCGAAAATTCCCACGCTACTCCTTTCCAACTACACCGTCTGCACGTTAAGTGTAGTGCGCCCCTGTCTGGTCCAATATACAAATAACGAGAACCGAGCCACCACACCGATGACGTACGACGCCAGGAATTTTTAAAATTGAGGAACGAAAAATGGCGGGAAACGAAGTATCGCAAAGAAATTCCAACCGCTTTTGTAAAGTGTTCATTTAGTAATTAGATCTAGTAATCCGATTTGTTTCGTTCTATCGACTAATGGAAAAAATACAAACAATATAATACAGATAATATAAAAGAGATATCAATGCAATAAAACTAAACAAATATGACGCAGTGCGGTTTCAAACGTACACATTATCCTCGTAAGTATTGTTGACGAATAAGTTCACCACTTTTTGTTGCCAAAAGTAAACTACATTTAGCAAAAAAAAAGTTTCGAAGCCTAATTTCCTACACGTAAACACAGGCTGTAAAGCACCAAAGCTTACAATGAATTCTATGCACAAGAATGAACAATCAAATCATTAAAACTAAACTGTAAAATAAAAAAAAATAATTAGAAAGCAATAAATAATGCGAATATAAAATGGCCAGCAGAGAGAAGTACGAGCCAGTGGTTTGAAAACTGAGCTCGCACTAATGAGTGATCTTCAAGTTGGAGGTCACGCGGTTTAAATGGTTGCCCACTGAGAGGGGCCCTCTTGACGCGCTGTTCACGGATTGGTTACACTTCCAACTGTCACTTAAACATCTCGATCCGGCCTGGATTGATAACAGAAATAAATGGGGGGGGGGGGGGGAGGGGTAATAAGTAGAATAACCAAAAAGAGAAAAGAAAAAAAAAGGTGGGGGAATAGTTTGACACTACTCACACAACTATTGTGTGCTAACTCTGACTTGGACACACGGACGTGAGTTGACAGTGATGGCTGGAACACAGGAAGAGTAAAAAGGAGGGAGGGGAGAGGGGGGAGGGAGTGAGAGAGAAATCAGAGTGAGACTCATCGAGGATTGAAGGGCGTGACCTGGGGGTGGGGGAAATGTTTTCAAAGTTACTTTATGTCAATGTAATCATGCATCCAGAATCAATGTGTTTTCCAATCTAACTACAGATACACAAAGTGACTATTTGGACATATTATGAGACTGTTTCAACATTATTTCAACATATTTATTATCTGACTGTTTCAACATATTATCTGCCTGTTTCAACATATTATCTGACTGTTTCAACATATTATCTGACTGTTTCAACTTATTATGTTTCTGTAACCCTACTTCCTAATAGCATACGTAATTTATATTTGCATATTATGAGACTGTTTCAACATTATTTCAACATATTTATTATCTGACTGTTTCAACATATTATCTGCCTGTTTCAACATATTATCTGACTGTTTCAACATATTATCTGACTGTTTCAACTTATTATGTTTTTGTAACCCTACTTCCTAATAGCATACGTAATTTATATTTGCATAAGAACAAGCCTCTGTAAGCTATGTATATGTATATGGCCTCCTTCCGTCGCGAAGCATAAGTTGTGGTCGGAACGATATATATATATATATATGAGCAATATAAGCAATAATATAAAACTGACATAACATATAATGTAAACGAAGTTAAAAAATGAACATACGACAAAAATACAACCTTTTCTTGCCTCCATGCGGCGGTGCCCGTGGCGGCTCCCCTGCCCCATTACCTATTTTAATGCAAATTTACCTTAAATGGTTTATAAAGTCTGGTTGCATTTCGAATCGTAAATGATGTATAAAAACTCAGAAGACAAAATAAAAGAGAAACAAGGTTACAAAAGACAGTTTGTGTGGAAACACAAACTCAAAATCGGCCCCCGAAGTGGTCCACCCAGGCAGGCTTCAATATTTTCAGAAAGAACATCCAAATGAAATTATATCAAAGACAAATGAGAGATAAGAATGGAGAAAGAAGGTTAACAGTTCTTGTGTAATGCCCCAACGGTCCCGCAGATCAAAGGATAGGTGCAAGTGAATGTAAAGTTAGATGTGAACCTGGCCTAACTAGTTCCCCTTTCAGACCTTGTGGTCTATAGGGCAGATGATGTAAAGTTCATCTGTTTTTGTGACGGTTAACGAAGGTGTCATGTAGTCAGCACAACGACCAACCGCCTTTACTTTTACCCAACGAATGTCAGGTACCCATTAGAGCTGAGTGGACTCAGAGGCGACCAAAGATTCCAAATAGAAAAAGCTCAAACTCTTATTAAAAAAAAAAAAAAAACGCAATAAAAAAAGAAATGAAGGAAAATGTAGTTTACAAGATTACTATTTGTTTTAAATTAGGTCTAACTTATAATGCATACTAATTAGCTTTTTCTCTTTAAAAAACTGCTTGCATAACTGATTTTAAAAATTAGATTTTTCTCTTTCAGAAAAAAAAAGTAGCCATTGCATCAGAACTTTGAATGGTCTAAAATATTGTGAAGTCGGATTTTCAATATCTTTTCTAGTTTACGAGATCTAAACGGGACAGACGAACAGACATTTCGCACAAAACTAATAGCGTCTTTTCCCCTTTCGGGGCCGCTAAAAAAAGATTACAGCCGCTAAAAAAAGATTAGATTGTGTGGGAACACAAACTCAGAAGCAGCCCCCGAAGTGGCCCACACAGGCAGTTAAAAAGGCAGGTTTCAATATTTCAGCATGAATATCAGGAGCTATGAACCGCAAACAATAAAAAAAAACCAACAAAAAAACAACAACAACCCTACCCCCCCTAATACACAAGGAAGAGAAGTGTACGTATCGATACTATTTCCATGTTAGGCCGTTTAATTCAGTAATCCAGACATTCGCATTTTTAATTCAGTAATCTAGACATTCGCATTTTTAATTGTCATAAAAATACAGAAAAATATATGAATTGGCCATTATCTTATCTTAGTTTTATTACAGACGTTACTTCAAAAGAGAGGATAATGACGTCTGGGGAAATCAAAGGGATGCCATTCGCATTATTAGCGAGAGTCTTAAAGAAAACTATTGAGCCATACTTCTCTATGTGAAATTTTAGCTTCAAATACATGATTCAGAACTAGCCTCCACCTTTTTTTTTATCAAGATCCTTAGGCTATAAGAAAGTGTGACCGAAAAAAAAAAATACAAATATAAATATGGTCCCACTGCTGTCTAATGCAACAATGTCGTCGGAAAAGACCATTGGTCCGGCAGCATTATTGT
Organism: Biomphalaria pfeifferi; assembly: GCA_030265305.1. NCBI lineage: Eukaryota > Metazoa > Mollusca > Gastropoda > Planorbidae > Biomphalaria > Biomphalaria pfeifferi. The sequence continues at coordinate 3,185,296 of JASAOG010000073.1, forward strand.
ACGTAGATGCATGTATAGGACTAGTAATTGGAGGCCCGGGGGCTTGACCTTTTTGTGTCAACGTGTTGATGGTCAAGTAAAGGCTTAAAAAAAAAAAGGAACAAGCCAAACATAAAAAAAAAATAAAAAAAAGAGCTTTTATATAGGAAGGAACCCCACAGTTACTGCCATATATCTCAATGCTGCTAGATTTATTTCCAATTTTCTATTAAACAAAATTAATTAATTATCACTAATTAATTCACTAACTGGATATTTTTAAAAATTGATTCATGCGTTTTTATCGACCATAATAGGAACTATCAGAAATGACGTGTACACTATTTGTACCAGGCTGAATATGTTTTTTTAAAGAGGTTTTTATACACCTCACTACACTTTCTGTTTTTAAACCTTCGTTTTAGCAAAATTCAGAATTGAATTTTTTTTCCAAAAATATAGTTTTTTGAAAGCTAGGTGAACTACTCTTTCCGAAATATTCAGGGCTTGACTTAAACGCATCCTATATTTAAACCATCAATACATACTGACAGATGGGAGATGGTTTAAATATAATACAACATACTGCAAAGTAAGAACATATTTTATACCCTACAAGTCACCGCTGTGGTGTAGCTAGGGTGGGGGGGAGGAAGGGGGGGGGGGAGAATTTGAAAATCCCACGGCCCCCACTTGAGGGAGCCCCCCCCCCCCCCAATGAGTGTTTTTTTTTTACATTAAATATTACTTATTACACAAAATGCAAGGCCTCCCAAAGAGGTCAAGCCCCCCGAGCCCCCAAATGATGAAAAATTCCTAGCTGCGCCCCTGCCTTTAACGCTACAAGGGACCTACGGTAAGCCTTATAAAGCTAGACCAGTAATATCTGTAAAACTTAAGTAAAAAGGCGAATGCTGATAAAGTAGGGCCTACATTGCTGAGGTTTAAAGTAATTAACAGTTCAAAGTTTTAGTATCTAGTCTAGGAAATCCTAAGATTAAGAAACCCAGAAAAAACAAAATAAGAAAAAAAATACTTAAAAAAACCCCCCAAAAAACTAAGCGTATACAAGGCAAAGAACTACACATTTACAGCCATGAATCTTATTACTGTAAGATTTATTTTCCTTTTTTTTCCTAAATCAATAAACAATAATTACATACCACTAATTATTTAATGAATTGATCAATTTTTTGAGACATGTTTTGTTAGGGACAATGAATAATTGTGCCAACTTGATGGGAAGTGGGAGAAATAATGTGCACACAATTTGTACCAGACAGAAATGTGCACAAAATTTGTACCAGACAGAAATGTGCACAAAATTTGTACCAGACAGACAGAGTTGATATAAGCTTTGTAATAAGGTTAATAAGGTCGAAGAACTCATAAAAATAGAAAACCTAAAACAAAAAAAACTTCTGAACCCGAAATGTTCAGATTTTTGTAAACAAAAGTATCTCCCCCCCTAAAAAAAACAACAAAAAAAAACAACAACCATACATTATCTAGACTTAGTTTCTGAAATTCCTAGCCTTAGTGCTCCAATATATATAATATAGAATAAATGTTAAATAGTCCGGCCTACAATGCGGAGTTTTAAAGTAATTACCATCTTAAAATGAACGCGTCATTTGCGCTACATTCTTGTAGATTGTAGGTCATCTTAGTGGCGACTTTACTTTCAACTCAAGTGGTCAAGCTTTGTCAAAAAGTCCTGCAACTACAACACAAGAGACCGCCTCTTAGCCAGGGACACTTCAGCCTAATGACCACCACAATGATCAGAGCATGTTCCTAGCAGATTAGCCACAAAAGGATGTCGCTGCAGCAGATTGAAATGACCGACTTCCCACCGCCCACTTTGGCCAAGAGAACTTGAGCCAAGAGACTTCTGAGATATGTAGATAAATTTCACTTCTACACTAACTAAACTTGTGCTCAACACTTGTATTTAAATTTAACAACTACTAGGGCGTATCTTAGTGACATTAGGGTTAAGATTATCTAATTGCTGTACTGTTTGCACCACAACCCCCTATTCCTCTTTGTTAAAAATATACAAGTAAAGATGTTAAGTTCCCCTTTCTGACCTTGCGATCTATAGGGCGGGCAGATGAGTGATTTTGGTCATCTGTTTCTTTGGCCAACAGTTAACGAGCAGGATGTTATGTGCCCAGCAACTTTACTTTGCCCAACTAAGGTCAGGTACCCATTAGAGTTGGGTAGACCCAGGGCCCCTAAAAATCCCGAAATTAAAAATCTCAGTCTTTACCGAGATTCGAACCCAGGACCCCAAGCGTTTAACCACTCAGCCACCTCTCACCCAAGTAAAGATTGGATAAATGAAAATTTTAAAGTTAAATTTGGAAAATAGTATTCAATTAGCAACTGTTCTACATGTAAGTTCGAGCTCTGGCTATTGTGTTGACACTCCGACGCGCATACCAGACGTCCAGGCGCTGATTTGTTTGATTACAATTATCCATCTCACTGAATTAATAATACAACGATTTACACAGTAAAAGAAAACGCTTATATAAAAAGTCTAATTTACTGGATACGCCCCTCCTACACAGATTTCTCTTTCGAAACAGCCAACTGACCAGATGCGATTGTGTTTTACAGGCGTACATTCCCACTTGAAGTAAACGCCTACGTGAAAAAATCATGTTGGCTTTAAGGTTTCTGAACATGATGGACAAGAAGGAAGCACGGAAGCCCTGGGCCAACGTCCTGACTTTTTGTGACAATGTCATCAAACAACCTTGACCCATGGGACCTTGTAGCAGTAAGAGTTACGATTTAATTCAATTCTAAAGTAGGTCACGAAAAATTAAAAACAAAAATACTTTAAAGAAATAAAGCTTATATTTTATTTTATTGATTCATGTATTGTCTTCGACAATGAATAATTGTGCAAAGTTTCAACTTGATCCGAGAATGGGAAGTGGGAGAAATAGCGTGTACAAGATTCCACCCAGACAGACAGACGGAGTGAGTTGATATAAGCCTTATACGATAGAAACAGAAATTGATTCAATAAGTTAAAGATCTCTTTGTCACCCTTCGCAATTCAATGTCAATGACGCCTCTGCCAGCCAAATATCTCGCTAGGATAATCTAAAGTTCCTTATTCTTTTGCTCAGATCAAACGCTAGGGCTTGTTGTGGGCAAAGCATTGCCTTATATGGTAAAGATTTACGATCTTGATGGAGAACAAGGCCCGAGAGAGTTGGTTGGGGGGGGGGGGGTTCTAGCTAGTTTACACATGAAGTTAAAACGAGGCTGCCTGGATAAGTGGAGGCTGCCTGGAGAAGTGGACCCTTGAAACCTCACACACTACAGAATGAAGCTGATACTTAAACAACTCACGTTCATAGATTCCATGTTTCACACATGTGTTGTAATACATTTGTACTACAAGTTTTACACATGAAAAAAAAAATTAACAATCAATGAATCATAAATCTAATAGGCAATTAGCATTGGGCATTTGTAAAAAAAAAAAAAAACACCTTCAAAGCAATGATCTCCTCTTTCTATATAAATCGATTTTTATATATGGTTTACAATCTTTAAGCTATAAAATGAAATAACTTAGAAAAAGAAGAGAACAACATATGGAGAAATGCAAGGGTATTTAAAGGTAAAAAGGTTTCAAAAAGTAACCCTTTCAAATCTTGAGATCTATAGCACAGATGACGTACTGTAAACTAGGGTGTCACATGGCCAGCACAACGACCGACTGTTAACTAGGATGTCACATGGTCAGCACAATGACCGAATGTTAACTAGGGTGTCACATGGCCAGCACAGTAACCAACTGTTAACTAGGGTGTCACATGGCCAGCACAATGACCAACTGTTAACTAGGGCTCACACGGTCAGCACAATGACCGACTGTTAACTAGGGCTCACACGGTCAGCACAATGACCAAATGTTAACAATGGTGTCACATGGCCAGCACAACGACCGACTGTTTACTAGGCTGTCACATGGCCAGCACAATGACCGACTGTTAACTAGGGTGTCACATGGTCAGCACAATGACCAACTGTTAACTAGGGTGTCACATGGCCAGCACAGTAACCAACTGTTAACTAGGGCTCACACGGTCAGCACAATCACCAACTGTTAACTAGGGCTCACACGGTCAGCACAATCACCAACTGTTAACTAGGGCTCACACGGTCAGCACAATGACTGACTGTTAACTAGGGTGTCACATGGTCAGCACAACGACCGACTGTTTACTAGAGTGTCACATGGCCAGCACAATAACCGACTGTTAACTAGGGTGTCACATGGTCAGCACAATGACCGACTGTTAACTAGGGTGTCACATGGTCAGCACAATGACCGACTGTTAACTAGGGTGTCACATGGTCAGCACAATGACCGACTGTTAACTAGGGTGTCACATGGTCAGCACAATGACCGACTGTTAACTAGGGCTCACACGGTCAGCACAATGACTGACTGTTAACTAGGGTGTCACATGGTCAGCACAACGACCGACTGTTTACTAGAGTGTCACATGGCCAGCACAATAACCGACTGTTAACTAGGGTGTCACATGGTCAGCACAATGACCGACTGTTAACTAGGGTGTCACATGGTCAGCACAATGACCGACTGTTAACTAGGGTGTCACATGGTCAGCACAATGACCGACTGTTAACTAGGGTGTCACATGGCCAGCACAATGACCGACTGTTAACTAGGGTGTCACATGGCCAGCACAGTGACCGACTGTTAACTAGGGTGTCACACGGTCAGCACAACGACCGACTGTTTCATTAGAAGAAATTGGAAACGAGGTTTTGTTAATTTAATCATTTCACTTTTGAAACATTGATAATGATGTAATTAATTGATTAATATTCAAATACATATCATGTAGACCCATTAAATGAATCAAGAATTTTGTCCATTGAAAAAAAAATTGAACACATCCCCCCGCCCACGCTGGTAATCATACATCATAGATTTAAAATGTCATAGTTTCAGATATATCACAATTTGTCATAAATGAAGTATCAGTGAAATTAGAGTCTCATAGCAAACTCTCTTTTTCTATCTTTCTCTGCCTCTGCACGGATCTTTAAGACATCCTTCTTTTTAATGAAAATCGGCCTGGAAAAAAGATTTCAGCTCAGCAGCGAAAAGCCGGCTAGAAAGAAGAATAGAATGCCGGATATCGCACTGCCGGTAACATATACAAAGATCTATTTTAATTTAAAAACTCTTTAGTCTGCTAACGAAGTCAACACAACAGATAGTGCACTGGCTTAAAATGTGACGTTTTTATGATCTAATCTTTGAAGGTACTTTGGTTGGCCACCATACACTTTCTCAATTCTTTCTGTAGAGAGAGGGGGTACCCATAGAGAGAGATGGGAGAGTACGGATAGAGAGAGAGAGAGAGAAGAGAGAGAATAGAAAAAAGAGAGAAGAGAGGAGGAGATAGAGGAAAGAAGGAGGAGAGAGAAATTAGAAAGAGAGAGAGAGCAGAGAACAGAGAGAGAGATGGGTGAGACAGTATAGAAAAAAAAGAGAAAGAAAAGAGAGAGGAGAGAAGAGAGGAGGAGAGAAAGAGGAGAAAGAGAGAGAATACAGAGAGGAGAGAACAGAGAGAGGAGGAGGAGAGGAAAGAAAGAGGAGAGAACAGAGAGAGAGGAGAGGATAGAGAGATAAGAGAGCGAGGGGATAGGGAGATAAGAGAGAGAAGAGAATAGAGAGACGAGAGAGAGGAGAGACGAGAGAGAGATAAGAGGATAGAGAGATAAGAGAGAGAGAGGATAGAGAGATAAGAGAGCGAGGGGATAGGGAGATAAGAGAGAGAAGAGAATAGAGAGACGAGAGAGAGGAGAGACGAGAGAGAGATAAGAGGATAGAGAGATAAGAGAGAGAGAGGATAGAGAGATAAGAGCAAGAGGATAGAGAGAAGAGGATAGAGAGATAAGAGAGAGAGAGACGAGAGACGAGAGAGAGAGAAGAGGATAGAGAGATAAGAGAGAGAAGAGGATAGAAAGATAAGAGAGAGAGAGAGGATAGAGAGATAAGAGAGAGAAGAGAGAGACAGGAGAGAGGTGAAAGCGAGATGAGAGAGATAGAGAGAGAAGAGAAAATTAAAGATTAAGTACGTAACATCTATTTACTTTCAACAAACTGGATTCCTTCTATCTCGATCTCTAAAGTAACCTAGTCTCCTAGACAGCTTGATACCTGGCTGCTTCACTCACCTGAAAGTTAAGTTTGTCTTGGGCCATTTCGAGGAGCCGGTAGTAAACCTCTTCCTCCGATAGCGGTACTCGCTGTCCCCCCTCGAGTCATCCACGAAATCGTCTGTGTTGCCACATCTGGGCCTGGTCATTAACTCTGCCGTCCTCTTGTCCACCACTCCCGTCTGCGTGATGTTACCAGCCTGCAACCCACAGGGAAAAAAACAAAATTTGAATTTTAGCGCAAGTCACAGCATCAAAAGAAGCAAACATTAATTAAAGCATTGGAACAAGAAAGACTTGACCTAGAGATTCAAATACACGACAAGATTTCAGAATGGCATGCTAGCTTTTTAAAAATGCTTTTATATTGAAAGCTTAATAACGTTAGCCTATTACCCGTAATTATAAGCTTATAAGCAATAGCAAGAAGAGTGGTTGCAAAGAAAGAGCACGGAACCAACAAACAACTGAGAGAAGAAGCAGGCCTATCTGCAACTGGCCAAACCCACCCATGCCACGTATGCGGCTAGCCTTTTAAAGCGAGGATTGGACATTACAGTCATCAACGTCTTCATAGGAAGTGAGATAATTTGCTCATCTTCGATCACGAAGGAGGATATATATATATATATATTGTAATAACTTAAGTGAGGCAACTCAACGAGGACATAGACGTTTATTTACATAGAGACATGACAAACACAAAGGGGCATCTGCCTTGAGTACAGCATCTCCATATTGGCTCTCTCCTGGGTGGAAATCGTTTTTCTCCTAATGTCAACATGCGACTTGTTTAGTCACAGATAGTGCGCACCTTCTTTCTGCACTATGTTGGATGGCGGTGCGCATGGCAATGTCATAACATTGCCCCCGTCTTAGCACTTTTCGTCCCGAAAAGAAACAGTGCAGTGGAGCTTTGACAGTTCAGGTGGAGGTCGATCGGTGGGAACCACAGACGTTAGAGTGCCTGTTGCACACAAAGCCATCTGCAAAGTTTCCCGTGGTCGTCGCTTCCTCTTCTTCCAGTTGGCCAGTCTACGCTTGATGCGATATCGTGGTCGCTGCTTCGACCTCATGACGATAGTGGCTGATGCCAGCCAGCTGACACATGGAGAGTTAGTGGAGGTCAGGGTTGCCAGCCACGTAACACAAATGGATGTTGTGGCGTTCACCGTAGATTCCAGGGTTGTTGTTCTAAGACGCTGAGTCAGCGGACCTTTTCCATTGACGTGTCGTGACACAGTTGTAAGCCCACAGCTAGCCATGGTTTCAAGCACATAGTCTTTCTCAGCTTCATCTGTAAGGTATGCCCATAAAGCATTCTTGTAATGTTCATCCACCACTATATCAATTTTTGCTGGGATTAATTCCCCACCGTTCAAGTCACTTTCACTGATGTGGGCAGAAGTACACATTTCTGTCAAGTTCAGGTCTTGTAGCTGGGTTTCTTGGCATGGGCACTGTCCCCGCAGGACGCTGCATATACAGTTCATGTCAATCGCCTGGATGCAGTTGCCAAGTATGGAGTTCTCTCTTATGCCGCTGCCAAAGTCAAATTCGTTGTTTCTGCCTCGGTCATTGTTGAGGTCCGTATTCGCAATTTCACCCGACGACATCCAAGGCAAGGAATCAAAAAAGGTCTTGAGGCTTTCATGGTTTGAGTTCTCATCAAAGGTACTGACAGATAAACAGAGGTCTTTAAGGTCCACAGCAGCCAGCTTGGACGCAGACCCAACATTGTCTTGATCTGTCCGGCTCATTGCAGGTATACCAGGAACAAAAGTTTCAGGCTCATAACAGACTTCTCTAGTTTCTTCATTTGTTTCTTTTCTTCCAATTCTGTATATCCCATTGAGATCGTCGCAGCAATCGTTGTCACGTTTCTCGCACTGAAAGTCATCCCCGCCAGACTTGCCCACAACACAGTCACAGACAGCGCTCCAATCCCCAGCGCCTCCATCACCACTGTTTGTGCAGCCACAGTCCTGACCAGGTAACTGCTCCTTCCCTAACGAGTTTATTCCTCCTTTTGCTTGCGACACAATTTTATCACTTTGGTCTATTTGGTCTTCTACTTGCAATACACTTTCATCTACTTTGTTCCACATTAGGTTCCTGCTCATGTTCAGTTGTTCATCAAATGCATCCAAAAAGTCATGGATCTTCCCAATGAACTCAACAATCCCAAGTTCAATTTCAAAGGTGTAGGTCTCCGGATCTTCTTCTTCATTGATCAGAGCTTGTCTCAGATAATCCATGAGCGTTTCCCTGCTACCGAGGGATTTTAAACCTCGGTTCCGAAGCTCTTGTCTTATCTCTTTGATTGAGAGCTGATGTAATAGCTTCAAATATGTTATTGTAATCAAAGCCTACCTCCTCTCGTTGAGTTGCCACTTCTGACACCAATTGTAATAACTTAAGTGAGGCAACTCAACTAGGACATAGACGTTTATTTACATAGAGACATGACAAACACAAAGGGGCATCTGCCTTGAGTACAGCATCTCCATATTGGCTCTCTCCTGGGCGGAAATCGTTTTTCTCCTAATGTCAATATCCGACTTGTTTAGTCACAGATAGTGCGCACCTTCTTTCTGCACTATGTTGGATGGCGGTGCGCATGGCAAAGTCATAACAATATATATATATATATATAAAACAATAATATGGTAACATAGAACGCTGAACCACAAGTTACATAGTTTAAGGCACATTTCTTTTTTGTAGAACAAATTCGTATAGAAGTTCCCTCTTCCATAGCGCCATTACGGGATGGAACGAGTTGCCTGTATTAGCCAGAAAAACAAATGACTTAATAAACTCTAGTCTAATATAACACATGTATACGTCTAGGATGTAACTATTCTCTGTCTCGAAGGACAGTTTCTAGCTTACAAGATAACATACAACTTTGAATTAATTTCTGAGAAATTATTTAAACAAAAAGAGAGAAAAAAAGACACTTGTGGTAGGGAGGGGATAGGCTGGCAGAAGGATAAATCTTTCTTTTACGCTTTTCTCTATCTATTTAGTACTTGAACTATATAGGACCTGTAACAATGTTACTCAATTTTTATGAATGGATCCTGCTACGTAGAAGACGGAACCACGTGATAGGGAACCGTGGCGCCGCGCTGTGAAAACTGACATTTAAAAAAAAAAAATGCCAGAGACAACTGACACAAGCTCTAAGTGGAATAACCTGCCCAGTGTGCAGCCGAACATTCCGGGCTCACAAAGGTCTCACCAGCCACAAGAGGAGGCGCAAAACCGCAATGCAAAGCCCTCACCCTACTGGTTGAAAAGAGTGGTCCTACTCCTATGTCGACCAACAAATTATATTCCTTAGTATTGGGAATCACCTTTGTTGTTTGTCAAAATGTAATATTCACCTGATTACAGAGACGGCCTTGACAATGCTCGGGGTTCTGGTGTCATTTCAGCGCCACGAATATTTGTACAATGGACACAATATTCTATTTATCGCGGGGGCCCCAGTAAATCGTGGGACCTTAGACGATTATAGGCCTACTTCTTGTCCCCCCCCCCTTTAGGCCGATGATTCGTTGAATTAAAGTTTAAGCCAAACACATGACGTCTTGGTGCTTGATGGGCCTTTTCTTTTAATTAAGAAGTGCCTTGACCTTTACAAAAATAGCTCTCAATTGACCCCAATCATCATGTTGTTTACCTACCATCATTGAAGTTTCATAAACTCTGACCTATGTAATAGTGTGGTTCGTTGTGATCGGAAGTTACAAAACTACGACCGGATCAAGCTAAAAACAGCACTGATCTATATATGAGATGGAGAAGAAGGCGTACCTTTTGCAACGCTTTGATGGCCTTGGTCAAATCTTCCTGGTTCATCAGATTCTGGGACTCTCTGGTAGGACCTCTCAAGTAGCCAAACTGGGCAAGATATTTCTGGAATAAAAACAAATAAACTCATTAGGAATGACAATCTAATTAACATCTGGATACATACTGCCATTATATAGATTATTGTAGATTCCCATATGCTAGGACAAATTTGTACAAGTACTCCTTCCACCCTAGTGCTATTAGAGCATGGAATGGGTTGCCTGAGCTAGCCAGGAAAACCAGTGACTTGCAATTTAAGTCATTGGTTAATATGCATGACTAAATGCATGACGCGTAGGACGTAATCATCTTCTTTTTTGAAGTAACGTCTGAATTATATAAGATAAGATAAGATAAGATTCAGATTTATTAAATTAGGTCACTTTAAAATATAGTAATATTTATAGTAATATTTCCTATTCTTCGTGTAACTTATTTGGTCTATTATTAAATAAAAGAGAGTACCCCTTTTAGGCCTAGTGATCTATATGGCATTTGTTTCTATGGTCGGCGGTTAACGAGGGTGTCATGTGGCCAGCACAATGACCATGTGCCTTTACTTTCCCCAACGTATGCCAGGTACCCGTTGGAGTAGGATGAATTCAGGGGCGTCTCAAAAATCCATAAGTTCATATCCCTGCCTTAGTCTTATCCAAGACCCTTTGGTTCGGAAGCCAAGCGATGTTTCACTCTGCCACCACGCCCTTCTTGGACAATTAGTGTGTATGTCTAATTAGCATTCTTTAATGTTTTTAAAGTAGCCCACTTTTATTTTCTCTGCTACAGGTCAAACAGAGAGAGAGAGAGAGAAACCTCGGTCACTTAAGCATTTATGGTTATTGGGCCAAAATAAAATAAAAAAATAAGCAAAATAAAGCAACATTATTAACAATGACAACAAAAAGCGCCCAAGTGAAAAAAAACCAATAAAAAAAAAACAACCCAGCGACAACTTAATCTGAAACAAAACAGTAACAGAACAACAATGAAAGAAACAAAAAAGAAAACACAAGAAAAGACATACATTTATTATAATGCATAACTCATTGTTGGACTCCCAGACCGGGCAAGCAGTTCACATTACATCTCCGCCTATGTACAAGTGTTACAAGTGGACCTCTGGCTAAACAATTAACATGCCAGAGCACAAACACATTCACGCACACACTCAAACACACACACATGGACTCACACAACACACACACACACACACATGCAAAGAGTTCGTTCCATACTACCTCCCCTCCCCCCCTCCTTATTTCTCCCACCTCTCAATCATCGCATGTAAAGAGGATGGATGTTGAACATTCTGTAGGAAGTTAAACCATCCCGCGAAAATGTATGCTGCGGCTTAACTAACAGGTTTAAATTGAGTAACACACCCGTAACAGATGCGCAGTTTAAAACAGAAAATCTTAATCAACCACGGGTGTGGAATGGTTATGCTTGCCGTGGTTGTAGCAAAATATGTAGGTCACAGCTGGGGCTGCGTAGCCACGGTAAATACAGCATTCCTAATTAATCTTCGGATTCGAAGTCAAGCCTTAAGTATGTTTAATTCAATAGTTCACAGAATAACGAATCTGCGTGTATGTAAAAGTTAATCTGCTGGTCTACTGATTCATTCGTTACTAATTCTCCCACTATAAATCTATACGAGAAATTAGATTTTTACCCGGTTATTCTCTACTGCAGTGTTTCCCAAACTGTGATCCGCGGAACACTAGTGTTCTGAATAGGTGTTCCACCAACAATTGGAATAATTAACTAGTAGGCCACCAGGTGAATTATCATCTCTAAAAAAAAGTAAGCAAATTGTTCCGCTAAATACTCAGAATGTGCGAAATGTTCCGCTAAATACTCAGAATGTTCGAAATGTTCCGTTAAGGTAAAAGTTTGGGAGCCACTGCTTTATTACGTACCAATCGTGGTGACGGGAATGACTCTGACCGACAGACACGTTGTAATGTTTTTTATACATGTGTACTATATATATTATTATTGTATTCCTTCATATATTAAGCCAAAGTCGGTGGACTAGAAACAAACATAGCTGCATTAAACACAGATAAATGAATCATTTGTTAAACAATTTTTAATGCAAATTAATTTGGGAGAAAAATTTTTAAAAAAAAATGGGAAAGGGAGGGGGGGGGGGGGGTGAGAGTTTTAAAAGAAAGTTTTGATGTGCAAAATGTATTTGAGTGTGTATTTGAGTTAGTGTTTATGTCTGTGGCCGGTTTTACAATTGGAAGAGTATGCTGACCGGGCCACATTTTGATAAATCCGATTGTGTATGGAAAGACCAGCAAGAAATCAAACTAATGTGTAAGTATGTTAGTATGTGTGTCAGATATCACTGTGGATGTATGTGTAGACCAATGGAAAGCATCAATACCTTGTGCGACTGTGCTGAGTACTTACAAGGAAGTATAAATGACTACAAAAAAAAAATATCAGCGGAAATCGAAGCTTCTTATATAGAACCATGAAACACAATCAATAAAAAATTAAATTAAAATAACCTTGAAGTTGAAAGGTTACCACACAGTAACAAAGGCTGAAACATATCCAATCTATTGTCATATTGTGGAGAGATCTTGTCATTTTTTTTTCATGCTGCTATAGTGTCATGTTGTCGAAGATGTTGTTGTTATTTTGTCATGTTGTGGATAGATGCGTTGTTAATTGTCATGTTGTGGAGAAATGCGTTGTTACATTGTCATGTTGTGGAGAGATGCGTTGTTACATTGTCATGTTGTGGATAGATGCGTTGTTACATTGTCATGTTGTGTAGATATGCGTTGTTACATTGTCATGTTGTGGATAGATGCGTTGTTACATTGTAATGTTTTGGAGAAATGCGTTGTTATATTGTAATGTTGATAGATGCGTTGTAACTAGTGGAGAAATGCGTTGTTACATTGTCATGTTGTGGAGAGATGCGTTGTTACATTGTCATGTTGTGGAGAGATGCGTTGTTACATTGTCATGTTGTGGAGAGATGCGTTGTTACATTGTCATGTTGTGGAGAGATGCGTTGTTACATTGTCATGTTGTGGAGAGATGCGTTGTTACATTGTCATGTTGTGGAGAGATGCGTTGTTACATTGTCATGTTGTGGAGAGATGCGTTGTTACATTGTCATGTCGTGGAGAGATGCGTTGTTACATTGTCATGTTGTGGAGAGATGCGTTGTTACATTGTCATGTTGTGGAGAGATGCGTTGTTACATTGTCATGTTGTGGAGAGATGCGTTGTTACATTGTCATGTTGTGGAGAGATGCGTTGTAACTTGTTACATTGTCATGTTGTTGAGAGAAGAAGTAGACTATCTTCAACTCTGAAGGAACACCCGAAACATATAAAAACATTTCACAAACAAAACAAAATTACAAAGTTCCTAGAGTTCTCATATTAATGAAGTGTATAACATAGCATGTCAAGAGCGATGGAATCTACTATAGAGCACAGACCTATATAGGTATAATAGGTATATAATATATATATATATATACATATAGTCTGTGCTATTGAACCTATGGGGAGGAGAAAAGTGTTGGAAAAGGACATTAAAGACTCAGTAGAAGTCGATAAGAAGAACATAACGGTATCAAGTAATTTCCCATGCGGGCCATATTTTATAAAGCTCATACAATTACATGGCGATTAACGAGGGTGTCATGTTGCCAGCACAATGACCAGCCGTCTCTACTTTTCCCAACCCGTGTCAGGGAGTTGGGTGGACTTGGGCTAACGTCATGCGTGACCGGAAGAATCATGAAACAAAACTATGACTCAAAAATGTAGAGACACATGTACAGCAACATAGACGGGAGCAGCAGGCCAGTGCCTTCTGTGGGGTGCAGCACACTGGAATGGAGGATTGGATGGTACAATGTTTGACAAAATGGTCTGTTCGTTAGTAGTGAATTCAGAAACTACACATACAACTTGACTCACCAGGCCGGAAACCGCACAGGGGCGGGACCCATCCTACTTTGAAACCGGAAACGTGTCAAGAGTGTTTAGTGTGACATCTTGTGACTGTCACTGTTTCCAGAACTTTCTTTAAGTATCAGCCTCTCTAAATCCCCACTTCAACCCTCCCCCCTTCTCTCAATCTTTCCCTATTGCAGTACCTCTAAAGACAACAATCGAGAGCCTAACCGGCATGCCCATAAGCGAATCAGTGCTCTACTACATGGATAGATTGCAAAACTAAAAGTGTTATTGAAAGGGAAAGAAACAATTTAAATCAAACAGAAATAATACAATACCACGTTTACACCAGCATACTAGCAGACCCATGGACTAAACATTATGCATAATTATTTATGCGTGTAGTGATAGACCTTTTAGACTCCTGAAAGCGAATCAATTTGTTGTTAAAGAGAAATATGCAAACAATACGGCAGTGTTGTTCCCGTGAGCTGCATAGCGGACAAAAAAAGTCTATCAGTTGTACAGTATATCTAGGGAATACATAGTTTAAATATAATTTTAATAAATGTAATAACAGTTTTGAAATGCTTAATATGTACTTCCAGGCTCGTCAGCCACCTTGCAAAAGTGATTTTTTTTTAAAAAAAGTATGCATACACGTATAAACTAAAAAAAAATAAAAAATTTAAAAGTCAGCTGGTGTGAACCTCAACACAATACAATACACAACACCACATGTACAGTACCCGATTCTTGTCTCTTTAAAACTCAAGCTTATCTGATTATCATGTTTTGTGTTTGTGTTGTTTGTTTGTTAAAATTGAAAAACGAAATTTTCGTCGAATTAAAACTACATGCAAGTTAAAACTAACAAAATAATTGAAAATGTTACAAAATTAATTTTGTAACTTCACAAACAGCGTGAAACTAATATATAGATGAAGAAATAAATAAACATAAATCATAAACTCTTCCAATGACATAATTTCATCATGTCGTTAAAATTTTTCTATTTGGCTCAAGAAATAAAATAAAAAAATAACCCAAACAATGTACACAATTTTTACATCCCCTGTCATTTCAAGGGACGCAATCTTTACATCAAACGGCGGAAATCCCGGCAAAATTGAAGCAAATTGAACAGAGTTATCTCCGCCCGTACAAAGACAACCGATTGAAACGATTGTGTTGTTACAAAAAATTAGGCATTTGCCCAGAGGAAATTAAGGAAGCATTCTCGTTCTCTCGTTTTCCCCAGCCCCCACATCCTCCACTTCGCTACCAAAAAATAAACTAAGATCGCTTATTAAATTGAGACCATCCAGCCTTGCGGGAGGGCAGGATGAAGGGATAAATACAACTCCCTAGATTCTATTAGGATTGCTTTGTGTTGGGGGAGAGACGGGAGTAGGAGGGACAGTCTATGGGTCTCTAGTTCCAGACACCGTACCTCACTCCGTCTTGAGGGAGAGGGCGACATTGAGGAGGGGGGCGAAGAGGTCAAGAGATCAATAGAAGTATTAAAAAAAAAAGTTTTGCAATGATGATACATCATAGAGACGGACAGCAAGGGAAACAACTGGCACAACAAGAGAGACAACTGAAAAAAAAAAGAAATTGACAACTGGAACAACAAGGGAAACAAAGCATGCTAGTTAAGCTTTGAAAAAAAAAATGTTTCACTTTTAACCCCCCCCAAAAAAAAGCCTCCAGAACTGATTGAGTTACGACAATTAATCTAATTCTTTGAGGTCGACTCAGACTAGGCCATAACTGTGACACCAATGCAATTTTAATAATTATACCTTTCAGGACCCTCTAGAAAATTGTTAATGGATTATACAGAGGCACCGCGGCATATCGGTTACACGCATACCATGTTGAGTTATGTGATATCTTATTTTCATGTCGAGATTTTTTTTTTAATAATGAAGGCACATTCAATATGATGCAGAAGAAATGTCGGGTTTCTGATACCAGAAAAGAAAACAAATGAGCTTTACAGTTACTAGTCAAAACTCTGGCGGGCAAAAAGGAGAAACTCCTCAATACTGGTAAGGGACGAGATGGTTTGATCATATTGTAAGATATGGCCCACTGTCCAAAGTCATCCTTCAAGGTACAGTGGAGGGAGCACGAAGAAAGGGTCGCCCAAAGAAAAGCTGACTGGACAATATAAAGATTGGACCGGCCTCTCTTTTGATATCCTGAACTTGTGCTGACCGGGAAAAATGGAGGGATTTGGTTACTCGAGCTGTGACAGTGCCCCTATGACGAAAGTCAAGACAGATGATTATGATGAAGAGGATATTCTTGTTATGATAAGTGGGTCACGTCTGATGCCCATTATTTTACCCATGCAGTAAGTATCATTGAACTAAAGACAAAGTCACACTATCCACATCTTTCTATCTTTTTATTGTTTTTGTTTCCAAAAATTTCCCATTAGCCCATGATAGTTTTCGAAGACAATGTATGTTCAGGTCCGACCAATACACGTTTTTGCATAGCTCTGAGTTTTTCTCACGACCTTCTACTGAAAAAAAAATTGTATTAAGAGAATTTTTTTTTTCTAGTGGCGAATGTAATACTAATTATTTTTTTTTGGCGGGCCCATGTATCAAATGATGATGTCTGAATGCACGAAACCCTGTATTAGTACACATTTTTTTTGTTTGTAAAAAAAAATCTTATGCACGCGCACTACACATTACACATATTTATAATTATGCATTTAACGCCCATAGTTAATTAGGTCAGGTTTGTTGTACTTGCGAGTTCTCTCCCTTCGAGGCTATGAAGTGGTCACGTGCTCATCCAGCAGAAGTGACTCCACTTGACATGTTCTAGCCACAAAAAAGGTTATGTCTCACGCCATATACAGCAACCGTCTCCATCATGGTGATGAGTTCACTTCTGATAATGTTATGAACGATGCATAAGACCGTGACAGACGGGTTCGAACCCAAGGCTTTTGTTGTTTTGATGCTCTTTCAGATTTGAAGATGATGACATTGTAGCCCAAAACCTCACGCAGGACGGCGGCGGGCGGGGTTGGAACCCGGGACCATCGTGATCAACAGTCGAGAGCGCATAACACACGACCTGGCAGCCATCTACCTCGTCAGAGCAGGACCTTTTATTTATTTAAGAAAGAAAGGCAATGATTCTAGACCTGCATTGCTAGTGACTCAACCTCTGACAGTGACATTCTTCAAGGAACACCCAAAACTTGGACATCGTGTCAAGCAGAAAGTTTGATAGCAGCAATGTTATCTTATTTAAATTTAATTCATTTTACGCAACATATTACTATATTTCAAATAATAAGGCTAGTCTTCGAGTCCCAAAGATTAGGGAGGAATGCAGTATTTCCCGTGGCTGCGCAGCCTCAGCTGAGACCTACATATTTTGCCACATCCAGGGCAAACATAACCATTGTCCGCAGGTGGTCGGTTTAGATTTTCTTTTCGCCGTCTACATTTGTCCTCGGCAGCAGATTTTCTTTTGGTCTCAAATTTCAAATATTACATTATAAACATTATTTCTTGTTAAAAGTAGTTCTTTTTAACGGAACAAAACAAAAAAAAAAAAAAGAGAGAGAGAGATTGTGTAGTGTTACTAAAATTTCTCTTCTCTATCTTATCTTATCTTATATAAGACAGACGTTACTTCAAAAAAGAAGATCATGCATATGACTTAAATTCTGCCAAGTCACTGGTTTTCCTGGCTAGCTCAGGCAACCCCTTCCATGCTCTAATAGCACTAGGGAAGAAGGAGCATTTGTACAAGTTTGTCCTAGCATATGGGACTAGGAATGTGCCTTTATCTTTGTGTCTTTCTGTTAGATACGATAACTCTATAACATGAAAACGAAGTATTTAAATTGTATTAATCTTATAAATATACTACACGAATCAAAAGAAACTTTACACTCAGATACATATGTATATATATTTAAAATAAGATGAGATAAGAAAAAAAAAGACATGGTGTTTAAGGAACTGTTAGGGAAAAAAAATATGCAAAGGGAAGTAAGCAAAAATTACAAAGGGTAAATACGTTTTACCGAGGTCGTTTCCCCTGACATGTACGATCATTTGATTGTAATGTAATATAGACTTTTAAAAAAAAAATACAATACAGTTTGTAAAAGAAACTAAAAGAAACTAAAATGTCCAAAGAAAAGTCTAGATATAAAGTGTAAACGTTGACATTTTTGGTGATCAAACTATTTGCTTTGTTCATCTTCTTGGATAGAAAGAGATAATGACAGGGGGGAAAAATATTATACAAGTATGTTTTTCTTCTAAAGAGAATGAGTCAAATGTTTGACAGTGTTTTTTTTGTTCAGTGTACTCGCCATGTGTACAGAGACAGTTTATGAAGATGTACACCACTCGAGTGTACATTTGACAAACGATGCGCTGTACACAAAACGACAAAGTCCTATCAATATCGTATTAGTCTCGTGCCTCAGCAACGTCATCTAGCTTCCCAGCAGCCCGTGAACCCCCTTCCCGGCACACCCCCCCCCCCCCCCACGACATCCGTTGTAGTACCAGACTTTGAGCGTTGTTAGATGGAAGAGACATAAACAATGGCCCTTATTGCTGGCCCGGGCCATGGAGCCAGACAGAGTGGCGGGCCGGCCGTCGTTACTTGGGGGCTATCCAGTTTCTTCACCTGATCCGATAAACGGCCGGAGTTCGGAAAGGGGTGAGCGTGGTGGAACGCAGATGAATGACGACCAGTCCGCCTTGACCTACGACCTATTCCAGACGATGACTCTGGTCAAGTGCAGATTGTTTGCCAGAATCGACAAAAAAAGGAGATAGAGAGAGAGATAGAAAGATATATATATAGAGAGAGAAATAGTAAAGAGAAGAGAGAGAGAGAGAGAGAGTAAAAGAGTAATGAAAGTAAAAAGAGAGATAAAGAGAGGAAAGAGAGATAGAGATAAAGACAGAGATAAATAAGGAGAGGGAGGGGATAAAAATAAATGAGTGAAAGAGAGACAGAGAGAGAAACATTGTAGAGAGGGCGGAGTAGGGCAAGGAGTAGGACGAGATCCATATCTTATAATTACTAAAGTGGTCATCCCTTGAGAGTGCCCCAGATGTAGTAATTAGAAGATTGAATTGGTCAACTGAGACATGAAAACTACTAGGGTCAGATACAGAATAGGTCGATGTCAAAAAATATAGTCAATGTCTTTGACATTTTGTTTATCGAATTAGCATTCATAACTTGGCCAGGCCATTTCAGACTAAATATGTACATTGCCATCACTAAAAAACTAGGGATCTAGAAATCTATTTCAAATGCTTTTTTTTAAAATGAATCTTGCTATATTCGCCGTTTAGGAAATAAAAACAATGAATTCTGGAGCCCTGGAACGAGCATTGATTTCTCACTTTTGGCGTTCTTAACTTCCTGTTTCTGTCTAGTCAATTTCTGGTACAACAGCTGGTCGCAAGTCACTAGCTATGCTACACAGCCTTTAGCTAGCTCAAGTCTCTCAAGTCTGCTCTGTTTTACACAAGCTCTTCCCGACGACTAAAGAACTATCCCAGGGTTCATAGCTTGAGCACGACTGCATGATCTTAGTTCCGGTCGTGATCTTTTTTTTTTTTTTTAAATTCGTTATCAGTTATCTAGATTAGAGGCTAGAGATAATCGCTGAGTGTAACAAAAGTATTTTTCAACAATAAATTATTCTTATGACAGTATATCAGTAAATAACATACCCTAAATATTTATTACAAGTGACACAGGTCTAGTTTTTGTTGTTTTTTTATATAAATATTACATCCTACGCGTATTCATTGTAAATCTAGAGAATCTTGTTAATTAGGAACTTAAACTCTACTAAAATAAATTTTTTCAGCTTTGGGAAGAAATACTTAATATCTTATGTTATGAAATACAGGCCTTACGTCAATGATTAGGTCATACGTGTGTTTCTAGGTCAGCAAATCATGCATGATAATCAACGACTTAAATTCTGCCAATGGTTTACCAGGCTGACTCAGGCAACCCATTCCATGCTCTAATACCACTACGGAAGAAGGATCATTTGTATGAATTTGTATTAGCATATGGGACAAAGTATGGGCTTATATCTTTGTCTTTCTGAGTATTTTATTAGAATTTGTTTTTGTATTTGAATATTATGGTTTAGGGTGTTATGAATAATTGCTACATTACTTGCCATGCCATAAGGAATAAGAAATGTGTAATTAATTTTTTTTATGCTTTTGTGTTTGTAAGTAATGGCCTGGTACTATGTGAGATATTACTTTTGAAATATTTTTTTTTAATTTCTTGTAAATATAGATTCCAACTGATATAGTCAGGTTTATTTTTTTTAATCTAATTTTCCCCGAAATAATAGTAGGAGTATATGAACTCGATCTACTTCTGTCCTGCTTCATGTCTCTCGGGAGATGGAACATATTTTTACTTCTGTATTTTTTCTCTATTCCCTCTTGATCTAGATTCATCCTACAGAAAATGTAATCACTTTTTTTTTACTTCTTCACCTACATCTACTTCTTTCCCGCGCTAACTCAATCAAATCGAGAACGAGTCTACAATTCAAAAGTCTTCAAACAACAAACAAATCAGAGATCGTAGCCAAAAAAAAAAAAAAACAAGTCTCAGAAGCTACAGAAGTTGAGATGTAACAAGAAGAATCAGTAAAGTTTCACAGACATAAAACAGACAGATAATTTTCTGCTATGGGATTTCTATCAATCCTTTCATCTTCCCGGCTGTTGTCCCGGAGTTCTAGGTCAGTCAAATATTATTTATTCTTTGGCATCAATTCTTTGAAATATGGCCGTTCGTCATCACTGGCCAGATTTTCCAGCCTCTATGTGTATTACAAAAATGAACATGACGATTTTTTTCCATCCTTTATTTGGCCATCGAATGACTTGACGAGAATAGTGTGAGTGGGCGGGGGTTAGTGAGGGTGAATACTGGGTGCGCGTGCACAGTCATACTTGATGAGGAAGAAAAAAATCCTCCATGAGTTTGAACAAATATTATTGTTTTGGTTTAATTTAATTATTTGTCTGACTAGGAAATACATTTTTGGCTTGCAAATATCGATGAGAAAAAAAAGAGGTCAAGAGGAAATAATTTTCACAATCCCCATTAAAACTAAATAAGATACAATCTGGGACAAACATTAACACAGACACACAAGATTTTAACAATTCATATAGTATAATAAAGCAGATCGTTAAAAAAAAAACAGTAATATATATGAAAATCTATTGTATCCTTCTATGTTTGGTTAAAACTGTAGAGTTATATAGATATTTACTTTATGTTTGATACAAGTCATATTTCTATTGGCTGAGAAACAGATGCATAAAATATAAAATGTTTTGCGTTTTTTTTTTAAAGGCTTATTTTCCCTCCCCCTGTCGTCTGCTACACATTCTGGACACGTTATTACTTCCACTTCCCAGTCTCGGACCAAGTTGAAACTTGCACAATTATTGATTGTCCCTAAGAAAACACGAATCAATTTAAAAAAAATAAAACCAATTAATTAATTAGTTAGTGAAATTTAGTCCTCGTTGTTTGATATAGAAATAAAAGAAATAAATATTACAGTTTTGATAAATATATATATGACTGTAAATGTACAGTTCTTTCCCTTATATAACCTTTTGTTTTTTGTGTGTGTTTTTGATATATTTTTTAAACAAATATTTTAGTGAAATTTAGTCCTTGTTGTTTGATATAGAAATAAAAGAATTAAATATTACAGTATTGAGATTTATGACTGTAAATGTACAGTTCTTTCCCTTACATAAACTTTTGTGTGTGTGTGTTTGATATATTTTTTACTCTAGTATTTTAAAGTTCAGTTATTTTTTGAAACAGCAGCCGACATTGAAGTGACACGTGACTGCAGCACGCTCCACGGAGAGCGAGGACAGAGAGATAATACAAAGTTTTAAACAGCATGGTAACACTCTTTCTTCTAGGTGAGGGAGAGAGAGAGAGGGGATTAGACAAAGAGAGGGAGTACATGAGAGAGAGAGAGAGAGGTGATGATAGAGAGAGAGAGTAGCAGAGATGAGAGAGACAAGAGATAGAGAGATGAAAGATATAATTAGAGATAAATGAGAGAGAGAGAGAAAGAGAAAGAGAGGGGCGAGTGATGACAGAGAGGGAGGGAGAGGAAGAAAGAGGAAAAAAAAAGAAGTGTGGTGAGAGAGAGAGAGAGAAAGAGAGAGAGAGAGAGAGAGAGAGTTGTGAATGATAAGCAAGAAATGAGAGGGAGAAAGTGAAAGTGTGTTTTAAAACGACACGATACCGCAGTGCATGATAGTAAGGAGTACTGAAACTGATATACATGATACTAAAGAGTACAAAGACGCTCTCCATTAAAAAAAAAGAAGCTTATCCCTACTTATACATCCACGCACGCAACTCTTCTAATGACGTCATCTGACACAGTTTTGTTACAAACTTTGGTAGCAGACGTGACCTAGATAGCCAACAACTTGGACGTTACTCATATCAACAATATAGGAAAACTAAAAATAAATAGATTTAAGGGGGGGGGGGGGGGAAAGGGAGGTAAACAAAGGGAAGCAATCAGGAATAAATAGTAGATTCTTACAGACGTGATTAAAGGAAAAAGGTCTACACTTCCGGATGGTATCGCTCGAGTCTTTTAAGTCTGAAAGTAGAGGAACGGAATAAATTATCTTATGAAGTGGCTGGAAACTCGGAAATGAAACATTTTGTCAAAGTGGTACCGGGCAAAACATTCGTTCATAATGGAAATGTACCGAACAGTGGCGTAGCTAGCTATGTGCGGGTGGTGCGGGCCGCACGGGGCATCAAGTGAAAAGGGGCATCAAACAAAGGACAACTTTCTCAGTAAAAACTGCACAAACTTAGACTAGTCCATTTGAAATGTAAACGTGTATTTATTTAGCTACATTGTTGATGTCCTCTCTTCTTTCTAAACTTAAATATTAACTAAAGACTAGCTTGAGTACGCTAGGTTTGTTTACATCTCTAAGTAACGCACTTTTAGATGTCTACGTTACTTTCTTCTAAGGAAAATACTAAACGGCAAAAAAAGTTTTCAGAAATTGTTACCATCCCCCCCCCCCAACCTTAAAAAAAAACAAAAAAAAACTGTTCAGCTGCCCCTGCAAACCCTTTTCTCAAGATCAAGTATTAGGCTACATCAGTATGAAAATAGATTAAACGATAGATGGAGGTTATCACCAAGAACTGAATAGGAAGATACCAGCAAAACATTCAGACAGCTGGGAGGGAATGTGTAAAGGGCGGTATTCAAAGCGATGGTCAAGATTTATTGAAACAAGAAGGAAAAAATGAAAACCCTACATAAAGAGACTCGTGGACATCATTTGTTTTGCTCTCCAATCAGAATTTGGCACTCTTGGGCATCACGAACAATTTGAAGAAGAATTGGAAGAACAAAAAGAAGGCAATTTGTTGGAGTTAGTAATATTACTATCCTAGTGGACTCCACTCCAGAAGGAACATTGGGTTCGAACCAAATTTACAAAAATACATGGTGGTCATGGAAATAGATCATACAACAATTAAAATTAGCCATCTTTTTTTCGATTATTTTCGATTGTATACCTGGCATCTAAAAGTTGGACCTAGCTTCCAACATTGACGGTAATGGATAACGAAGAGTCTTCCATGGGCTTCATCGACACTTAGAATAAGCATGCCTATGGAATCTCTGCGGTTATTTTAGAAAAGACTACGTTCGTATGGCTCAGAAATAATAGGTCAAGACTTGGATATTTGCTGTTCTTATGAAAGTTCAACACTAGGATGTCAAAATCTCTAAATCTAGCAGAATTTAAGCTGCTGAAGCTGAAGTCGATGTAGTTTTCGATATAATCTACCATTTCTAGAGGACCTCACTGAAGCCAGTATTACCTGAATGCTGAAAGCATATTCTCAGACCTAGGGATTAGTGCAAAACCTCTTCGTATTGGCCACAAGAAAAAGATGCCTAGCGAAATAAACGAAGATTCTGTATTAACACACAAGAAAGAGATACCGAGGGAAATTTATTCT
This sequence comes from Biomphalaria pfeifferi, assembly GCA_030265305.1. Taxonomy (NCBI): domain Eukaryota; kingdom Metazoa; phylum Mollusca; class Gastropoda; family Planorbidae; genus Biomphalaria; species Biomphalaria pfeifferi. The sequence continues at coordinate 3,209,422 of JASAOG010000073.1, forward strand.
CTGTTGTACCGGTCTGTTTAAAAGATTATCACAAAATTTGAGCACCTTATGATGTGGCTGAAAAATTTGATTTTTTGTCACCATCGCAACTTTTAGATCTTCAGATTGAAACAAATCTTGAGTGCTCCTAGCGACATTAACTAAATTTAATTTTGTCTGGAGCGATAGAGGCTTCAACGACTTATCAAAGTTTCTTCAGAAGTACCAAAGTTTTCAAAACAAAAACCTGGTGCGCTCGGCTTTAAAAAATATCGCCTTTATAGCTCAGTCCAAAATATCGTGATCTTGATTCGCATATATGTGACGTTTGTGTCTACATACACATAGAAGTTTGTTTAAACCTAAAGTTGATCAAGAATTATTTGCAACTATCGATGACTAAATGACGACTGACTTCATTGGACAATTCATTTATTATACACGAATTTCCGGAGGAAAAATTGATTTCGCCAGCAAATTAAACACGTAGAATTCATTGGAAGCATTTTTTGTCTTTGTTAAATTAATTTTTTGCGAATTAACAATAGATATTTTCTGGGGGTAGGGAGTCTTCGTTTTGCTGTTATGTTTTTTTTTTTGAGGGCATCATGAGAAGCTCCCGCACAGGGCATCAAATACCCTAGTTATGCCACTGGTACCGAACATGATACAGTCAACTTAAAAATAAAGAAAATAACTTACTGTTGAGCGGAGTGGGTTCCACACGTGTAAAACACAAATAGCAGAGGCATTGACTCTATCAGGACAAAACATTGGGACTTGTTCTTATTGTACCATCCAATTTATTATAGTTGTCTATCCTTTGTTAAAACAAAATACCGGCACATCCTCGTGATTTCAATAGTTTGTACAACAATATTCAACTACGTGTTGAGTCAAATAAAAACACACTTGTAAAAAAGGGGCATAAACTCTTCACAGTTATAGTTATCGAACTTGGAAGAAAGTGTTATAAAGAGACGCCAATGGAATGCAGATCTTCAATACACTGAAAACATAATAGTGGTTTTTTTAAATTTTATTTTTAATTATTTGTTTATTTATTTTGATGGTTTGATTTTATCTCTGGTAAATGTATTAGTTTTATATTAAAGTTGAGGCAAGAAGCCCCAAAAAGAGGCAAAAGAAAAAGAAAAGAGTCAAAGAGTCTTATGATGAAATCACTAAATGATAAGCCCAAAGCTGAGGTTTCCAAAACACGCAAAAATAAGTATTCCATCTTGACAGTATATGTGGGAATACGCATATAGAACACGAAACAACATTTTACAGAGACACACCAATTACCCTATACAGCTTTACAATAACAAACACAAAACAAACACAGACACACTACAGCAGCAGCGTTTAACTGTAGGAATGTTTGTAATTTATAAATAAAAAAAAGTTCTTCAAAGCAGCACTGGTCAGATTTGATATCTTGCTACCACGCCAAGTTACTGTCCTTTTGTCAACAGACGCTTATCTCCCCCCACCCCTTCCTTTTTTATTTTAAGTTAATAGATTCATTTTAGCGTGTGGCCATGTTACAAGGTCTTCGGGGCTCGAAAAGACTTTCTTTCAGGGAACAGTACCAGGAAAAAGAAGAAGCGGCAGACAAAGAAAGCGATGGGAAGACAAAATAAAAAAAAATAAAAATAAACGTGCTTTTATCTTATCTTATCTTATATAATACAGACGTTACTTCAAAAAAGAAGATGATTACGTCCTACGCATCATGCATTTAGTCATTTTCATTGTAAGAGGTTCTATCCAAGGCGAAATACAGAATGGAATGGAGATTCAATTTGTCGGACGAAAAAAAACAATCAATCTCATTCCTTTCAAGACGCACTTCACTTAAGTCAATAATTCTAGATCTATACAGAAAAATTAAATCTACACGTCATTGCGGTGTCAGTAATGGGTCAGTTTCTAAATTTCTTACACTCTTGATTGCTCTCTCTCTCTCACTCTTCCTCAATCACTCTCTTTGCTCACCTCACTCTCATTATTTCTTCCTCCCACTCTCTCGACATTATTTTCTAACTCATCGTTCAAAGATTAATTTGCCTCTGTGTCGATTTCCAACTGCTGTCTCCCCTCCCATAGGCGCGCACATGGATACACCTCTGAACAATGCAAATGTAAAATGGGTGTGTGTATGTGTGTGTGTGTGACGTGCAAGAGCTTAGTCATCGCTGAGAGGAGAAATAAGCTTCTAGCGACCAAAAGATTATTACGCTAAATGACGGTGTCGACGGGAGATAACCATTATTAGATTAAAATAAAATATAAACTGTATAGGTTACGGTCCCCGCCGACTCAAAGTTTCCGAGTGTTTTAAAGGAAACAAGACACGGAACGTCACAAAATCGCTTACGTCTAATCGCATAAATACATCTGTACTCCATGTTGTTTATGAGAGAGAGAGAGAGAGAGAGAGAGAGAGAGAGAAGGAGGGAGAGAGAGAAATAGAAGGAGAGAGATACTTTTTAAAAACTAATACGAAATTAAATCACTTTTTAAAAAAAAGCTTTTTCTTAAGTGTGATTGTATCAATGGACCTCATTAACCAAAACGAACAGTCACGTGATAACTCTTGATGATTCAAATTAGATCGTAATTTGTATATAAAATTTATCAATTTATTTTACCATCTTTAAAATCTCTATTACTGTAGCTCTATTTCTTGTATTTCCTCCGACCGACTTTAAACTCACTAACGCCACGACTCCCCACTTCGACCCACGGGCTATATCTTAGGTTGTTTTTTTCTTTAGGCAACTCCATCCAATAGTTTATGAGAATGTTTACGGTAATTGTGTAACTCTCCTGCCTTGAAGTGCCCCTTCCTTAATCTAATTATGCACATTACCGGGCCTGCTGTGAGGAAATGGGTGGGGGATGGGGCATGATGGAAGAGAGCCAGTGATGTCAAGGTAGCTCTGAATCCAAAGTAGCCAAAGGATGGCTGCCTGGTCGTGCGGCTTGCGCACTGGACTGTCGTTCAGATTTATCGATGGTCGAGGGTTCAAACCCTGCCCGCTCCCATCCCCCGTCGTCCTGCGGGAGGTTTGGACTAGGAAGAAATTATCTTCGACTCTGAAGGAACATCCGAAACATGTCAAACATTTTACAACAAACATTTTACATTTAGTCAATTGGAAGAGCAGAGAGAGCTTACAAACTGTTCAAGCTGTGTTACTCTGACCCAGAAACCGCTCATTTTTAAGGCAAGAGAAATTCTGAATCGCCGAGCCCGGATAGACCAAGAAGTCACATGATTCAGGATTAAAAAACACGTGACTCAGAACTACGAAGTCACGTGGTTCAGAACTAAGACGTAACGGGACTCTGAACTATGAAGTCATATGATGTAGAGCAAAATCACTTGACGTAAACCTTTTACAATTCATAAATCATCACCACTTCCTCTACTTTGTACACCGGATACACCAAAAATGTATACGCCATTGATAAAAATCTCCAGTAGTATACAATTGCGTTTGGTTTTACATTTACTAGAGTGTAGAAATTACTGAAATGTGACTGGGATTCGAACAGGCATTGCAGTTGAATAGGTTCACCAAACATGTTGTATCACAGCCCAGTGACCACCTTGTACTCCCAACCTCTCCACGTAGTATTCACCACCCGTGCATTAGCATAACATCGTGGGGGGGGGGGGGGGACAATTGATTGGCGTGACCTACTAACTTAAAAGATGACCTCACTTTGCATATAAATAAACTAAATATAGATAAAAATGTGCACTATGTCAAGCTGGTGACCGACACAGTTACTTCTGAGTGAACCATTGGGAGCGACAATAGACATTTGTCAAAATTGGCACGTCGTTATTTATAGATTGGGTTGATTCAAACCAACAGTAAGTTACATTGTCGTTAATTTATAGATTGAGTTTGATTTAAACAAACAGGATAAGCCAAATGATTATAAATGCAGAAAAAAAATGGCAACAGTAAAAAGGGCACATGCTATAATCTATTTTGTTTCTTCATTACCTGTTTCGGATGTTCCAGATTTGAAGATAACTCCATCCTTGCACATACCTACTGCAGGTCGGCGGGGGATGGTCGCGAACAAGGTTTGAACCCTGGACCATCGAATGCTAGTCCATGGCGCATACCACACGACCATTCTTATATTGAACCCAGTTACTAATAAAAAAGAGGCTACAAAAAAAAAAAAGAGTGGTGGCTTGGTGCTTAAGACGGGGTCCAGAGTACGAATCTCGGTGAAGACTGGAATTTTATAATTTTTGGGATTTTTAGGGCGCCCCTTAGTGCATTCAACTCCAACAAGCACCTGACTTTAGTTGTGGGAAAGTAAAGGCAGTTGGTCGTTGTGCTGGCCACGTTACACCCTCGATAACCGTTGGCCAAAGAAACAGATGACCTTAACATCATCTGCTATATATACTGCAAAGGTCTGAAAGGGGAACTTTATAGTAAAACGTATTGGAGGCTATTAAATGTGCATTTTTTTAGGAGTGTGACAGTACAGATAATACACAGTGTATGCATTGTGTGTAAATGAGAGAGAGAGTATGAGTGTATATGTGGACGGTTGCACGGCGATGTTGTTTCACAAAACGTGTCCACAAAGACTGGAGCTGATTTGAAAGTTTTGCTGGTACCTGCTTCCAGAACACCTGGCTCTTACCTTCTGGGAATACCGCGATGACGTCACACACAAAGGTCTTCAGCTTGTTGTCTTAACCCAGTATAACCTCTTCTGCCACTCACGCACACACGCACGCGACAGGATTAAAAAAAAACACGGCTTTTTTGTTATGTTAAACGGTTGCTATATCTGAACCTTAACAACATCCCAGAGTCACAGTGACACAAGGATTCCCCCTTCCCCCGTTTCAACCTTCTGAACCAATCCCTGCCACAGTACATCAAGTCTAAGACTCACTGCGAGGCGTGGGTGTAAGGCAGCAAAAAACAAGAGTGCTGTGCTCTATCTCACTCAAAGGTCAATGCATTATTTTTTTGTGTAATGTCTACGTGAAGATAATGATTTAAGACACTTTGGCGGGAAAACAAGTTCTGCAACAAATACCAGAACCTTGTTTCGGATAAAATTAACTGTGGGTGATTGAACTTAATTTATTGTTTCAGCCAACCATGATTCCCCCAGTTGTAGTGCTGTCTTACAAAAAAAATATATAAATTATTTTTTTTTAAAAAAGATAAAGCTTATTTAAGGGGAAGGACTCCGAATTTACAACTATATCTCTCTATAATGTAGAAATGTAGAAGTTATTTCCCTTATTCGATACAAAAAAAAATTGCTAATAATTAATTGGCTGGTTGGTTAATTTTTTTTACTGATCCATGTTTTGTTACTTTCGATAAATAATTGTTTAAAGTTTCAACTTGGTCCTAGAATTGGTGTGGGGAAAAAAATGCACAATTATCTAAGGTGACCAAACCCTACATATTTAGCCGAATCTGTGAAAACTGAAGGATCAATTTCTATTGTTAGTATCAGACAAAATAACTAATTACCAGTAATTAATTGACTAATTGTTTAACTTTATTGATTCGTGTTTTGTCTACACTCTACGCCATTGAGTAATTGTGCAAAATTTACACTTGATCCGAGAATGAGGGTAGAAGATGTTTACATCGATTAGGTCGTAGTTTTTATAGACCAGTGCATCTAAAATTGAATCCTAACATTGTAACTGCTATAGATCATTGCTTCTCAAACTGAATCTTAGGAAAATCGATGCTAATTGACACTGCTTCTCAAATTTAATCCTAAGATTGTTAATGCTATAAGTCAGTGCTTCTCAATCTTAGGGCAATCGCTGCTACACGCCAGTGGTTCTCAAGCATCTGAAAATGACGAGCAATACAAGGAGGCGCCAGAGAGTAGATACTGTGGGATGCAGCCGGGCGCTCGGATAAAAGGTCGTCTCTATACGAATTATTGAAAATTGAATCCCGAATCCACATCCCCCCCCCACCGGTCTTGATTTGGACTCATTAGGCTTACGTCTGAGTTCTTTTGTAACCAGGAGATTTAGTTTCCCTGTAGCAGAGTCAGGTAATGATAACGAATAGTGAATGGACCTCATCCACCAATCGTAAACAAACATTGAGTCACGTGCTTCTCTATCTCTTCAAGGCAAATCTAATTTTAATCAACAATGGTTATCACGTGACCTTTCATTTTGGTGAATGGGGGGTCCATTTGTAAGGTAACGTGTTCAACGCCAGCTTTCACACTCAGAGGAAAATGAATTCCCTGTGAATTCAAGTCACAAAGAATATAACACGATACCTCGCCGTTAGGGAGACCGGGAGCTGCTACTTAAGGCGGCTGTATCTTGGAGGAGATAAGTAGGAATGGGGAGAAGGGAAGGGGGCCAAGACAATGCCCTCGCTGTGATGCCCCCCGCCCCCAACCCACTCATATATGCTCCAGGTGGCAGTCGGTGGATGGAGCATACTTACTGACACTGTACTGCACGGGCACACATGCGTGAACATACAAATGCCCTGTTAGGGACGCCCCCCCCCCGACCTTAATAAATATATTTAACTAGAAAGTTTACATTACGCCCCCAACACTCCCCGCCACCCCAATTTTTGAATCACGTGGTTCTTATATAAATAATCAACTTCGAAACGAATAAGTACAATTTTGTAACATGTCTGACAGCTACGAAGCAACAATGTGTAGGAATTTTCTTTGACAAACTATCTGCAATACTAGTTATGCATTTTTAGTAATACCAATATTATAGCTGCTATATTTTTTTTTAAATAAATGAATTTAGGTTGATGCGTTGCAGTCCAATTTGGTACTGTACATATATTTAGCCTAGAAAAAAGCCCATGTCTCAAGCCAAACTCTAAGTCTCACTGAGTAGGCGGACATAAAACCTGGTAGGTGAAGTTCCAAGATGTGCTAAGGGGGGCGCATTACAGTGTACCTTCGGAAATCTGGCAGCAAGAAGGGAGATAAAAATGGGTCCCTGGAATATCCACAGTCCTCCCTCCCCCCCCCCCCCCCCCCGCCCTCCCCCTTCCTCCAGACTCATGCCAGAGTCTCTATAACGGTCTAACCTGTGATGACATTTACGAGTACAGATCCACAGGTTGCTGTGACCTCGGACCGGAAGTGATCAATTAGGGCATACGTCCATCGGATAAGATATGGTCGCAAAAGTGGAAAACATGACGATACAGTAGAGGACTACAATAGACAAGAAGGACTTATAAGACAAGCAGACAAGAGAAACAAACAAATAAGAAATGACGCCTGGCAAATTAAGACGTGGAAATAAGAGCGACGTACAGAGATAAGTCGGACAGACGTTAAATAAATAATATATATATATGGCTCCTTCTGTCTCGTAAGACAATGGATGCGCCCAGATGAGTCACTGGCTTTGGTTACATCTTGAGACGGGGCAGAATCTGGAGTGGCTAATCAAGCCAATTCTGTTGTAGTATCTGGGAGAAGACCTCCGTGCTGCCATTAGACGCCCAGCAAACACCACTCACTTCAAGTCCTCAAGCTTCTTGATAGGTAGCTAGCGAAGCGGATTACGCCACCAACCAAAACATACCAATTACTAATGTATCTACCTCTAATATACATCTCTATTTCAGTAACCTAATGCACTGCTTTAAATGCAAAGTACTTGATCGGAGTACAACAGGACCTACTGTCACATCAGCAGTCAACGGAACATGAATACTTTTTATTAAAAACAAAGCTTACACGAAGTGTAATGGTATCAATTAGTTTGGATCAGTCATGTCATTAAGTTTGTGATAGATCTAGACCAGCAGCCAATAAATCTGTGCATTTTGAAATATTTGTAACAATTTTTGTTTGTTTAGTTCTATTTCATGCTTTTAGCTTTCTCAATACTCTCTGATCCGATCACTTATCTGGACCAGTTGAGAAAACGGGGGGAGTGGGGGGGGGGAAGAAATAAATGTATATCTGGATGAATTTTAGCCGTATTCCCTTTTTAAAAGCATTTAATGATAACAAAGGAGAGGGGGGATTGTATAGTTATATGTAGTTTGTATAAAGTTACTTGGAAGTGGTGACCTATAAAGGGGACTAGTTCAGCTAATACCACCACTTCAGTGAAGTACAATTCCTTTCCCTTGTTCGAGATACCAAACAAACAAAAAAATTACCAATAGTTAATTAATTAATTGATTAATTTTAAAAAATTGATGCTTTTTTTCTGCTTTATCCGAAATTGTGTATCGGAGAAATAACGCTTACAAAATTTTTACCAGACAAACAGACAGAGTTGATATAAGTTTTGTGTAAAAAAAAAAGCATTTAATGATACAGACGGACATGACACTAGAAGATCTACAAGTTTCACTGACATGTGACATCTGTCATTTAGAACTAAAACATATTACTCTCAAGGTCGTGTGCTCTAAAAGAAGATTTTGCTGACTGTAAGAAAAACAACTGCTCTCTCTCTCTCTCTCTCTGTCTCTCTTCTTTTCCCTTTTCTCCCTCTCGCCATTTACCCCACTTCGTCTCTCTCTCCCTCTCGTTCAGTCTTACTGTTACTCCCAGCAACCGAACAGCCATAGAAGCCTACGTGTATAAGTTTAAAAAAAAAAAGAGAAAAAAAAACACAACTCTGTTAGGTCAATAGACCCAGATTCAAACCCTGGCCTATATAACTCGGTATCGTGAGTACTATGGTTTGCATTGTAAAAGAAATGAATAATGGAAGGGTGAGCACTGAAGAGGGACAGACAGATTACGCAGATACAATCAGGCTTTATGACCGTATTATTTAAACATATAAACAAGTTAAATAAGTGAGTACTACACTAAGCTCAATTGTATCCTTGGCTTAGCAGAAGTAATAGCATGAGCAGGTATTCACCTTGATCCCCAGCAAGTGCCAGGAATGAAGGCCAGATTTGCATTAACGTACCACACATGTGTTTTGGGTCACAGCAGAAAAAAAAATGCAGCGGTATGAGAGGAATATTGATACCTCGTTTTAAAGTTGGTAAGAGAAAGATGATTAAAACTAATTACATCCAGTGGCAGCGATGTCCTTGAAAATGTACTGTTTGCGTAGACCTGTACAGCTTTTAAATTCGATGTTCGTATGGAACTGTAAACAAAGCAATGACTAGAAGAAGGCAAAATAAATGTTTGGCAATCAATGACGTTTTGAAATTCAATGTTTGTATTGACGTTTTGAAATTCAATGTTTGTATTGACGTTTTGAAATTCAATGTTTGTATTGACGTTTAAAAATTAAAGGTTAAAATTTGACGTTTCGAAATTCAGTGTTTGTATTGACGTTTTGAAAATTAGTGTTTTGTACGGACGTTTTGAAAATCAATGTTTGTATTGAGTTTGTTATGATCTTGTTTGTATTTGCTTGCTTGAATGTAAGGCTCAAGCTGACGAACTAGAAGCTCACTTCAGGTAGTTCGTACTTCTAGATTCTTCTTTTCTTTCTCTTCCGCCGCTCGACGTTTCCAGTTGAATATCGAGTATATGTGTATATACATATATATATATGTATGTGTGAGTAGGTGTTGTACCTTGATCATCGATGAACTCTTGCTGCGAGGTCACGTTCACCCCCCCCCCCCCCCCAACCAGTCCCCTACTCCTACAGGTTCAGGTAAAAGAAAACATAACAACAAAGAAGAGGAATACCTTCTGCTACTGCTTGTTAGGTTACCTGGAAGAACGCATATCATCGACAACCTTTTTTTTTTTTGATGCTTATGTTCGGAAGTAAGTCACTTAGTAAACTGGTAAGTGGACCGTGTTGCGCAGTTAACACACCTGTGTTGAAGTGAAATGAGACCAGTGACTGTGTTGAGTAAGGCAACACATTTGTGTGTAGTAGACATAAGCTAGGCGCAAAAATAAAAACAAGCAAAAACTATTTTTTTAAAAATATATTTATATCTAAGAGGAAGAACTTCACATTTACAACAATAAATCTCACTAAAGTAGTATTTATTTCTCTTTTTCTATATCAAACAGAATAATTAATTACCAATAATGTATTGCCTAATTGGTTCACTTTGGGTCACAGCAGCATTCATGTTTTGTTGGGTTCAACTTTATCCGAGAATGGATATTTAGCCGTTACTCTTAATACTGTAGGAATTTATTTCCCTTTTGTGGTATGAAACAAAATAATTAATTACAAGTATTTAATTGATAAATTGGTTGATTTATGCATTGACTCAAGTTTTTGTTACGTAAAATAAATAATTGTGCAAAGTTTTAACTTAATCCGAAGACATAGGTATGGGAGAATAAAGGTTCAAAATATGTACCAGACAGACCAACCAACCGACAGACAAAGTGAGTTGATATATACTTTGCTATTAGAAAACTGAATTTAACATTTCAGAAATAAACAGGATTCAAACAACTTAGACCTCAAAAATTTCTTGGTTGATATATCAACATTTACAGGCATAAGTCGAGGCTTAGCATCAACGCCTAGCCAGGGATTCTTAAAATGGTGGTACGTCACGTGAATACACTTCATTAAAATGAATAATTTTACAATTTTTAGCCGTAATTGTACAATAAAAATGCACAAACAAACACAGTAAATAATAGAACACGAATTTTCAGATTAGCCAATTTTTATTCGCAGCCATCTAAGAATAGATTTTCAGAATTCTCTGGATGCTCGTTACTGCGTAATTTAGGACTATTTAAAGCTTCCCTACTCTTTGATGACAATTTTTTAGCTCTCCTTTACGCTTTTACTGATTTTCGAGAATAGATGTTTAGCGAAAAAGCTTGGTGTGGCCTTTGGCGACCTTGACACGTTTTATCACGTGGTTGGTTTTAGCTATTTCGATTGCAAATCTTACCAATAATGCACTTAATGTTAGGCCATCATTCAATGATTATTTCCTTAACCTCGGCAATCGGCCAGGCTAGTTTTCACACGACGAAAATACAAAATTCGATAGTAATCTACTTTTAAACACACACACACATATATATATATATATAAGTCTGCCTGGCACACATAAGCTTTTATATTATACTGCTTCTACTGTTACATTGGTATATTTGACTTAGTATCATTATAAATTATGTAGGCCGTAGAAAAAAAAACAATCTACTAACCTACGCTCAGTTAAGACGAGTGTCGAACATTCTAAGTCCAAAAAAAGGTCGTCTCCTTCTCCTCGTTCGGGCCACAGTTAGGAACTCTTCCTTTATTCCGACAAGATTTATCTTCCAAATATTGTCATTTCTGGTCGGATCAACCGAGTGGATCCTGGCCATTAGCGGAAGCAGCTGAGCTCGGGTGGATTACTCGCGTCCTGCTTGCCGAATAAGCTCGTTCTGATCGTCCGACTCTGTTACTATGGTGACTGACGTCTGCTATATTAATGACAACATATTCTTCAGCGCAGCATACGTAATTATCTAATTCTAATCGGAACAGAAAATATTAAAAGTTGTCATTTTGGTCAAAGAGCACATGTAAAAGGTCCAGAGGTTAAGCAGACACTTGTTACATTGATATCTCGTGTTTACTTCTTTGTCTGTATAAGCGAAAGTCAATGCCGCCTCGCTGATAGTAAAAAAAAAAAAAAAAAAATAATAAAATACAAGATTATAAAACTAAAAAAGAAATTCGAATCTTTCACATAAATCTTTGATTTTTACAATTAAAGCAAATATATATATGAAGCTCTTCGATTATTTTTTAAAAATCCCATTTACGTTCTTTAATACAATTCAGAAATTAAGAAAAAAAGAAGAGAAAGCAATTTGAAGAAATATGTAGCGATGTAATAGAACCTAAAGACAAACTTACAAAACGAAAGCCCAATAAGATTTTGGAAATAAACAGACAAAATAAATAAATTCAAGGGCGGCACCAGTAGAGTGTCACCGTTGCCAACTAAATAAGAAAAAAAAATTAATTTGTGGAGAAAGCGAAACATTTTAGAAATTTAATTCTACATTGCTGAAAAGTGCACGAAAAATTCTTATGTAACTATTTGCTTTCGTATTCTGTACACCGGATACACCCAACAGGCCTCCGTCTAGAAAACTCTACATCATAGATAAATATGTAGGTTAGGGTTGAAAAAAAAATGAGCACGAGTTAAATTGTTTAGAGTCAAGTTGTTTAGAGTCAAGTTGTTTAGAGTCAAGTTGTTTAGAGTCAAAATTGTTGAGAGTCAAAATTGTTGAGAGTCAAATTGTTGAGAGTCAAATTGTTGAGAGTCAAATTGTTGAGAGTCAAATTGTTGAGAGTCAAATTGTTGAGAGTCAAATTGTTGAGAGTCAAAATTGTTGAGAGACAAATTGTTGAGAGTCAAATTGTTGAGAGTCAAAATTGTTGAGAGTCAAATTGTTGAGAGTCAAATTGTTGAGAGTCAAAATTGTTGAGAGTCAAATTGTTGAGAGTCAAATTGTTGAGAGTCAAATTGTTGAGAGTCAAAATTGTTGAGTCAAATTGTTGAGAGTCAAATTGTTGAGAGTCAAATTGTTGAGAGTCAAATTGTTGAGAGTCAAATTGTTGAGAGTCAAATTATTGAGAGTCAAATTGTTGAGAGTCAAATTGTTGAGAGTCAAATTGTTGAGAGTCAAATTGTTGAGAGTCAAATTGTTGAGAGTCAAATTGTTGAGAGTCAAATTGTTGAGAGTCAGTGGATGTCCCCCCCCTCCCCCCCTTCCTCCCTTACGTGCTGGTGCGGCATTGGGCAGGGCAGACATTCTCGGGGCGCCCCACAACAATCAGTCAACAATGATTTGATTAGGTGATTAATAATGGCTGCGCCGGGTGGACCATGGGGGCCCCCTCCCAGTAGGAGAACCTGAACAAGGAGAGAAAATATAATTGATTCCCTCTAGTGTGTGTGTGTGTGTGTGTGATCATTCTTGCTTGAGTGTGAGTGCGTACAAGTGTGTGTGTGTATAAGCTCTGTCCGAACAACTTAGTTGCAATGGTATGAGGGCTAAAACATTGATATGAACATTTTGTGGTACCAGGGGACGCTATCCCGATGCGGGTTGAAACATTTTGCGTTCCAGTTATCTCTCATGTTTTATCTAATATAGAAATAAGGAGGAGAAACAAGCGGACAGGCACACAGACACACACAGACATACACACATACATAAACACACACACACACACACACAAGGTGAACGCTACGTCCATGACGTCAGAGCTCGTGCATTATTTGTTACGTTCCGAAGCACGTGATCCAGCTCTAGATACTGCGTCCAACATTGTTCTTTGTCCTGCCAGATGAAACTTCCAAGGGTTTGACAACTGGATGACAAGTGATAAAGATGGGATCGGCCCAAAGGCCGCGCTCATGGTCGGATATCATTTTAGGCCAAACCGAGCCAACACTGCTATACATATAATCAAATATTGTCAATTTCTCTGATGCTTAAGAAAAAAAAGGAACAGCTTCCCATTCCAAATTTTTCAAGGGATATTCTATATATTGGAGGCGCGGTGGCTGAGCGGTGAGGCGCTTGTCTTCCAGGGGTTCGAATCCTGGTGAAGACTGGGATTTTCTAATTTCGCTATTTTTTGGGTGCTTCTGAGTCCACCCAGCTCTAATGGGTACCTGACATTAGTTGGGGAAAGGTAAGGGCGGTTGGTCGTTGTGCTGGCCACATGGCACCCTAGTTGACCGTAGGCCACAAATACAGATGACCTTTACATCAACTGCCCTATAGATCACAACGTCTGAAAGGGGAACTTTTTTTACTTACTATTCTATATATTGGCCTTTTTAAAAATGTCATTGAGAGTCAATTTTGGCATATTTTTTTTACTCCGTAGTTCAAAATGTGTTACATTGTCAAATGATTCTGTGCGTTTCAGTATGATGGCTTTTGCCACTTTGAAGATGCACACCATTTCGTTTCAGTAGTGCTCTAATAGGTATAGGAGAACAACGCTCGTGTAACTTTCAATAAAATAATGGTTCCAACATTTCTTTTATTATAGAAACCGGAAACACCGAAACCTATTCTATGTATAAAAGTATGCCATTGAACAGGGGCTCTCAACCTCTGGGTCGCGACCACCCTTGGGGGTCGATTGACAATTTGCCAGGGGTCGCCTAAGACCATAAAAAATAAGGATTGTTATTGTCTATTCTTCTATTGCTGTATGCGTGTGTATGGGGGGGGGGGGGGGTCGCGGCAGAGTGGGATATTGTAAAAAGGGGTCGCCGAGCTTAAAAGGTTGAGAACCGCTGCCATTGAACGAAACTTTTAAAATTCATATTATTTCTTTACATATTAATTATATAGGTGGAAAAAAACAATGTTATTTTTCTTTTTCACATCAAAGTTTAAATTATCCCCCTTGTTACTAAATTAGCGCCCTAAGAAAAAATTGAAATTTATTTATTATTTCTTTACCTATTAATTATATAGGTGGAACACAATTTTATTTTTCCTAGGACAAAGTTTAAGTTATCTCCCTAGTTACTAATTTTAACAACTTAGCCTAACAAAAGAGGAGGAGCCCTTGGTAAATGCCTGGTAACGATGTCAGTGGAGTTTTGCAAACAAATGTACCTGAATTGAGCTGAAGGTTGGCTGGAAGGTGTGGTGGAGGTGTTTGAGGCAGACATAATATCAGATAGCAGAAGTGAAATCATTGCTTACAAAAGAAAAAAAAAAATGGAGCGCAATGTAATTGTAGTGTAAAGCTGCATTGCTATCTGTTGAATTGACTTTCACGTCGAGCTAATTAACGAAACGAAATAAAATGTGAAGACAAATAGTGATAGCATTTCATTTGTAGACACCCACAAGATTTTGCCCTTAGAATGTACATTAAAACAAAAGAATTAATAATATAACAATTAGCAACTCGATTCATCGGTGGGGGGGTCGGTGGTTTTTTTTTTTGTTTGGGGGGTTTTAACATACATCTAGTTTTCTGAAAACTCATTTTAGGGACGATTGGAAAGTAAGGTCTCCGCATAACACGAAAAGGGTAATGGGAGGGAGGGAGGGTAATAAACCTCTTGCGGTCTAACCAGCTACGCCCCTACTTATTTATGGTGCTCATCTTACGGCCCGTGGGCAATATCTGGCCTGCGAAGTGCTACTTTCCAGCCTCTCGAAACTTGTGTTAACAGTTTAGAATAAGATTGCAGAGTCTTGGTTAGAGGTACATCAAACTTGACGATTTATTTTTTGGGGCGATGATGCCGTCCGTGACATTTCTATGACCCCCTAGGGCCGGAAAAGGTTGGGCCCCCAACGGTTTAGAGAATTATTGACTAATTTGAGTGCGCTGTTATTCATAAAGTGCAGCATTCTCTCGTCTTGTTGAATATGTGGATAAACCTTTTTTTTTTCTTTTTGATATCCACTTCCTGTTTATCTGCTTGTATCCACTTGAGAACTCTTTGATAATGGGAAATGGACAAACACACGCACACAGTAAAAGACGTACAAAAATACACAAGCACCTATTTACACACACATACACACACACATTCACAAAGAGGTAAAACACATTCACAAAAACAAATAAAGTTTGTGAATGAGCAAGGGCAGATAATTGAAATGAAGCCAACTTTGAAAAAAATAATTACTTGATGATGATGGTGTGTGTGTGCGTGTGTGTTTGTATCTCTCTTGCTTCCATTCAGAGAATGTCAAGTTAGTCAGTGATGCGAGCTTTTGTCACAATGTAAAACATGTGGTTGTTGTTGCTGGCATGCGAATAAAAACATGGAAAAAAAAAAGGGGGGGGGGGCAGGATGACCTTATGTAAAACTGTTCAGTGGTTAAAGGCTGAGTTAGGAAATTCTGGAGAGATTCTGGAGAGATTTGTCTCCGACCGAGACCAATCGTCATAGTAGGCCTGAACACTGACCTGTGACGTGGCGGCCTTTGGTCGGTGGAAACCAATACCTCGTTGCCACGTTACAGGTCAGTGTTCAGGCCGTGTAATTCTCATCGCGCTGAGGCACCGTGTTGAGAACTCTATTCTCTGACAACAAGGACTAGGAAGGCGGCAGTTCTTTGCAAAGTTGCCCTGTCACCGTACAGAGCCAACTCACCATGCATACCAGGTTCTTTTTCCCTCAAAGGGCCATTTTTGGAATGTAGTATCGCGCACTTGTATAGCAGATGTTTAACCGTTTCTACAAAGACGATTGGTCTCGGTCTGACTTAGGCATCATTCTCCAGTAACTGATGCCCTTCACCTTCACCTATCCCTTAGTCTGCCGGACCGTTGGGGCACCACACAAGATTTGTCAACCGTCTTTCTCCATTCCTGTCTTTCACCTTGGCCAGAACCTCTTTCAATGGCAGGTCCGTCTATTTTTTTATGTTGTCTTCCCATCGCTTTCTCTGTCTGCCTTTTCTTCTCTTTCCTGGTACTGTTCCTTGAAAGAAGGTCTTTGCAAGCCCCGAAGCCCTTGTAATATGGCCATAGAGATTTAGTTGCGTTTTTTTAATACGATAGTTAGCAGGTCATCGTGAGGTCCCATCGCTGCGGTAACCCTTTCTCTAATCTCTTCGTTTGTGATGCGGTCTTTGAATGTGTTACCTAGGATCCTTCTGTAGCATCTCAATTCCATTGCTAGGATCCTCCTCTCAAGTTCTGCAGTCAGCGTTCAAGGAATGTGGCCATGACCAGGAAGCTTTCTTTTCATTTGATTTTCTTTGTTTCTTTCATTTCTTTAATTTCTTCTTTATGTCTTGTCTCTTTTTTTGTTCTCTTAGTTTCTGTTCTATATCTTTTTACTTCTCTTTTCTTTCATACTTTCTCTTTGTTCTTACTTTCTCCTCTTTCTCCCCCCCCCCCCCCTCCCTCCTCTTTCAATGATAACAACAATAGAGAGTATCGCTGTACAGACCGCGGGGGGGGGGGGGGGGGGTCTAGCTTGTAAGTGGCCACATCATTTCTTTGTGGTTTTGTTTCACGGCAGCGTGACGTCACGGCGCAGCAGACGTATCGACACCACCTCAAGACAAAATGCAGCTAGACTCCTAAGCTTCCCTTGGTACTCACCATCTCGAATCGCGACATTCACCACCTCCCGCAACACTTACAAACAAACACACCCTTCGGCTCACACGCTAACGCCACCTACCACCAGGCTTACAATCACACCCTCATACACCCTTGCACACACACACACACATTAACAGAAAAGCTATTCGCATCTTCTCACAGTTCTGCACATGTTATAGCAGTTTTATTTTCCAGTGCCCCTAACCACCGCCCACCACGCTTTTCTTTGTCTCGAGGCAATCATTGGTGCCCCTGGAAGCAGTCACAATGTGTATGTGTATGTATATATATATATATATACCCTATACTCTTTATATAAATTTATATATAAATTATTTCTAAAACAGCTCTAACGATTTTATTTAAAATTTCAAAGTATATGTATATAAATTATAAAATGAGAAAAAAAATTATCAACTCATTGGCCACATCGCGAAAATCGAAGTCAACTTGAGGTCGACCGTTTTATTGGTTTAAACATGTTTCATTATTGTAAAATTTTAATTTTGGCTTTAAATTTCTAAAAATGGGAATTTCCGTTCTTGTCCCTATAAATAGATTACACACGTACGTTTCCAAAAAAGAGCTCGGGAAACATCATTCAACCGAGCGTGGCTCGGTCACCTGGTACTTAGATTTTACTTTCCCCTTTTCTATTTTTTTTTTTACAATAACAATTATTACTATTAATTAGATCATTATAATAATATTTATAAACAGTATGCATAGTAACCGATTCAAATGCAATTGGTGCCAGCGGGTTGATTAA